>JAVJGJ010000059.1:90905212-90918701 GCA_035590215.1 Microhierax caerulescens
CGCGCAGGAGGCCTGTCGTAGCGGGAGCGACGGGGCATCCCCGTCGACACTTCCACCCTCACCCTGGAGCCGCATATTATCCTGCAAGACACAGCGTTATGGTCACGGCGATGCCCCCTGCCCACACGGGGTGGCGGAAGGCGGGGGCCGCGGCGAGGCCCGGCCCGGCGGCTCCAGGCAGGCACGTACTTCCCGTCGAGGCCGAGCACCGCATCTTCAGCGTCCCTCGGGTCTTCGAACTCCACGAAGGCGAAGCCCGGCGGGTTCCTCGCGATCCACACGGTTCTCAGGGGCCCGTAGTAGCTGAAGGCTCTCTCCAGCTCGCCCTTGCCCGCCCCCGTGCCCAGGTTGCCCACGTACACCTTGGTCTCTGCGGGGAGGGAAGCGCGGTCAGCCATGTCAGGCGGCTCCCGGTCGCACGGGGCCCGCAGCACGCAGGCGCGGCGCCGGGCGCGAGGCCGCGTACGCGAGGAGCTCCCCCCGCCGCCGCCATCTTTAGCAGCGCCTCCATTTTGCGGCACTCCCGTCCAGCCCGCGCCGCGACAGGCACGGCTCCGCCGCGGCCATCCGATCCCACCGCCTCCCCCCCGGGCACCGCGCACTCCCACAGCCGGTTGCTCACGGCCGCCGCCGCCTTCTCCCACCTGCCGCGCCGCGCCGCCCCCCACCGGCCGCGCCGCGCCGCGCTGCTCCCCTCGGCGGTTTTTTAATTTCCCCCCTTTTTTCGTGTCGGCGGTGCCGCTGCCGCTAGTCCCGGGGGGAGGGGGAGCCCCTTCAGCGCAGCCCAGAGCCGCCGTGCTGTCGCTGTCGGTAGGGCTCCCGGCAGGGCAAGCGGCGCTGGCAAGCGACCCCCGGGCGCTGCTTGCCCCTGGCTTGTGACCCAAAGATGGGTGCAGCTACGGGTTGTGCCAGGTGCTTCCGACAGACGAACCCTGCGGGCCGGTGCCGTGACCCTCAGCCCCGGCGGGCAGGCGGCCCCGCAGCCACGGCCTCGCCCTAGCGCCGCGCCCGAGGCCTCGCAGGCCGCACTGGCGGCTTCGGGGGCTTCCAGGGGTTTGTTTTGAGGTATCAGCACTTGGTGCAGTTTAAAAGCAGCAAGTGGGTAAGAGCTGGCTGGTATCAGTGCTCCGCCCCGGCCGGTGCTGGCTTGGCGACACCTTATCGTGCCTGGCGGGGCCGAGGGTGAGGATGAGTCGGGCCTGGCCGGCCGGCAGCCTTCAAGAAATCTACATCGGAAAACAAACTTTCTACTCTTCTAACAAACCCCAAAACTTAACAGTAGTCACGAGGCAAGCCAGAAAACATATTCCCCTGATGTTTTTTCATAAAACCTGGTTTCCCTTGTTTTTATTGCTTGCTAGCTTGCACAAGTAGCGTCGGATTTGGCAGATGCAGTGGATGTTTTGACTGTTGGGGTTTTAAATATTTTTCTATAAAAATGAGGGTTTATCTCAAGGTAGAGAGCTGCTGCCTTTAATGAGTATCCTGTTCTCTTCGTTATTAGTGCATAGGTGATCTTGGCCATCTCCTGCAGTGTTTGGCCATGCGTGCTCACGCGCACGAGGATCCTGGGGGTGCCCTCGGGAGGCAGCTCCCCACAGCTGTTCCTGCTCATCCCGGTTGTCCTGCACTTGCACTTTTTGCCCGTAGCAGGACAGCAAGGCCAAGCTACGTTAAGTTCAGAGAGAGATTTATTTCTGTAAGGCCTGTAAAAACAGCAGGAAAATTGCACTTTCTGTGTGAAGTTTGAGTATTTAAATTCACTTTGTTTACATTTTTGCAAAAAGAAACACAGGCAAACAGGAAAGTGTCAAGCCTCCTCCTTCCTCAGGAGGAATTGCAATAGATTTTTGAATGCTGCTTGATGCATTTGGCATTTAAACATTTGAAATGTTATAGACATGCTCTATTTATTCAGCTATTTTAAAAACAAAATTCTAGATTGATTTTCCTTGAAAAGAAAGGAAAAGGATTTTTTTTCTCTATCATGTCAATTGTAATCTTTCTCTTGAGATGATTAATGATAATAATAATATAAATCTAACTAATAATAAATTAACTTTGCGTTAAGGTTCAGTTGTCTGTATTAATGTTTGCGGCACAGTGAGCTGTGCCCTGATCAGCTCAGTATATACAACTCTATCACATATACATCTTAACGTATATATACGACATTATGTGCATGCCATATGGATATGTATGTGCATGTTCTATACAAACATAGGTATCCCTGGTATTACAGTGTGTCTGTGTCTCATCATGTGGGACAGAACAGTGGGCTATAGTAATGCAGAAGGCATTTTGAGATGCGGCAACTGCTCTGTAAATTTTCTTTAAAACTGAGGTTCTTTTAAGATTATAGTAGCATTTTTCAAAAGGGTCCTGTATTTGGTATTTCTCATGCCTGACTTAGTTACATTGGATAACAGATTGTAGCCTTACGTTGCTGTGCTACATTGCAAAGTCTTAACATATATCTGTGGGATATTCGTGAAAGATGTATATGGTACACATTCAGCTATCTTTCAGTTTTATTCCAAGGCTGGCCCCATGCTTATGGCACCAGCCAGAAATGACAGTAAATATTCACGGAGAATTCCAAAGGGCACGTAAGAAATAATTAGGCTTTACCAGGTCACAGCAGCTCTTGAGTACTGAAATGTCTTTAACGTCTTTAATGTTGCAAGGAGATTTTTGACTGCACCCTTTTATGTAAACTCCAGAAGTATACTTAAGACCATGGGTAGCCTTTAAAATGTTCTCCATAGAAAACCTGTTGTACAGGGAGAGCTTGACCACATTCTCCATCTTCTTCTTAAAATATAGAACTTCAAGGCCTCTTGAGTTCTAGAAGAATGGAGGAACTCTCTTAGTACCAGTGGAGTTAGTTAATGTGGGGAATAAAAATATGAATATGTAACACAGATGTATCAAACCTTAGGACTATAATGAGATATTTTAATTCAATTTCTAAGTTAAAATAGTCTTTTACCTGTATTTTGTTTATAGAATTAATTAATGCTTGTGGCATGGAGATTAAAAGTTCTTGTCAGACCTACAGGGAAATTACCTTTCAGAAGACACAGCAATCTTGTTAACACTTGATGGACTGAGAGGGTTTAAGAGGTGGCAGATGGGAACACTACATAATGTGTTTCGAAGAACTTTAATGCAAGTTTATAACACACACTTAAGTAAGATGCTATTAGGTCAACTTGATGATGCTTGCTTGGTTTTTTCTGAGCACTCTGATGGTACGATAAGCCTTGCAGTTCTGGGAACTCCTTCAGCCAAAGGTTGACCTGAATGACTTGCTATGACTCGACAGGCTTTCTGGATCTTCTTTGTCCTGCTGTAGATCAGGTTCCAGTCATAAACGTTTCTGGGCAGATATTTATGAAATGTTAAGAAACCTGACACGCTGATTAGGAAGCAAAATTGAATCTGAGATCACGCATCCTCAGTGCAGAGAACAAGCTGTCTTCAAGCATCGAAACTGAACTGTTGCTTCTTAGAGCTTCCCAGGGACAGATTTCTTTTAGATAAAGCTGGGAGTAATAGTTTGATATTCAATGAAATATGCTGAAATGAATGTTAGTGGGTTTTCACATTAGGCTTTTGTCAGGCTATATTGATTTTTCAAAGCAGGCTGTACCAAATCCAAGCTAGGCATTGGTTGATTTGTAGGTATCTTAAGAAAAGAAGACACTGTAATATATGAACTTTTGTTATGATACATGTCCTATAAAGTTCTCTAATACTGACTAGGTACAATTTCTCAGCAAACACGTATTGCAGATTGTATTAGAGTTTTATTTTTAAATGATCTGAACCATTTCAAAGTTAGAATCCAACTTTGGATACATTCCTTCAAAAATAAATGCCTGTTAAATTCAGGTTTCAGATTGCGTATGTACATACAGTACCTTGTCTTAGTGCAGCAGCTCTGTATCAAATGCAACAAAAATTAGAAGGTAATTGTGCAAGACAGTCTACAGTAGAGCTAAAAAAGGTACGAAAAGCCTAAATGTAAGTACTTGTTTAAAGTTAGGTGGGCTCAAAAGTGCTGCTTTCTCTGCTCCCCACCCCATCCCCTCCCTGACACAGGAACGTGTGAGAGATAATAGTTGTAATTGTGGTTATTCTTTTGTCTGCCCGTAAATACCAGGAGATTAGACCACTGCACCTGTGCTGTCTGCCATTCCTCTCCCTTATCTCCATGTTCTCTCCAGCTCTTCTTTCCAACTCTCCTGAACAGCCCCAGGGAAAAGCCCTGTTAACTCAGAAACACCCTCTGGTGCAACCACATCTCTATTTTTCTGAAGGCAAATAAACAGTTTTGCTGATGAGATCATGTGCTATTGATAGTTGATAGCAAAATTAAATAACTTAATGGGGTACTCAAGATTGCAAAGCCTATTGATACTGAAAAATCAGAGACAAAATCCCATAATACTCAGTTTGGAGTTTTGGAAAGCAGGCATTCTTTATTTTTGGTGCCAGATGCACGGGGGATAAGTTCCACCCAACGTGCATACCGACTTTGTTTTCTGTTCATCTGTATATGGCCGATCTAAACGTAGTAGCGACATTTCTGAGGAAGTATTAGCATATTCATTACAGTTCCATGAACTATGTGTTGTATCTACACCTTACTACATGTGGCCTGATGGGTCGGGGGTCCTCTGATGGTCGTTTAGGACTTCTTCAGCCTCTCTTTGTCGTCTTCTTCAGCATCTTCCTCTGCTTGTTCTTGACCTTTTCGTGACCTTCTCTTCAGGCCCTGTTTTAGCACTTGTGGCTCACGTCTTGGTTTCAGGCTGGTTTTTACCTACTTAGTAGCTAAACTATACAAGGCAGCGTCCTACTAGCAGCTAAACTACGTAATACAGCACTGTACAGCTCGGCCATGCCGTGGATACACATGCACACTTGTGACATTTATAGTTAAGCACACTGGAAAATTCCTCTGGTATCACTATGAGTAAGGTATTTTTTTAATTTTATTTACAGAACATACAAGAATCGATAAAGAAAGCTGACTGGGTAAAGTTCATACCAAAAGAGTTTACTCCTACTGCTTAAGGCAGATTTTTTTTTTTTTTTTTTTTAAATTTAACAGGCAATTTCCACTACTTGTTAGATGTCAGACTGTGAAGCTACCAAGACAAAAACTTTTAGGAGAAACGGAACTAACACCTTCACAGCTATGGAGGACAAGGAGTTTTTGCTTGCAAGCTTGATGAAGTAGGTGCTGCTGTCAGAACAGGGTAGGCTTTCTGTACACTTGACGTGGCTTTGAAAGTGTGTTAAAAGAAGGAGAAATAGTCTCCCCCCCCCCCAAAACCTTTAAAACTTTAACTGCAATTGTTAGTAATGTCTAGTATGTGTGAGGAAGGATCCCGTGGAGGACAAAACTGCTGTTCTTCCCTGAGGGCATTTCTTACATTTGCAAATACACGTTTTTATGGATGTAGCCTATACTGAGCTGAACAAAGTGGCAAATGCATTTTTATGCTTGCCTCTATATTAAGAGTTGCAGTAGTAGATAAATCTATTAAAAAAATTTTAAATGTAAAATTGAAACCTTCTGAAATGGCAGGGGAAAAAATGCTGCTGCTGTTTTGGTCTCGGACTGTCTTTCTTGGAGCTTTAATTGCTGCTTATGCAACAGCTGCCCAAATCTCGCCTTCAAGAACAGAGCGATGTGCAAGGCAGTGGTGATTTGTGGCTTGCTAAGAAGGGGCTTGGAATGGATGACTCCTGTCTGTCCACGTACCTGGTTTGCCTGTTGCTGTTTGAACTCTTTGCTGCTCCTGCTGTCAACTGTTTAGGTACTAAGCAGACGTTTATTTGGGGAATAATTCATGTTTCTTGTTGTATTTCCCTATGCAGTTTTTAGAAATTTTAATTCTTCGTAGCTATATATTGAAGGCTTGGAAGTCACGTTCTTTCTCACAAGTGTATTTTCAGGTCACAGAAATGGTTCTTCTGGTCCCTTCTCTTTGTTTGTTGTAGTTCCTGATAACTGCAGAGTTTTTGCCACCTCTCTTCTCACCACTGTCAGCCTCTCTCTGTGAGGCTTTCTGTGTACACCCTACCTCATACCCACCTCCTCTCCTCCTCCTGCAATGCCCAATAGCTGTTCTGCTGCACACCAAACCCACACCGGAGCATTTACATTCCAGCTCCTTGTGCGCTGATCTTCTGCCATGAGGAGCTGCTCCTGCTGAGCTCTCTTCTCGCTCTCCTTGTCCTTCTCCTTTGCCCCCCTTTAATACATAAAAGAGTTTCCTATTTTCTTTCCTTCTTCCTTTGGTCTCTAATTAGGTGAGCAGTTTCACATAGGTCTAATCTAGTAAAATTCCAGTGGCCAAGTTCCGTGCAGATCTGTACTGTATTAGTTACCCAATTTGAATATTTACCATTCTTTGTAAATTTAAAGCAACTGCATGGGTATAATGCTGCTGAAGGCTTTAGGTGGTGATCTGTTATCTCTAAAGAAATGTACACCCCCTGCTTAGCATGCAAATCAAATCAAATCATAGGCATGCTGTTTTGGCCAGCTGCACCACCCTAGTTGTTTGTGGTGTTTGTGTCTAGTCTCTGAACGTCTAGCAGTAAGCTGGAGTCTGAGTCTGTGTATTTGCTGATTTGCTTGTGTAATACCTGGTTTTGAAATTACGAAAGGCTGTGTGTCGGTGTTGAATATATGAATAACTCAAAAGCATTTATTCTTAGGAAGGACTAAGTTTATGTTGTTTGAACAGACTTGTTTAGTTGTAAGTAGGGCTGATTATTCCATCTTTTCCTGGTCGATGAGAGAGGACATTTCAGAAGTGGCTTTGCACAACAGCAGTTAATGGCGTTGGCAGAAAGTTACAAGTTGAGATGGTGATTAAAAATGAGTTTACAGGAATTTTGAAATTTCCCTGGCCTTGAGGAGCGTAGTTACATTTGATGAGATTCTGACTCAGAAAAAGGATATATATGCAGAAACTTTATCTCAGTTGAGAAGACAAGCCGCTCTTGTACGGGAATCAGCTCCACCGGCACCATCTGCGTTGAATCAGTGTGGAAGCTGGCTTGTCTTCAGCATCTGCTGGCTGAATGTACTGTGGAAAGCTCCTTGAAGCTAAACAGAAAAAAAGAGTCATAAGGCATATGTGTATTCTTTCACATTTGCTTTTCCTAGTTATACATCATTAATACTGATCTTACTTTTTACCAGTGAAATTTTGTCTAGAATGTAAAGGCTGCCTCAAATGTAAGGGAGATCTCTTTTCTAAAGTGTTGGCATGCTCAGCAGAGGCATGCTGTTCCTTCAAGTCTCGGAAGCACATTCATGTTGGAGGGTTTCCCGGGTATTCCTAGAGTAATCCCTCTTGAGTTTTCACCCATGTCCCAGTTGCAACACCTGGATGGAATGACTAGAAACACTGATGAGTGGAGAGCAAGCTCTCCCCTGCCAGGTGTCTGCCTAGAGCTTGCTGGTAAGCAGGGAGGCGAGGAGAAGGCCTGAGACCTGGGAATTGCTTAGAACAGGTGATGAGCATGCCTGTGTTAGTCGGTATGCCTTGCTGCTACTGAGGGTGACGTTCCTTGATATGGTAAGAAACTGAAGTTTCACGGGAAACAGGATCCGAAAGCCATTTCAAGCTATACATATATGTGTATATATATATATATTCTTCCTTAATCCATCTTTAATCTCCTTCCTCAATGGTTTTGTTCTTTGGCCTTTTGTGAACACACACTAATTGCTGCTGCCAGTCCCAAGGCCTTGGGGAAAACGTTGGGAATCATGAAGAGAAGCAAACCGAAGAAACCCATAAGAGACCGTCAGCTCTGTGACTCAGGAAAATGAAGGTGTGTGGGCTGAGCTCAGGGTGGATGCGGCTGTGTGTGATGTGCAGCATATAAAAGATGTCTTGTCTGAGAAGGTGACAACAGTAGCTTTGTTACCAAAGAGTGGAGTGTTCCTCACTCTGTGGTTCAGAGAAGTAGGAGACTGTAGAAGGCAGGATGGAATTTTTGAGGTACTGCAGCTGTGCATTACATGAATGCTTTCGTCAAGGTCTTGTGTTTTCTTTTTCATTGTTTTCCCTCTCATCTTAAAAGTAAGGAAAACAAAATTTTCCCATACATAGTTGTGCACGTTTTTATCTCCCCTAAGAGTGGTCTATGCTATAGTAGCTTTGCATCAAATTAATTGATGTGGAAAAAGATTTTTCAGAGCTGCTTCACAGCCACTGTCATACCTTCTCCTTCACCCTGAAATGTACAACTCTCCACTGGAGGCTTGTGGCATCAATGCCAGAGGAAGCCTTCATTCCCTTTGGAGAGGAGCTGGAGAGAAGGTTAAAAGCAGGCCTAGGTCTGCCAATGCAGCAGGTAGCACAGAATGCCCGTAGTACAGTCATAGAATCATTTAGGTTGGAAAAGAACTTTTAAGATCATTGAGCCCAACCATTAACCTGGTGCTGCCAAGTCCATCACTAAGCCATGTCCCTAAGCATGTCCCATCTACACATCTTTTAAATACCTCCAAGGATGGTGACACTTCCCTAGGCAACCTTTTCCAACGCTGGATAACCCAGCAGAAGTGTGTATGCTCTTAGGGAATTTGGCTTTTAATTTCTTTTCTTGGTAGTCTAGGTGGGTTATAAAACCAGAATATAAATCAATTTCTATTTTTCAGGTATTATGACAAAACTTGTAGGTGCAAAACTCAGTTTTGGATGCTGCTGTAAAAGCAAAAACTAGTTGGTGGTGTGACAGGGCTGGTTGGACCTATGATTTGAATCAAATATGGTATATCCATGGTCATAATTAAAGCATTAATTTATCTATTTCCAGATAAGCATGCTTTCCGATACAGTAACATGAGAAATACTTAATTTCCACTTACTGATGAAAAAAATAAATCTTCATTTGAATGAGAGAAACAGATCAAGTCCCCTAATTAAAGCTGGAGTAGTTCTTGACCTTAATGATGGTTCTTTAAAATCATGCATTTCTAAAACCATCAGTGGTGCCTGAACTAGCACATTATTTATAGTTGTTGTTCAACAGATACATATCTCGGTACGTCTTTTGATAGATTAAAAGCCACGCAAGATGCTCGTTAGAATCTAACAACGTAGTTTTATACCTAAAACTTCAGACCTTTTACAAATAAAATGACCATAGTATCCCCTGAGATACAAGGCATGATTTTTGGAAGTGATGCTTGAAAGATTTGCTTTTGTAGTTTTATAGCACTGAAACCAGAAGTTTGCCTTGCAAATGCCGGCAGATGCAACACCCAAACTCCAAGAGAAGCTCAGGAAGAGCAGTTAACAGCTGCACTGGGAAATTACCTTCGTATTTAAATATGAACGCATCTAAAAACAACCCCAATGAGAAATGAAACCTCTATTTGTTGTTAGCTTGCCTAGCATTTGTCTTTATTTCTGCTTTATGTTATTTTACGTTATTGTTCGTGGGTGTAACAAAGCCTATTTCATTTCTTCTCGATCATTTTTCCCAGGGGATGTAGAGAGGCTCTGATTGCAATTGTAAATTCTTTAGTGAACAAGTAATGATTGCTATGGATCGTTCAACCACAATCATTCCAGGCCTGTGCCGGGTCAGCTCTGTACTTTCTACACACAGTCGAGCCTAAAACCATATAACAGAAGGGATTCAGGTTATTGAGTTCAGTTCCCTGATACTCCAGGCAAGAACATCTAAAAATGGGTTTTAACAATACAGCTGGCTGGCTGCTACCACAGAGGGCAGCCCCGTCTCCGCTTTTGCATCACTGCTAGCATTTGGCCAATCCTTTAGTTAGTTCAGCTGCCAGAAAACCAGACTT
Source organism: Microhierax caerulescens (assembly GCA_035590215.1). NCBI lineage: Eukaryota > Metazoa > Chordata > Aves > Falconiformes > Falconidae > Microhierax > Microhierax caerulescens. The sequence goes on from JAVJGJ010000059.1 coordinate 90,915,072, forward strand.
CCTCCCAAAATAAAATATGTTCTGCCGGTGCTGCGTTTCCATCCAGCTCATGATGGAGCCAGACAAGTGCTGGTGCCTGCGCCACTGCAAAAAGGGAGCAGGATGATCCTCCTTCCACTGCGGTTTGGTGGGTAGGTCAGGCGTGCTGCACTCTGGAGCTGAAGTTGGCTTTTGTGGTCAGCTTTAACAGTGCTGCAGGCATGCTTTCCAGAAAGATGAAAAGTCAAGTTTTAAGCCTCATTACGGGCTCTGATTTAGTATTGCAGATTTAGTGGAAACTGTATATTTGTGCATGCAGTGGGTTCAAGTGGGATCCATCAGCTGGAAGAGTAGATGATCCAGCTCTGAATGACAGCCAGTGACACTGCACATCACAAATTGCTGCTGGCTCAGTTTCATTTACTTCTTTATTTACGTCATTGTTCTGGGCTGCCTGCAGAGCAACTGCAAAGCCCTGCTACCTGCTAGTAAGCTGTGATCTTCCACCCACCATCGCTGATCAAAACTGACTTCAATGTTGCATCTGTGAACTTCTGAGGTTCATACATATATGAGGTTCTATATATATGAGACCTTAGAGGTCTCATATAAACTTGTTCTTAGTAAATGTGCAGGTTTGGCATATGCAGCTATCAAATTTCTTACGGTTTATGTCGCCTGTCATATTACTACAAAACCATTTTTGTTCTTTGCTTTTTAATTTCTGGAACTAAAAGATATTTGGTTCTTTCTGTAAGCTGTAATGCTATATCTACTGTATTTTTAAAAGTGATAGATACCATAACATGCTGGGGCTGTTACCGTGGAATTACTTTGTCATTTTCCCGATGGTCTTAAGGATTTTAATATGTTGGCAAAGTGCCTCATTGAAGGGATTGTGGTATTGGCATGGAAACTGGCACTTTTGTAAGATTCTGCGGCAGCCGTTCATTTTGTCATGACTAGCAGCCCTTTGCTCTTTTGCAATGCGGTGCTTATGTTACTTAAGATTTCAAGTAGAAACGGCCTCATGAACTATTGATGAAATGTGTAGCATTTATTCTGGTAGTCACCTGAGCAGCGGGGTTGCTTCTTGGTAGCTACCAAAGACAGTACAGTTCATTAATTCTGTGCAGCCATCTGTGAAAGCCACCCACCTTCTTGTCCAAAGGTGATTTTGGGTTCTTTTCCCTCTTACAGATGAAGAGAAGTTACTAGCCTTGACCATTAGCTGGTTTTGGAGTGACTGCTGGAAAAATATCACTGTAGCTGTGTCAGCTCGGGAATGCCAGGGAGAAATGCGGGGAACTGAGGGTTCGTCCTTTGCTGCGAGATCCCAGTCAGCAGAGGACTGTATACTAGAAACGCATATACATCTGTGTTGGGCCAGAGAGCCAGGAGGACGTGGTATATTTTGGCGTTTTTATTTCAGCTAGCAAACATGTTGCTGCGTGGTGTTTGTGGCTAAAAGCGGAGGCAGATGAGAACGAAGGCAGCCATGGCAGCCAAACCATAAGTCATTTACAAGAATAATGATGAGGCATCGCTGTAGCAGGCACTGACCTGTTGCTGGCCTGTGAAGGATTGCACCTTTCCTCTTTGAAGCTATACAAGTTTAATAGCTTTTACCTGAAAACTTTCTAATTCTGTTGGATATCCTTATGATACCATAGATAGTTGTATGTATATGTTTTTTTTTATTTCATCTTGTGGCAGGAATGTGTTCCCTGGATTATAGGCATCTTTTTGAAATTGCAAATGAAGGTTCCTTTAAAGTTTTTAGACTTACAGACTGAGCTAAGTCTTTCTGGCATTTCGTTTCAACAGTGGGTGTTGTAAATTTTGCAGTCATTAGTGTGTTGTTTTGAAAACAGATGTTATTTGATATCTTCAAATCAATGACTTTTTGTGGGTTAAGAGGGAGAACACTGCAGACAAAGAGGACTTTTAAAACCTGTGCTGTCAACTTGTGTGTCCCGTTGCCTGCCAGCTCCTTTACCTCTTTCTGGATGGCTTAGTCATCCACACAGTTAGTGCTGTGTCTACTTTAATGTATGTTCTTGAGGCCTGTGTTTTGGGCCTGTTATTTGAAATGGAACTAATAGAATGTGCCTTTTAAAATTTTAAAACAATTACTTTGTAATAGTAGATTGCAGTGGTCTGCAGCACAGAAAACAAATTAGTTAGGAGTACAGGAGTAAATAATCTGCTAGAACAAGGAAACCCCCCCACATTTAGAATCATAAAGGAAATATTTCATGGCTTCTACAACTTTTTTTTTTTTTTTTTTTTTAAATCAAGTGTGACTGCTTTTCTCCCTGACTGTGCTCTGCATGCACGTGCATGTACATATTTTCCTTACATTCCAAATGTTCCTCATCAGAGCAGCTAGTTTCAGGCAAAATTGTTGTTAGGAAAATATCAACCCTGGAAACAGCAGCTATTGAAAGATTAGAAGTGACTGAAAACAAAATCTTGTAAAAGAATTTCTAATGTAATTGTAACATAATTTGTTGCTGCTCTTGCTCTGCTATGGCATGATTAAGTACTGAATTTGAATCAGCTTTTAAAAGAAAATGCTTAGTTTCATTCCAGAGCACAATTGGCAACTAAATAAAAGTTCAGACTGGATTTTTTTCCCCAGCCCTCTTTTCATAGAGAAAGAAAAATGTACATAGAGTCTTTTGTATTTTTCAGAGGGGGAAGTGTAGCACAATAGACCGTCAGAGGAAAGCAATTCCAATAATCAGTTTCTGTACTACTTATTACAACTGGTCAGGACTAGGTTTTAATTAAATTTTAGGGATAAAGGACAATAGTGTGTGCTAAGGATGGCGAGTCAGCTTAAACTTAGAATTTCCTGGCTTTTATCCATTTCTGTGCCAACTCAGTAGTACCTAAATGTATGACTTCAGATGGGATTCACTTCTATAGAAAATAATAACTGTTGAGCTTTTAGGACTCTTTCAGAGAGTCTTTTTGGACTTCCAGAGTATGTATTTGTTCATGAGTGTATAATAAAGAGTGTGGCACCTGGTAATGCTCCCCTTCTGTGCTAAACTTCAGCACCATTCCTTTAAAAAATAAACTTTAAAAACAGTGATTTCAAAAGGATAGTTTATTAAAAGCTCATGCTTTTTGACTCAAGTGTTTTGTGTCAGGTTCAGGGAGGGTGAACGTAATCTGGTGTTCCATTATGACATTCAGTGTGACCTTCTGTATAACGGAGCCCAAATAACCTCTCAACATTATTTTTGGGTTATCAGAGCTGTCACAGGCACAACTTCAAAAAAGCATCTGGTCTTCCATGGTGAAATGAAGAATCTACTGCATATCTTAAATATTAACTGTTGCATGATTGCTCTTCAAACTGCCCTTGCTATTAAAATCTGTTCTCTCTAGTTTGTGATTTGTCTGGCTTCGGTGGCTTTGGACATTCTCTGCAAGACAAGTAATCAAACTGATAAGAGTTCTCACACATTCCGGGTTTTAATGGTTGCAGGTAAATCACTCTTAACTTGCTGTTGGATACGTATATTGATTACATTCCTCCACATACCCACACTGAAGCAAATTTTCTGGTTTTTAATTCCTTCTTGTTAAAGCTTTTCTAGAGCCATTACCTTTCCCGCCCCCCCCCCCCCCCCGGCG
>JAVJGJ010000059.1:90926826-90953925 GCA_035590215.1 Microhierax caerulescens
AAGTTTCCATCCCTTTCCCACCCCCCTCCCAGATCTAGGTCCAGATCACGCTCAAGGTCCCGGTCCATTGTATGGCCTCGAAGCAGGTAAGAGACTTGTTTTAATTCAAACAAATAATAGTGTTTGGGGCTTTTTGGTGATTTTGTTTTCTCTGGCCGAGTTTGGCTGGGAAGGGGTTAGAAACGGTTGTGAAGTGTAGCAGTATTCACATGTAAAGCGAATAACTTTGGCCTTTTCACAAACTAAAGTAGTGGTTGATCTCTTGTAATAAACATGAGTTTGTTTTGGTCTGTGCTACTATATGAAGTCTATGTGTTTGTCGCCATAAACAAAGTTTATATTTATGATTTAAGGTCTGGAGAGAAGTTTCAAAATCTAGTTAATGCCTGCGTATGTAGAGAATGCTTGACCTCGTGTCCTGCAGGAAATTCTGCTTAACTTTTTCTTGGCCTGTTCTGTTAGCAAATGTCATTTGCTGGGGAGGGGAAAGGTGATGAGAAGGTCGCCACTACTGACTGCACTCTTGTATACAGCTTTCAGCTTTGTCAGTTCTAGTTCTGAGAGTTAGGTCAAATTAAATTGCTGGAGCACAAAGAACCACGTTATGTGGGTAGGACACTTGACTTCAGAGGTTTTGAGGGCTCAATGAGCAGGACCATTAGTCCTGATGCCGCAATGTAGTGTTTTGAAGGACTTAGCTGACATAAAGCCCTGGCATTGTAGATGTGGATGTTTTCCATGCTGAAGTGTTGAAGAAAATGGGTATAGAGTAAGTGTTCCTTTGTTATATTCCTCTACCCTTTGTGATGTTTTAGTTGGAAAAAAGGTGAAAGAGTAGGATAACAACAGGATGGATGTGAGAGCTGATCAGTTGGAAGAAGTTGTCTTTTATTTTGTTATAGAATGGGGGACATGTTTTAGGGATCTGCCTGCTACTTCAGGACTTGCACATTGTGCCTTTAAGGAGATGATGGTGATGATTATGGCTAGAGCTGTCCTGACTGACACAGGCCTGTAATGCAGGAGGTGACTAGCCCGGCTCAAATTGCATGCTGCTGTGGTGGAAGAGTGAATGCTGTTGATGTTGCTTGGTGATGTCTAGTTCTGGAACAGTTGTGTTCCTGCATGGAAGACTTGATACTCTTACTGACGCTCCTGAGGAATGCTGACTTTTCTTAGGTCTGCACTTACAGTGGTGAGCAGTGGTAGTCACTACTGGAGCTATGGAAGCATTGTGAAAGCTCCAGCCAGTGTTGGTCCTCTGCTTATACAGCAGAATGGTAGTACATAACTGGTGCTGCTTCCACAGCTTTTGATCTGCACTCCTGCTTTGTTGCTGTGCCTCAGAAGGAGGATTTTCTAGCAGTGAGATGATGCTCTTTGCTGCCTTGCTGTATTTCTTAGCAAAGGAAGTCATGCTCATGCTACGAAATACAAGTTCCTGGTAGTTGTGAGCAACTCCATCCTGTGTAACCTGTGATACAATAACAAAATCACTGGTTATAGGGTTAGGAACTGTGACAGAGGATGGCTCAGCATAGTGACCAGGAAGGTTTCAAAGCAGTGGCATGTAACTTGTGGCATTGGTTAACTTAAGCCAGCAGTGTCAACATAGTATTTCTAGAAGACAATAGAGCAGGTAAAGGTGGTTCTTCAGTTACACTTTGAAGCAGTTGTGAGCAGAAACAGAATTAAGTTTCCTTTCCTACTTTTTTGGCAACATCCGTCTTGAACACTGGGCTTTCTGATGTTCAGTAATACTGCACGCCTGAATTCTGACACTTCAGGAGGCCAGACAGCCAATACTTGAGTTGGTGAAGTCATATGATAAATGCGGAAGGAAAGCCTCACCATTCGAGTAGATTTTAATTTGTGAGATGAATTGGGAGTAGCTTACATGTTAGCAGGCGGGTAGTGAAAAGTTAAATACTGTTTTCATTGGATATAAAAAAAGCTGTATTATACTTTAATAAAAGCGGCATTAATCTGAAAAATGCATCAGCTGTTTAGCACACATGCTTACCTGTGGCTGATTCCCGGCTCTTAATGTGCTATTTAAAAGGTTTTCGAAGTTGACACTTGAAACTGTTTTTCCCTTTATGGAAGGGGTACTTGCAGGTGGGGAAAAAATCTGGGAGCCTGCTACAAGGTCTTCTGTTTTGTGAAAGTGGTACCTGAAGCTTTGCTGGGGAGGTTCTCCTGCTTGTACTCTTGTCTCCTTGATAAGTGTGGTCTCTGGAATAAGAGCTAAAGGATTCTTGTGAAATGTCACGAGAAAAGCCTGCAGCCCTCGAGTCTTCCTCTGGTTTGTGATGCTATGTAGTATGAATTTGCTGTTGCTCATTTGGCTAACTTTCATTGTATTTGCATGTCACTAGCTGCTTTGCTGAGCTTTATTTTTCTCCTGTTGTAGGTCGGGGTCCCATGGTAGATCTAAATCTGGCTTACCTGCTAAAAGGTGAGCATAGCACTCAGTTTTTTGTGTTTTTGTTTTGGTTTTTTTGTTACAATTCAAAATCTCTGCTTGAACCAGTATTTCAGTTGCATGTGGAAGTGGTTTTTTTGGTTGTTCTGTTGTTTTTTGGTTTTGTTTGGTTTTTTTGGGGGGTGGTGGTTATTTTTTGAATAGCTGGTTTTAAAATATCTTTCATATCCTATTTTAATGTAACATAGCTTTTTTTTTTTTTTTTTTGAGTGGGACAGTAAGCAATTCTTCCAGAAGGATTGTGGATACAGGGTGGGTTTTTTTTAACCCACGATTGGAGTTAGAGGTATTTTAGACAGGATTTGAGGGATGTCTTTCCCTATCTTTGTTCTCAGTTTTCCTGACTCTCCTCCACTTTGACTGCTCCTGCTTTGCAGGATTATTGTGATCCTTTTATAGCTCTTTGAAGCTGTGTGTTGCTCTTTTCCCAAGGGCTCTGGCTTTCAGCAGTTTTTCTCAACTGCAGCTTCTTGCTTACAGTAACTGAGTATACTTGCTATCAGCAGCATTAAGGGTGGTGTCTTGTAAGGTATTTAACATCAAAGCATTCTTACTGTTTTTACATGGTCAAAAGTGGTTACTAGGTACATATGAGTTTACCACATTAATTGTTTTGGTTTGCTGCTTTTTTTTTTAACAGTCGCTCAAAGTCCAGATCACCATCTCCAAAGAGAAGGTAGGAATATCTTAAAACTGCAGTGTGCAATACAGTTACATAGTGCTGGTGTCTGGAGCACTTGTTATAGAAGTTACCTTTTGCAAGGATTAAAGCTGAAAGCTTTTACTTAACTAAGTGAACTATGAAAAGACGAAGTTTCATGGGCGCTTCCTACCTCTGGTAGTCAGAACTTCATGCTAATATCTCTAAGGTAGCTTACTTCAATGAAATTTTAAAGGACAAGAGAAAATACAGGCAAGTGAGAATCAACTGTCCCGAAGGTCCTGAGGAATTTAGAATCTGGGGAAGAAGTGAGTAATCTAAGGTCTGGAGCAAACCATGAATGTGTGGTAGGATTACATTCCTGCTGGTGGCTCCACACAGCTGGCAGTCGCCCAGCTGCCAAATTCTGCTTTGCACTGTGAAGGAAGAAGCAAGTTTTCCTATGTAACCAGACAAGTACGTGCTGGAATTGAGGTAATCTGAGAAAGTGCCCCATGGTTAGCCCAAAACCGGAACAGTGCAGGTTATGGCGGAGTAAGAATTCCTCTGCACGGCTGGAGCACAGGCTCTGGAGTGCTTTCTGCAAAGGCTCCATGTCCTACCTGGCTGTGGCAGCTGATGTCTCTTGTTTTGCCTGCCCTTTTCAAGCCTAAGGCAGTTCTTACTTGGAAAGGTGTAAAATGCAACTTTTTTTTATTATTATTATTTATGAACTGTAAATGAAAGGAGTGTGGGGAGGGGGCATTGTGAGGTAGAGGGAAGGGCTCCTGAGCAGAGGGAGCCTGGGCTAGCATGCAGTTTCTGTTGGTCTTGTTGTAGGATTTGATCTTAATCTCTTTCTTTCAGTCATTCACCATCAGGAAGCCCTTGAAGGAGTGTGCAAGTCCTGAAAGAATGGATTTAAATTTAAAAAGTTTAAGAAGAAAATTTATTTTGTTTACATTATTATAAGGGATTTTGTGGTGTCTTTATAAATGTAAGGGCTTAGTCCTAGAATGCTGTTTCTATTGACTAACAATTGGCATGAATCTGGATCTTTGAAAAGTCTTACTAGTAGACTAATGTAAAACTCTTTTGTTGTGTTAATGTTCTGTGATCTGGAAATGGGCTTTTTTTATTGGTGCATTGAAATAAACTGTGCATTTCTAACTAAGAAATACTTTGTGATAACTCTGCTATTTCTGTTAATATTTGGGTAGCTGAAGCAGCTCATGTGCCACTACAGCGAGGAGCAGGAGGCAGGCTGTTCCAGGCACTTGTGAATTGAGTGTAGCACAGTAGCCAGTGGCTGCCCTGCAGGTTTGTGCCTGCTGCTAGGACTTACTCCTACAGAGACTAGTGTGAAGAGTTAACCAGTATCAGCTGTCATTCTTTCTGTTGGATCTTGAATATTACAATTTTTTTCAAAATTGTCTGCAAAGGGCATTAACAGATGGAAAAAACAAGGAATGTGTGAATGCTGGTCTGTCCTGTTGATTAAAGGACCAGTGTACTCACCTGAAAGTATTTGGAATACTTACAGAATGTAAACTACTGAAGTAAATATTTTTAGAAATCTTGTTCTATGTCCTGGTTGTCCAAATAGTTCTACTTTGTGATACTTAAATAAATTGGTGGTTCTGGTGCAGAAGGAATACATTTAGATACTCTTTCTAGGAAATTAAGGCTTCTCTTAGAGATGGAAGATCACAAGCAGAACCTGCAGGTCTTGTTTAAGTAACAGGACAGTTGGAGAGTCGAGAGCTTGTGTTAACACCTACCTGACCCAATCTACCTGGTCACATCTTCCCCTTTGGGGGTGAAGTGCAACCAGAGGACTCAGTGCTGTCCTGATTGGTTCTTATTTTGGGAAACTGGACTGTAGCAGCCTGTGTACAGATGGGCTCCATCTTGCCAGCAGTAAGTTACTGAAGGATTTTATCTAAGTATGATAAGCCAGTGCAAGGTATTGGCCAGTTTGATTTGTCCTTGCAGCTGATAATGGCTATTATCAGACTAGTAAGGACATCAGTGCCCAGATGATTTTGACTTATCTTCCTTATAGTATGTTCTGGCCTATACTGCCATGTTTTAGAGGCCAGCAAGGAACAGTAGTTCTGGGGCTTATGATTTGTCAGCAGTGAGTTGATACTCCACTGTTGGAGCACTGCAGCTGTGCACAGGCACCCAGCCCCAGGGTTTTCAGATGAGACATTACAAGATGTGCAGGTATTGAAAGAATGATAAAGAGCTCTTATACACAACTTGATAAAAGACTCTTCCTGTGAACTATAGCATGTGTTTGTCTCATCTCTGTTCCCCATGCTTGCACATTTTAGTGCACTGGTGATCAGTAAGATAAGTGACTTTCCTTGCTGATGATGTTGCATTAATACTTTATTTTTTTATAACCATAGTCTGTTGTATGCTGCAAAAGAGAGAGCTGGAAGCAACAGCGTGAAACCAGGGTGATCCAGAAGCCACTGGTAAACACTGCTGGGGCAGCATGTATTGGGTTCCCTGCCCTGTTGAGCGTACAGCACTGATGGTGAAACCAGCCTGTGCAACAGTTCTTTTAAAGTGGGGGGTAGCTTGCTCTTTTTTCCCCCTCTGTACTGCTGATGCAAGCTGACCCTGCAATAAACTTGCAGGCTGAAGCTCTTCTAGCGATACCTTCCTTTTTCAGTCTTTCCCCCTTTCTTGTAATGCTCTTTGAGTGGACAGGGTGGGGATGCAGCCATGTGCTGAGAGGGAGAGGAGTAGGTCAGAGACAACCACTTGCTGTTCAGCTGCTGCTGGAGGTGGCTTTGATGCCTCAGGGAGGCCTGTGGTCATTAATAGCAGCACTCTGCAGCATTTGGTGCTTGTCATCTGTATTTAATGCAGGCCTCTTGTTAGCACTGCTGCCTCAAAAGCAGTTCCAGCTCTGCTGTTGGGAGGCTTGTGTGCTGCTGGTGAGCAGAGCAGCTGGGCTCTGGCTCTGCTATCCCAAGTAATTTTGTTGTTTTTTATGCTTTTAATCTTATGGGGAAATAGAGCTGTTGCAGGGGCTGGCACTGTTTTTGGGGGCAGAACATACCTGCTAGAGGAAGCAAGTAATAAAACACCCCCTGAGCTCTGTCCATGGAGCTGGGTTAGTGTACCTACAGTTCCTGGGAAGCTGGCCTGGTGGGGCAGCACTATTGTGCAGAAACCCCCGCTACAATAAGGGCAGGCACTGCAGCCCAGGCAGCAGGACAGGTCTTCACAATCACATTGCTGATCCTATCTGTTGGGGGTGTGTGTGTTGTTTCCTTCCCAGACTTGCACGTTTGCCACCATAGCAGGGCACCAGGACCTTTCACGAGGCCTCCAGCAGGGTGGGTGCTGTTCATTAGCACCTGCTACATCTTCAGCTGCCTCTGCCTTCACTCCAAGGGATAGCCTGGGGGGCAGCTGCCACGTACCTGGCAGAAGTCCCCTGCCTGAGCATGGTTTCCATGCAGAACACGGCCCTCCCTGATGGGTGAGCAGTCACCTACTCAAGAGGGCACGGCTTCAAAAGGGTGTGGAACTGAGGTGACAAAGGCAATCTGTTCTTGTTTCACTCCCCAGCCAACCTGAACAGAAACAGCATTTGCTTCTTACTGGCACAGCTGACAGACACAGGAGCAACACCCTATTTAACCGCTGCACTTTGCAGCATTAGGGGCTGACAAAACATACTTGTATGCCACCTCTGCAGTGCTTTAATACCCTGCCCCAGGATTCCCAGGCCTTAAAAGCTCTTGGCTAAACCTCAGAAATAACCTCCCCAGCATTGAGCTGTGCAGTTACAGGAGTACAGTGCTGCTACTGATGGACATGCAGCTGCAGGCACAGTTCAGTACACCTACAGAGACTGTTCTACTCCCCTGGTATGCGGGTGGTCGTGGTACTCCTGTCACCTTCCTCATGCAAAAGAGTGTTACTGCGAACCACTTCTACAAACATTGTGTGTGTTTGAAAAATTGAAGTAGCCCCCAGACAATGTGCTTCCCTCTGCTCATCGTTCCTCAGCCTGAAGCATTTATAGGCAGGGCTGGTGGTGGTAGAGACAGCATTTACTCTCATTTTACTATTACAGATGAAAGCAAAGTTCACCTCACTTAAGGCACTTGCTATTATTTGCAATTGCTAGTGCATCAAGCAGGTCAGCTGTAGCAATGCTCCCCAGAGCAGGAGTTTGGCTAAAAGTTCCCAAATGCGGGACTGACTTTCAGTTCTGTAGGAGGAGTACCTGCCTGCCAGAGAAGGTTAACTGAGCAAATACCATCCACCCAGGGATCCATTTTCAGTACTCTACGGCAGGCCACCTCACCTGTTTTCCTGTTTCAAAGTGCAGCTGGGGGACGGGGGGTTTGGGGCTGGAAATGCCCACACTCTTCCAGTTTTACAGCGTAACCAGAAAAGCCTGCACTAATCCAACATGGTTACTTGCAACTGCTCTGGTACAGCCTCCTTGCCAGAGGACATTAAATCCATTTCAGAACTCCTTAGCATGAATCAAACGGTGCTCACCTTTTTCAGGGCTTTGGCTTGTGAACAGTAAGGAAATTGGTCAGCCAGGACTGACTGCCTCAGTAGTCTTGGCCAAAACATAGAGGAGCAGCTTATGATGTCACATGCTGCTTCCAGACACCACTGTTACAAGAAGCAGCGAGGTAGCAGGTATTTTTGTGACCAAAACCCACTATTGCTGGTGTTTAGCCTCATAAAAAAGCATTTTCTTACTTGGAGGCTTCTGGTCCTCTTGGGAGATTTGCCATTTTCCCATTTCACAGAGTGTACTCGAAGCCACCTCATGTTGAACAAGCAAGCTCTCTGTAAGCAAAGGGGGGGAAAAACCCCACCAAACCTCCCAAAAACCTGTCAAGAGAACAGTTGGCAACTTGGTCTTCCAGAGATCAGCATCATGTTTTGGGACAACAAATACATCAAAACACTGATGTTATTTGGTGTGTTCTCAGGCAGTAGCAAACAGTCTTTATAGAAAGCTGTTGTCGCATTATTGTGTGGTCACAAGCTTTACAATTGTACCAATGATCTGAGATCCACGGGGGCACATGCATAAATCCATGCTGGGATTCTTGATTTTATCCTGCAGCAGCTGGTCTAGTTCACAGCGCAGCTCCTTCACCAGCTCAGCAATCTAACGCACATGGTAAAACACAGGCAAGTGTAAGGCTCATGAAATGTAGCTCCTGCATTCTAAACACGAGCTCTGCAGCATTCCCAGGATTATTGCTCCTTTTCCTTACCTGGTGAGAGGCAGCCACAAACTGTATCCATCCATCATCAAGAGAAATGACAAATTCTCCTTTCTGCAGCTGCACATGAACCTGCCCACCTCCCAGCAGGACCAGTGGGTACACGGACACCATACTGCAGTCTCGAATGAAAACACGGCTGGTCTTGATTTTCTCATGATACACCAGGTAGGGGCTCTCAAAGTGCCTAGTCTGGAACACGTATGCAACATCCTCATTAAAGTGCCACATCTCTTCCTACCTGCTGGGGAAAACATGGGCCTCCCCACCTCTTCTATGAATGCAAAGAACAGCAAACGTGCTTAAAATGCACCTGCATGACTAACAGACCCCTTCTGACCTGTAAGAGCTGCCAGTAACTTGCCAGTTACCCCTTGCTCCTTCCTGCCTTGCAGCGAACATATGAGAAACCAGCTAATTCATCAATGTTGCCTCAAGGCCCCAAGTACTCCATTTCATGCCAAAGACATTTTCATACGAGCATTTGTTATGCTCTTTCAAAGCAAAAGTGATGAACAGGGTCAAAGCCTTTATAACCCAAATATGTGGTTAATGATTACAAGCCCAACTTTTTTAAAGTGATTTGTATCCTGGAAAAGCAATGAATCATCAAATTTGGAGACAGACCATGAGACAAATACTAAGTACTTGTGTATATATACAAAATATTTGTATATATAATACAAACATCTAAGTATTGGCTATTAAGCTGGAAAGGAAATTAACTTCAGTGTTTGAGGACCCACAGAGAAACCAACTGGAATATGTCCCTAAATTATTTACCAATAAACAATGTTTCAGCTGAAGAGACAATGCCTGGGGTAGGGCAGTGGGGAGAATTCATCTACATGTATGAAGGTGCTACACATGTGCATGCAATCTCAGTCAACTGGATTCCAAGGCTAGGCCAGGGGAGCACTCCAACTGCAACATTTCTGCATGCAGCTTTGCAGGTGCAGCTTAAGAAAACGTGAACTGGGAGGGTTACTGCATCTGCTCATTCCACTCCAGAGACTGGAGTTTAACTGCATGCCCAAGAGGACACTCGTAACTCATGACCTCACCGTTATTTACAATTCTAACAGGACTCTTCACACATGAAGATTTTTGTTAAGCATCAGTACGGGCCCTCACTGTAATCTTATCTGCAAGGTGATTTCTTTTATGACAAAAAGAATATGCTTTGCAGAAAAAAAGAATCTCAACCTGATAATTCACAGATGAAGGGTGAATGTGAACATAACCATCGCTTTTGGTAACAAATTTCAGCTCCTCTGCTTTTGGTTGCATTTTGACTGCTCCTGTACTGGTCTTTTGGTATTTGCCCTCTGGCTTTTTCACCTGTATGGTAAGACAAAATGTTATAAAAATCTGCTGTACCAGAAAACCTTCTTGCATCTTAATTTTATCAAACCCAGAAATTCTCAAGTATTAACATACTAAAGTCAGTAGAGACAGATACTACATGCCAAGGTGCTGTGTAACCCTGATGGTTCATTTGTAACTTACAGCTTTTTAGAAGGCTGTAATTTAAACTAGCTTGTTAAGAAACTTTGCTGCTGGCTGTATCACCAAAATCAGCCTGTAGGAACAGCAGCAGTCTCGAGCAATACAAACTGGAGCTCAACTGCCTGGCTCTAACACTCTTAAGCAGCAAGCTTTGGCAACCTCAGCCAGGCAGGCTCAAGCTGCCACAACCCGCCCTGACTGAAAGCGGGCCATGTGGATATGCTGGACAGCAGAAGGGAAAATAAAAAAGCACTCTTTTACCTGGACAACATTAGGATACAGTGCAGCACACAACATAGCTGAGATCAGCTTGATGTTCTCTGCATTCGAATTTGCCTGTGAAATTAATGCATGCGTTAGGTATTCTACAAGTAAGTGTGAAGGTAAAGCCCTGCTTCTGGAATGATTGAATTCCTGAAACCAGTTTACTTTCACAGCTGCACTGCTGTGCTTTACAGGAGAGGACCAGTTACCAGTCCCAAGTTTCAGGCTAGACCTGGCCTGTGTTTCCCCCCACTATCAATGGAGCAAATTGGCCACCAATTATCTCAGTGCCAAACATAATTGTTCCCTAATGTCTGGCTACAAAGTGGCTTGTCCCCAAGGAAAAGCGAGCATGAGTTGCCCAATGCACACTGAGACTCTACAACTACCAAACCCTTATTCACTTCACCATGTAGCCCCAGGAGATCTCTGGCTCCCCAGGCACTGCTTTCTGAAGATTGTCCACAACACTGAAGTATTTCACTGCCTGCTCTGTAATGTTCTCTGTTCTCAAGATAAGGCTGGCACTAATCCCAGCATGCAGGCCAGATCACGAGTCAGACCAGTGCCTTTCCACCACTTGCAATCTTCCAAGGTGTCAAGTTAGCAGTGTTTCACTGTCTCAAAGCAGGAGGTTTCACAGCTGGTCCTGTTCTTCCTGGCCTCATGCAATCAAGGCTGGTACCAGCAAGCGCAGTGCACAGGGAAGCAGAACAGCAGGTAAGGAGGTGACTGTTGCCAGTGTGAGAGAGACCACAAAGCCAGACTGTGGCAGGAAGCCCACCACTCTAGGGCCCACCTGGCACCCATGTGAAATGAAAAACTGCGGCATAGTTTTGGAGCACTGAAATGCTGTAAATTACCTCTTCTCCTGTTGCATCCAACACGCCATCCCCTCCTTGGGACCACTTCTTCTCAATGTCTCTGGCTCTTAACCCCTCCTTCACAAACCCAATGTCAGAAAGCAGTTCTGTGAATTGCCGTTTCAGACTGGCAATTTCCTACAAACAGATAAAGAGCTGTGACAGGTGCCACACAGAGTATTTTCATCACTAGGACTCTGCCAGTGTCTCAGCCAGTCCCTGTGAGAGGCCACAAAAACAGACTTACCTGAAGAACTCTTCCTGACAAAAAGTTCTCCCTGCAGTAGTTGTAGCTTGCCTGAGAGCCCTCCTTGATACTTAAACGCCATCCCTAATTGAGAGGATGGGAGGAAGCCTTTAATGAAATATTTCAGCTTGAATTTCAAACATCACAAACCTACTGAATTTTAGCTCACCTTATAGGCCTGGAGAAGAGCCAGGTAGTCGCTGTTTCCTATTGCAAACTCCAACTTCTTTTTGTTTGCTTCTTCCCTTTTATCCCATGGTGACACCTAGGCAGACAGTAACAGATTAAGCGGGTTCTTCCTCTCGTAACTTCAACAAGCCATTGCAAGAGCTGCATGGCACAATCTTTGGTATTTTCAGCACAGCAGCTCACAGGTCAGAATGCAGATTTTCTGCATGAATAACAAAAAATATGAGGTATTCAAAAAATGCCCAGTCAACCACAGAGCACCTAAGCCCACTGCCCTATCCAACCATGAGAAAGACAAAGGTAAATTTGTGGTTGACCAGATCACAGAAAATACTGCAGTTTGGGCAGACCTCTCTGCAGTTGCAGAATGCCAAGATCCATGGAAAACACCATCTGACAAATCCTAGCAAGTTAATGGAGCTGAAGCTCAAATGAGAATGCCTATAACGGAGAAGAGCACAGCAAGTCTAAAATCCACTTGGGTCTGTGAGAAAGAGAAGGTGACAGTAACTCAGGACATTCAAGAAATGGAATTCAAGTTATTCTGTATCACCATATAGAAACATAGCACTTGAGGTCAAAATGCTGTAGAATATGCCCAATAAGTGTGTGGTAAACAACATGTAATTAAATAACTAGAAAAATCTGTTTCCAATTCTTTCACAACTATCCTCAATGAAAACTATTTGCACTACTAATGACAGCAATCAAAACTTCCAAGCCTGACTTTTCGTGCAAGTTTGTACACTGCAGTATCAGATGAACACCACTAAGAGCACCTGTAAGTATAGCAGCTGTTTCAAAAAGCCAAAGCAAAAGTGAACACAAATAGATCCAGACTGAACTCTGCATTCACAGCTCAGACACGTCAACTTCATCATTATCACTGTTGCACAATTATTTCTAACTGCTCCTTATATTATCATTAATTTTTAATTTTTACATCAAATTTGGACAAAGTGGACTAGCTATACTTGTTCAAATTAAAACTAGTATCTATTCTGTTTCTACTGTTCACTCATAAGTAACGTTGTTGCTGCTACATGGTTTTGGTCTTCTGCTTGTAACTGGACTTTCTTAATGGGCACTGCATTAAATAACATATAAACAACGCAGGCTAAAAAGGAGAATTAAAATGCTCAAGTGTCATACTGCAAGTTACAACAATGTTTTGCTGCTGCATGAAAACATACCGCTTTCGAAGCAGGATACACAGTTAAGATAAGAATACTTACAAAAGGTGACTTAAAGGCCAGACTTGCTGCTATAGTTAGTGCAGGATCCAGGCAGCGGAAGATGGTGCCAAACAGCATTAGCTTGCCAATCCTGACATCAACAGGCAGAGAAGCCAAGTGATATCCCAGAGGGGTGAGCTTTTCATCTGGAGTTAATGCTCCCAAGTCTTGTAGTCTCAGCTTTGATGCTCGCAAAGACTCTGTTTTAGGGGGCTCAATTAGTCGTGATAAGACTGAATGAAGACTCTGTGCAGAAAACATCTCCAGAATCTTGATTCTTAAGGAGAGAAAAAAAAATTAAAAAGGAATAAGAAAGAAAGAAAGAAAAAAAAAGCAGCTTAGTTTCACACAGTGGACAAAAAAAAAAAAGTAAATTTTTATAAAAACAAAAAATCCCCAAGAGAAACCATGCTTTTAAGAACATGCCCCCTAGAAGAGGGCCTATAACGCGTATTTCAAGTCAGGAAGCAATGCAAAAAAAATAGCTGAGGGTCTGAGCACTTCATGTAACCCCACAGAGTCTGTAAGAACATTCCTATTTAGCACTTTAGGGTTTAAAATTAAGGTTTTTCTGTAAAAAAATATTTTTTTCCTTTTTGTACAAAGGGGTGCACAGTGTGCAGCAAGGATAAGAGGGCCTCTTCATTTAGTATCTGCATGATGGCGGTGCTTGATCCAGGTTGCGGCTTTACTGTGCTATGCTGCACTGAAACAACACAGCAGAGTTGATAGCATTAAGGGACAAACATCAGCCATGGGTCTGGTGTACAGGAACACAACTGTCTTCTCTGGTGATGAAAGATCTGAGAGATGTGTCTTTTTACTAGGATCAGATGGCAGGATTCCTAGGATCAGATCCTCAGATCTCAAGATCAGATCCTTGCTAAGGAATGTGAAGGGCAAGAAGAATTGGTGGGAGGGTGGGATTACAGGGGGCTCTGGAAGCAGAAGCAATGGGATAGAGAATGGGAAGCAAAAAAGATAGTCTTAGATCTCCAGAGCACGTTTCTTAGTTTCATGATGTGAGAAAACATGGGGGAAACTAAACACCTTGGTAATGGCATTCCAGGCTTTTTCAGGTCACACAGGAACAACAGCTCACCTTAGACAAAGCTGCTCCAAGGGCACTCTTTGTATTTCTGGTAACTGCTGTTTTATAAGCTGATGGTTATAGTGATGGCTACTGAAAAGATGAAAGCAGACACCTGAAGCTACACGGCCTGCTCGCCCTTTCCTTTGCAGAGCGTTGGCCTTGGACACAAACGTGTCTTCCAGACTTTCCATTCCTTTACTTGGGTCGTACCTACAGGAGAGCAAGCAACAGGCTTATATTCACTACTGCAGAGCGAACAGACTGGAGGTCAAGCAGGCAGATGCTGCCAGCTTCTGTATGGACAATTCCCACCCCTGTGGTTGGATCTGAGTCCAGACTGGCTTCCTCCACCTTGCAGCAGCTTTCTGCAGATTAAGTTCTTTCAAGCTTTCCCCAACTCTTTGGAAGCTAAAGTATGCAGCTCAAGGTACAGAGCAGTTCCCAAGATCACAAAGCCCTGCAGAATGAATTGCAGTACCTTTTCTCTTTCATTTTTCCAGAATCAATCACATAGACCACATCATCAATGGTGACAGATGTTTCTGCAATATTTGTAGAGATGATGATTTTGATAACTCCTGCAGGTGGCCTGAGGAACACAGACTGCTGTTCTTCACTAGACAGTGAAGAATGAAGTGGATAAACAAGACACCTGGAAGGACAACATGACAACATGCTCAGTGCATCTCCAGCCTTTTCCCTCTTGGGGACAATCTGCCTGTACGCACTGTTGCCTCACCCATACCAGACAATGCCCGCAGCCATTCAAAGCAATATAAACCCAGCAAACCTCTCTGCCCTATCACCTTTAAGACACAGAATCATAGAATCGTTTAGGTTGGAAAAGACCCTAAAGATTGAGTCTAACCGTTAACCAAACACTGCCAAATCCACCACTAAACCATGTCCTTAAGTGCCACATCTACATGTTTTTTAATACCTCCAGGCATGGTGACTCAACCACTTCCCTAGGCAGCCTGTTCCAATGCTTGACAACCTTTTTGGTGAAGGAATTTTTTCCAATATCCAATCTAAACCTCCCCTGGCACAACTTGAGGCTGTTTTCTCTTGTCCTATTGCTTGTTACTTGGGAGACGAGACTTGACACTCACCTTGCTACAACCTCCTATCTGTAGAGAGCGATAAGGTCTCCTCCTGTTCTTCTAGACTAAACCACCCCAATTCCCTCAGCTGCTCTTTGTAAGACTTATTCTCTAGATCCTTCACCAGCTTTGTTGCTCTTCTTTGGACACACACCTCCAGCATCTCAATGCCTGCCTTGTATTGAAAGGCCTCAAACGGAACAGGGTTCAAGGTGCAGTCTACTGCCCTGGTCCTGCTGGCTACACTGTTTCTGATACACGTTCTAAGGGAAGGTGGAGAAGTTTACAGAAGGGACAGGTCTCAAAATAGAATTGAGCAAAAATTCTGCCTCTTTTGAAGAGTCTACAATCTGCCATTTATAATGCCAGATAATAATAATTCTGGAAGAAATCATTCCAGCTAACCTTCCCATGGACATCTGTATAAAAAATGTTTAGTCAAGGAGATCCAATTACATCTCCATATAACAGCCTAAGGCCAAATGCAACTGCAAATGAAAGTGTCTCAGCAAACATTCTGAAACAGAGCAAGGGCTGAGGTTAAGTTTTCAACAGTCCATCAGATCATGCAAAGCACAGAATGGAGAACACATAACTAGGGTTTCTGAGAATTTCAACAACTAACCTTTGTGAGCTGAGGAGAAAAGACAAAAAGAGCAAACCAGCAAGATAGCAGAAAAGGAACTACCCTGACTGGAGTCAAGCCTTTCATATCACAAGATGTCTCACACATTTAAAAACCTTTGTTTATCCCTGGATAAAGGCAGGTTTTGTGCAGGAAGCTACTCTTTATTTAGGTAATGACTGATAGTTCTGGAGCTTTTCTGCCTTACCTCTTGCTGTGTCTGTTATTAAAAAGAGCATTAGATTGGAGCTGCTCATAAAGCATCTTGATTTCTGCTAGACCAGGCAAAAATATCAACACAGCACCTATATATATAGATAGTTTAAAAAAAAAAAAAAAAAAAAAAATCACTCAACAGAAAGGACAGCATGTTTTATCAGTGTGCAGAAGGCCCAAGTCAAAACTCCAGCTGTTTCGCAATTATTGTACAAAAACCACACAGTCTACAACAGTCTCTCACCACAGACTTTCCGAAGTAGACAATTCTCTCACCTTCCACACCCCACATATATCAAGGGCTTTGTTACTCAGCTAGAATTATTATTTTTTTTTTAATAGTTAGTAACTACAGAAATTCTGCATGCAAAACATTAGCTTTGGGCTGCCTATAAGTGCACAGCCTCCATGAATCTACTTTTGTGCGCCCCTCAAGGACAATGAAATTACCTGGGGGGTATGAATGTCTGCCAGAAACTATCCACTCCAGCAAGGCTTCAATTAATTCCAGATTAACTTTGTCCAAGTCCATGACAGACATGGTTTTCAACACTGTCTTGTCAACCCCTGGGGAAAAAAGAAGTAACACACACACTAAGTCCATCTCTTGTGAAAAACATCTGTTGGATGCACTGAACCCGTGTGGCGGTACAACCAACCACACTTTGGTTTAAACAGCATCTGGCTTAGTTTAGACAGAGGCAGCTCCATGACTCAATGTGTCATATTCCCCCTTCCACACATTCCTGTTTCAGGTCTTCCCTTCCTTTCCATGCCTTAGTGGGGCTCACACCTGCCCTGTGCACAGCCTTGATGAGGATTCATCTACTAGCAGAACGATGTGCATGCATACTAGTAGTAAGAGGAGCCAAAAGCCTTCACATGGCCACTCACACATACCTCCAGGACTACCTTCTCAAGCTCTCTTTCTTCTGCCTTCCAATGTTTCTTACACAACTCAAAAAGACACACAGACTCCATTACTCTTCTGAGATGGTAACTGTCTAGCAGGAACCTGAAGCTTTTAAGCAAATGGCTCTCACTCAATATCACTGTGGAGCTCACCATAACGGTGTGCAGGGGGAGACTCTTCAGGACTAAGCACAAGGAGGATTTTGTTGACTACAGAGTGGGAAGTTCATAGAAGGGTCCAGTCTGCCTCTCTTAAGCCATTCAAAGTGACTGAATTTCTCAAGAAAGGCTTGTCAGGCTGAAATGACCTCCTTGAAGTGGGCAGATACATGCTGCTCCAGCGAGAACAGATACAGAGAAGAAAGGGGAATCAACAAGGCATCTGAATAGGGATGGAAACATAGTAGCTGAAAACTGTGCTTTGTCAGATGCTAAGAACTGTTTTCAGCCAAGATGTTTGTTCTGGTTCAAGAGAACAATGGGTTCTTTCCCCGCACCGCAAAGCTGGCAGGTTTCTGATCTCATCCAGAAGTAGTAACCTGGTTAATCTTCACAATTACAAGACTCTAAATAATATACGTGTATCCAATATACAATATTATATGTTAACATACCACGTTGGCTGGCAAATGTTATATGCCAGTTTATTAGATTTAAGAAGGAGCTCACCTTTATATCGTGTAAGGAGCTGCTTCAGAGTTAATTTTTGATCTGGGTCTGAATCTCTGACAACTGTGTCAGTGCCTTCCAGAATGCCAGCACGTCTCAAGTCCTCCTCTACTTCTTCAAATGCAGTTCGTTTGTGTCTTCCATTCTGTTTGCTTTCCTGCTTGTTTGTCTTCCTCCTGTAGGGACTACTGTCCTCTAAAACATACCTTAAAGAGCAGAAGAACATTCAGTGGTGTGGAAAGAAGCCTAAAGAGTCTTTTTCTAATAATTAGGTATGGAGATAGGGTATCAAAAGTATTTATATATAAATCTGAGAGGAACTTTGTATAAGCAGGTTGCAAAACTAGACTGTATCAAGGACAAGGTGCCCTTCTATACTGGGATGTCAGCCTTTTAGAAGATGTGATGCAAAAGACTAGGGCTGCAAACGTGATCTTGACAGCTAAGTGGGTAGCTCAGAGCAACAATCTGCAAGTAATTTACAATAGCCGATCAATTTATTATCTGGAATATCTGAGCTGCTGTGACTCTCCAGTAACTATAAATGGTAACAGGATCTGGAACCCGAGATGCAAGGTAGGGCTTACAAAGAGAAACTGTTTGGTAGCCTGCATTTTTCACCCTCAGTGCTGATATCTACCTTCAAATTTCTTTTGCTTGCCAATGTCTAACCACCACCAAAACAAGTAAAGCATAAGCACTGACAAACTCTTCATGACAAAACTCACCTTTTCTTAAGTACTTATGTGGTATCTGATGCAGAAAGGCTTGTTTTAGCATGAGATCCCAGACCCCACTGCAGTATAAGCACTATGGTTTAAAGACAGTGCTTTAGTAGAACTCCAGTATTGAAGAGGATATGGGAGGTTTGAGAGGATTTAATTTTTAAATCTATGCACAGAACTACTGCAGCCTCAAGGGTCAACAGCGCAACCTCAAAGGATGAATACATCTGAGAATGTTTGGCAACTTCATACCTTGTCAGTGCAATCACATCTTCCAGAAAAAACTGATCCACAGGAAACGTTCGACCTAAAAGGAAAATGAGAATAAATCCACGTACCACACAACATGCAGAAAAGAGGAAAATGGCAAAAGATGGTTATCATTTCACACAGGTTATGATGTTGTACACTGGCTTCACGGCTCTCTTCTATACTGCACTCTTCAACACAATTTCTGTCTAGGTCAAACAAGCATGCATGTTTTGGTAACTTACACAGTCAGAGAACGACTAACACATTTATGGGAACACATCAATGAGGCTACATGGTTTCTGTCACGTTCCATGTAATTATTTAGTAATGTAAGCGGCACATTTGGGTAAACATGTACACATTCAGCTGGATCCTTTCACTGCTTCGTTTTCACAAGGACAGAGAAGGGTCTTCAGCTGTGGTGAAACTAGCTCAGGGAACCCTGTCATGCACACCATGTAATTTTTGTCTTTTGGGGAAGGAAATTCTGCTGGTATAGAGGCAGCACAAAGAAAAGCTCCACTTCCAAAACTTCTCTCTCCTAAATTTCATTGGTCTTTCCTCCTTGGAATCATAGTTTTTGTATAAATCCTCATCTTGCCACTTTGCAAATTAGCCCACTTGAACACTTCTCAAGCAGAAATACTGAAAACCAACCCCCAAAAACAATGAATGTGTCAAGATAACAAAAATGAATGGTTTTCACCTGGTATGTTAACAATTGGACAGGAGTGAAAGTATTGAGAAAAAAGCTCTGCATTCAAGGTCGCACTCATTAGTATAATGCGCAGATCTGGCCTCTGAACCATTATATCCTTCAAAACCAGCAGCAAGAAGTCACTGAAGAAAAAAAGCAAGAAGACATTTGAATTTCTGCAGTGTTAACTTCCAGAGTCTCTTTTTTTCTCACCACTCTGTCCACTTTCCTGGTGTTTTCAATAGCACAGCAATACAAATAGAAGCACAAGCTTCTCAGAATGGCTGGAGGCTAACAGTGCAGTAAATTAACAGAAGGCAATCTACTTATTTTTTGGTTGTCCCTTACTAGAGTGCCAGGACTACCCGGCAAATTCATTTAAGCAACAAAAAGCTCTGGCTACCTTAGGAATTAATTACATTAATAACAACACAAGAAAATTAGATAACAAGTTAACTCAAACAGATGAGTCCTTTTTGCTCCTCTTTCTCACTGGAAGAGTTATTCAAACTTACCCACTCTTTCCTGATCACTGTATTCCCTACATATTTATAGCTTTTGTGGCATGCCTAGAAGACTGGCTTGAAGTCATTTTAGATGAGAAGGAAGAAGGATGCTTGAGAGATACAAGCCCTTTTATGGAGCGATAGTATAATCTGAGCTGTAGAATAACAGGTCACAGTCAAAGCCTCCTGGAAACTCACTGCATTGCAGTGTTCCAAAAGGAAAACATCAAAGAGATACTGATAGACATTATCTTTTGCCTGGCATCAGCCGGTTAAGTGGGGTAAACCTGGAGGAGGCTGGAGCAGGGTAGGATGCGACAGTCCAGAACTGGTAAAATCTACAGACTGGAAGAAAACGTGAGTGCTTGTCCCTTGCAGGGGCTGTGCTGAAGCCTGCAGCAGGAGAAGTAATTCCCCCAAAAGGGCACGTAGAGAATTACAGTATTTGGTAAAAGCTGAAAAAAGGGAAGAATAAGAACCAGACAGCTGTGGCTAAAAAGTTACTTAACCCTCCAACCCCATCCAAAACTTCTTTCCAACAGCACTGCAATGTGATGGCGGATTGGAGGCACAGAAATTTAAGAGATGTGCTTTCTTTGCAAGCTGCTGTAACACAACTTCCTACCTCCCAAAGACAAGAACCTAAACCCAGACTCCTCCCACCATCCCACATTACAGCCACAGGATCAACAAGTCTGACTCCAGTTACTTGCACCTTAGTCACCTTTATACTCCTGACTACGTTTCTTCATTTTGCTTATGGGATAAGTGATTATTTACCTTTCTTCTGTTCTTTCGTGAACTTCATCGACAATAACATGTGTGATTCCCTGCAAGGTCAGATCTCCTTCCAGCCTTCTCAACAGCACACCAGTAGTGCAGTACAAGAGTCTGGTAGCTGAGGACTTGAATGGTAAGACAAAGCATTCAGTTGACTTTGTGCAACAACATAGAATATGTGTTGCTGTAAAGCGTTCAGTTTCAGCTGAGTGCCAGGTTTGACAGAAAGGGAAACAAGCAATCTCTGTTGGAGACGAGCTGATTTTTATTTTCTTGATTAAAACTTAAGAATACCTGCTTCTTACCAACGGGCACTGCTAACTATAAGGGGTAAACAAAAAAATTTGAACTGTTTTTCCAGGGGAAGTTGTTTTCTGATAAACAACTCATCTCTGTCCCTAGAAAGATTTAGTGAATCTCTTTTTTTTAACATAACTCTTGGAAAAAAGCAATCAGCTGCAAGGTAGACAACATTTCACTTCTAAGAGAAGTTTGAATTCAACCCGCCTTCTGGCTGACTGAAGCTGTACCCTTCAATCTCCCCTTGGAAGACAAACAGAAATGGAGACAGTAGCCTTCCAGAGGACAGTATTACTCACTCTCAGACCCCTGCACATATCTTAACAGAAAGCAATGCAACAATAGAAACATAGTACTACACTCTCATTACGGAAAGTCCATTGTAAAGTGGACTGTGCAACTTGAGATAAAATATAGAATATATCTCATAATATAATAAAAAATATAGGTGCTACAGACTTGCTTATCTCCCTGTATGGCAGATACAGGGCAGAAATTCAGCATGCTAGAGAGTGCTAAGCAAATTTGAATAAAACTAAATTAAAAGCAATAAGCAAAGCATGTATACCTTCACACTTTCTAGACGGATCTGATATCCAACACTGAGTCCAATCCTTTCTGTTCTTTCTTTGGCTACACGTTCAGCCACAGAAATGGCAGAGATCCTGCGAGGCTGAGTGCAGATGATGTTTGCAACTCTGCTTGGAGATCCTTGCAATGAAGCATCCAAAATGAACTGAGGAATCTGAGTGGTTTTCCCACATCTGTATGACAAAATCAGGGATTAGTGAAAAAAAAAACCCCACAAACCCAATGCCTTCCATCCATGTAAATTAAATGACTGCATTCCATTCAAAATTTGCTTTGTTTCACTAGTATCATCCTTCACAAAGTTCACATAGGACATATGCCACTGGTCACAGACGGACCATGGCCCTAACCTTTTCAGGACATGGATGCATATTTCACATTCTTCTGTGCATACTTTGATACATAAAGGCTGTATGTGCAATCATGATCTTACCCCGTCATGCCACTCACAACAAGAACTTGGTGGCTCTTAAGCAAATCAAGAATGGTTTCTCTCTCTTGCCATGCAGGGAGCTTCTGTCTTTCATACAACATGGATTGGAAGTGCCTAGAAGACTGATGCACAAAAACAAGACAGCATGACACTAAGAACCCCACTGGAGCAGAACAGAATGAAAAAGCAGCCTGTGGCTTAAATATTTATTTCTCTAAAGTAAGCATGAAAACAGGTACTCTGTTCTGTACATCATACCTTTTTCAGCCGAAACTGTGTGCACAATTTAACATTTTCATTATACAGAGACTTTGCCTGCACATCATACTTTTTGGAAAGCTTTTTCTTGAGGTTCACGTAACTCTCATTCTCCACAACAACTTGTTCAGGCTCATCTTCCTCCTCCTCTTCTGCCACCTCCTCTCTTTCCTGAGGTTCTGACACAGCTGAGGCTTGAGACAGAGAATGTACAGTTAGGTATTCTTGTCACGAAGGAACAAAACCTCATAAACACTGCAGAAGTGACAAATGTTCCAGGAGCATTCTCAACAAAGAACCTTGTTAAGGTGGAGCTGAGGGTCTGCAGGACTGCTTCCGGCATGCATTTAGTTCAACACTACCAACAAACCTCCCATCACCCCATCAAACAAACCACAATTTCTCCATCTCCAACCCACTTCCTACTACCCCTGCACCAGCTGTGCTGTGCAACACCATGGTCTGGGTGGCCACATGGTAAACCAGACTGCTAACTAGTGTGCCTTCCCGAATGTTTTTCATGTGTCTCAGCTCCCTTCTCTGATTCACAACACAACCACTTCTGTGGAACGCAAGACTGTGACGGCAGGACCAGCTTAAATTAATTAAAACTACCATATAACATTACGTGTTAAACCACTGCCAAGTACTTTTAAACCAAGGCTGAAACCGAACCAGGTACTTTGGTGACAGATTATGGATCTGGCTCACTATATGGTCTTAACGTCTACAAATAGATTTGGAGCAGATGCCTCGATTGGGCTCTCTGCCTTCTCTCTCTCCTTTTTTCTTTAAAAAAATCTTTTTGACTGTTCTTGGACCATAAAGGTCTAAGAGAGAAACCATAGAGGGAAATGTGGTGTACCTCCAGACATTCGATTTGAACCAGACGTACGCTCTGTCTGCAGCTTTACCAATGGTGTTGCCGCCAGCAGGGACATAGGAGGAACACTGTATTTGTGGTGAGTACTTGTAAGTAACTCGCTTATTTCAGATTCATCTTCTAAGCAAGTTACTAAGGTGTACACCACTGGTTCATCAGACTCTGCAGCCATCAAGGCCTTTCCAAAGAGGAATTCAGCAATGTGTAAACGACAAGCAAGAGGTAGATTCTCGTCAGTGGAATAAAAGGCCACAAGAGGTGCCTGACGTGGATACTTGTTTTCTTCAGGAAATCTTACTTCAAGTTCATACACTGGACCATCACTGTTCGGTCTGAGATGAACATCATCCACAGAGCTCCTGGCTGGTTTTAGTGGGTGGTTTGGAGGGAATTCATGTCCAAATCTGCATTTTGAACCAAACCTGCAGCCTCCTTGGAGATAAAATTTACATATTTCCTTTGCAGTCTGCTTTGCTGTGTCCCTAGCACAACCACCCTTTTGTTTAGATTTGCTGAGCCTGTTTGCTAGGTACTCCAATTCCAAACTAAAAGTCCAAACGCGGTTTTGAATTCTTTCTACAAATTTTTCTCCATAGATTGACCGGAGGGCAAAAGCCTCTTCTTGTCTCTGTTCTAAACATTCTTCTTGACTGGCTTCAGCAGCTGTTGCAGAAACCTGCACCTTCTCTCCATATCTTTCAGTAAAGCACTGCAACAGCAAATACTCCAATGATGCCCCAATATTACCATTGCAAGATCTCAATACTGTCCTACAACGCTCGCTGTCAAAACCATACCTGCAACAGAACAGAGACAACATAGCAATGAGAGACTTGTATGAAGCAAAATAACCACAGATAGGCTTACAGTAAGGAAGCATGTATGGCATGAGAAACCATTACTACTATTGGAGGGAAAAAATCCACACCAAAATATCTGCTATTTTCAATGACAGTGGCAGACACTAATTTGGTGTCTGTGAATGCTAGTCTGTTGTTTATAAGGTGACAAATTAGTTTGTGTGGCAACTATCTCACACCCCAGAATGCAGCACATAACAGTTACAGGATTAGATCTCCCAGCTGAGCTGTATAAATCGAACTCTTCAAAAAAAGCTGAGTCTTCTTTATATATAACACACTCAAACAAAGCAAGAATAGTTAATAGATGTTCATTTCTGATCAAAATGGATGAAGAACACTTAAAAAGTTTTGAAACATTAACTACCAGGAAGAAACACACATATAACAGCAATTCTCCCTGAGCTTTCTCGGTATCTGTTTCATTGTCTTGGAGAAAGAACTGAAAACTTCACTGAAAAAAGGCTGGAGTGATTTATTTTCCAAAAAAATGTTATTTTAAACTCATCCAGCTGAGGACTAAATTTTTAGGAGATACAAACTCATCAGTTCTTCACACAGAACTTCCTTGGAGTCAAGACGAAGTCCAGGCACTGAGGGCTTACAGGATTGAGACTACTGATTTACCTCTTCGAGGTACAAATTATTAACTGAAAAGCATCACCTGGAGAGTTTGTGCACAGCAAATGAAGACACTTCACTTTCCACAGTTCTGTGCTCAGCAGATGACCTTGGTATTATGTCAGAAACCTCCTGATCTGTTGACCAGCACTGTTCATCATCAAGGTAATCGGCTTCATCATCATCTTCACCAGAACCAGCTACTCTGATAAAAAGAGTTATCAAATTAAAATGAAACAAAATTATATAGTTTGGTAGACGCAAAACTCTGCCTCTGGAGTTTTAAATCCTCCATTTAAATGGAGGATTCTGCTACCCTTTTCCCAGAGTTAAAACTGTAGAAGAACAAAACAGACTCAAAACCAAAGGATTCGACATCAAATTAAAAGTTAGGAGAAAAAGAATACTGTTTTAATTTCTAACAGTGTGCCTGTTAAAGTGTGCTCATCTAGAAGAGCTAGAATTAGTGCCTCCATTTACACTAACTCTGATTCAGGAGCCAGCTCCTGTCCTTGAAGCTCCTGAAGAAGTTCTTTCACTCTTCTCTGATTCTCCGATGTCATGTGTATGGTCTGCAGAGGCATTCTCACTTCAGGTCTCTGTTTCGTTTGCCCTCCTCTTCTGGCAGGGACACTTAATCTAAAAATTAAAACATAACACAACAATTACTTATTTGCCTGGCTCAAATGTTCTTGACTGAATTGGGACGTATTATGAGCCAACTCTGTATTTCAAAACAGAAAAACTAAAATAAGCTAAGTCCATCACCTAAGGATTATTCAGCTGGGTTCATTCTCTACCCAGGATGTGTGGGTCTATATCTGCACGCACACATCCATGCATGTATGTATTTTACCCTATGTCAAACCCATATTTAAAAAAGTGATTTAATAAACACTTTCCTGGGTAAAGCTGTTCTCAGACTACAGTCCAACCACATATGCCTAAGCTACATTGGTCAGAATACACTCAGGATACTAAATTCATTCTAAATTGCTTATTTTCCATGGCCCAGCTGCTTCTTTGCTACACACAAAAATTATTATCCTGTGTTTATTAGTGCTTTCTGATCAAATATGTTCTGAAATTACTTTATAACCAAAGAAAATCAGAGGTTCTAGTTCTTTTCTAAAAGACCAACCTTCCTAGCTAAATATTAAAAACGTTAATCAAAAAGGGCGGGTAAAAACTGCTTCATACTGAAACAGCTTCATCACCTCTTCACTCAAGTATATTCAAAGACATCAAAAAACCAGCCCCAAAGTATCCCAAACATCTCTATGCCACACCCCTCACCCCCCCACCCCACCCCCACCCCAAATTAACAGAAAGACCTGGATTCCAGCCTTGGTTCCTCGAAGAGACAAAAATCATCTCCATCGTCCCAAATTTTGGTTGAACATTTCCTACTTCCACCAAGTTGAGACTTGTTTGAATGGCCACTCCTGCCTCCTTCTCTTCCACTGCCTCCTCTCCCTCTTCCTCCTCCTCTTCCTCCTCCTCTTCCTCCTCCTCTGTTGGGCTTTCCTCTTTTCCTCCCTGCTGAACTCATGTTCTCTTCCTGAGAAAGGGAAAAAAAAATAACCTTTAAGTTATGAAGATGATTTAGCACACTGCAAATGTACAGGGCACACATTAATATTATTTGTTTTTCCATGTGGCAAGATAAGATACCCTCTGAAACCACAGTTAATTAATTATTTGTATGTTGGTGTACCTTCATGCACCTGAAGCAAAGCACATTCTCCTAGAACACTGTTAAACAAGTTCGGTGGTTTTAGAAAATAAAGGTAATATTCCTTACAACAGTTCAACCAAAAACTGCAGGACCTCTGAAAAAAAAAAGATGAGCCTCCCAGCAGTGCTGCCTAGCCTGGGAACTCCAGTTCCACCACTCTGATGGAATTTTTTGGACATGGGAGCCCAAAGGACACACCTTCAGGGGAACTTTCACAGCAGAAAGACTGGAAGTTGCAGTTGACTTGGAAGTTTGCAGGGCTAGAAGTAAAAGGTTGAAGGGGAGCTGAAGCCAAAAATAGTTTGTTTCCACATTAACCTGCTCCTGACCCATACCCTTCTGGCAAAGAGCTGCCCAGATGGCTGAGTGCTCTGTGGAACCTGGGCAGGGGAACAGTCAGGGGCCTGTCTTGGAAAACTGCAGCCTTTCTCTCCTCCTCACAACATGACCTTCACCAGCTCCGACACAAGCCCGTTAGTAAGCAGTTGCCGTCAGTGACAGAACGGCCCAACACTAACACATGCCTCAGCATCATGCTGGGGGAAAAGGAAAGCTATTGCTTTAGGTATAGGTATTTATAGGTATTTATAGGTATGCAGCTGTGGGCAGTCTGGCAGGAGCTTAATACCCAGATCTTCGCACTGGCACCTCCAGACCCAGGACAGGAGCTGATGCAACCATGCAGGAGTAACAGCCCAAACGGGGGCATGAAGAGCAGCAGCAGTCTGGGGCTCGGAAAGAAGCAAATTTCCCTTTTTACGGCAGTTCTGCCCCACCGGAGCTTCAGCAGGACCGGACGGGATCCAGCAGACAAGCTGACCCCGGCCGGAGCCAGCCCGGCGTGGGGGAGGGAGGCAGAGAGGGCCAGCCCGACCGCCGGACACAGGCATTTGCCGCCGCCGCCGAGGTCACTGTCACAGAGGGCCTGTCCCCCTCCCCCCGGCACACGGCAGCACCTCCCCGCGGGCCCCGTCCCGCGCGCGTCCCGGGCTGACCGCCCCTCCTGGCCCTGCCCCGCCTCACCGCAGGGTCCTCATCCCCTCCTCCCGCCAGCATCCCGGGACCCCGGCCCCTGCACACGGCCCGGCCCGCCCCCCCGCCGCCGTCCCCGCCCCCC
>JAVJGJ010000059.1:90959845-91050364 GCA_035590215.1 Microhierax caerulescens
CAGGCTGCCCCCAGCCCCGTCCAGCCTGGCCTTGGGCACTGCCAGGGATGGGGCACCCACCGCTGCCCTGGGCAGCCCACGCCAGCATCTCGCCACCCTCACAGTGAAGAGTTTCTTCCTTGCATCTAATCTGAGTCTCCTCTCTTTCAGTTTAAAGCCAGTACCCCTTGCCCTATCACTACACGCCCTTGTAAAAAGCCCCTCTCCAGCTAAAAAGCTACAAAACAAAGTCAAAACAAGAAAGACAAAAGTCAGCCCCTTTAGGCACTGGAAGGCTGCAATAAGGTCTCCCCAGAGCCTTCTCTTCTCCACGCTGAACAACCCCAGCTCTCTCAGCCTGTCCTCACAGGAGAGGTTCTCCAGCACTGTGGTCAGCTTCATGGCCTCCTCTGGACTCTCTCCAACAGGTCCATGTCCTTCTTATGCTGGGGCCCCCTGAACAGATGCAGCGCTGCAGGTGGGGTCTCACGACAGCGGAGCAGAGGTCATCACATATCACCACATTTACCTGTGCTGCACAGCAATTATACTGATTTAGGCTGTGCAGTTTTACATTCCAGTTTTCTGCCTGAAGGATATATTTGAAGCAGATCTTTGTCTTTCGGGGAGAAATTAGTCTGCCTTCTGTTACTGTTCTTCCTCCTTTATGTCTCCCTGCTCTTATGCTTTGGAGTAATTCACTGGACTGGCTTAAACCTTTTCCCGACACCCCTGGCCCCAGGCTACCTGCATTCTCCCCATGCTTTCTTGACACCCTTTGGAGCAAAAAGCCCTGCAGGACCTTAGTGAAGAAATGGAGCAGCCGTGGAGGGTTGCTGCCTCCCACTCTATCACTTCCCTCCAAACCCTTACATATTTTTACTCAAAGGAAATTTTTCATGATCTAACAAGCAACAGAAAATGGACAAGTGCTGGTGGTTGCTCCCCCTGCTGCCCTGGCTCCTTTGGCAACCTTGTTCTTGGCTTCTCATGAAAGAAGGGGAGCCCTCTTGGCCCTGGCAGCCCTGCTGAAGCTATGCATGGTAGGAGACCGAGGGTGGCAGAGAAAGCAAGGAGGAGCTGGTCCCATCTCCCTGTCCCCAGCTGCAGGCTGCCTTGCTTGGGTGCCACAGGAGGTACTTAAGAGCCTCTGAGCTGAGTGAAGTAGCAGAGACCATATTAGCACTCAGCTCGCACTGCACAGCCCCCTCTGTCCGTCACTTCACAAGGCTTCTCACCCTCCCTTCACAGCAGCATGCAGTTCTAATTAAAAAGGAAGAAACTCAGTATCATCTTCTTCCAAGAGGACAGTCCTGATTTTTGCATGGGCATACAAGGATGACCTGAAGATTACATAATTAGAAGACATTTGTTAAGCTTGCGTTTTAAATCAGTGATTAGCATGTGACAGTCCCATCCTGGGAAACGTCAAGCCACCACTGCTCTCCTCTCTCTCTCTCCTTTCTTGCACAGTGCTAATTCCCAACTCTGGCAACCGCCAGTGCTGAAAGATCTTCAACTAGCCTGGGGTAAGTTTAAAATGTACTCGGCATGGGATGAAGAGTGGGATTAATAATACATTTTTTCATATTATTGGAAAAAGCTAGTCATAGCTATTTAATATTGCATGTGCAGCACATAAAATAGTATTTAAAATGTTTTCCAACTTCAGTGCCCACAGTTATTTCCAGCTGATTTCTTCTAAGACTGTGTATGGCGATCTAACTTCTTAGTGTGCTGGAGAATCTTGTAAGGATGCATTTATAGTAAGGTCTCTAAAATACCAGGTTAAAAAGGCCTTTTTTTGCTCTTACCATTGAAGAGCTAAATTGAGGTATCATGCTGAATTGAAGTATTTGAATGACAACTGTGTTAGAGTTAGCTGGAGACAAAGCGCCAGAGTGATGACAGTAAATCACTGATTATCTGCTTTCTTTAGAGGACTGGGGGTTGATCCCCAAGTGGGATATTTAAAACAGCCAGCAATCTCAGTCAGCAGGATTGAGAAAATCACCAGGAATATCCCAATCATTTATTTAGGAAAATTGTGGATGTTTAACACCTGAAGAAGCAAAAGTGCATATGGATTACCCTGCACTCTTACCCATGTCATGATTTCAGAAGCAGAATGGGACAGCCAGCCAAACAATAACTGTTTTCCATCAAGGCTAGGCTGTAAATGCTTTACTGAACTTTGCCTATTTGCATGCTGATGCTCAGGGTATTTGGTCTTTTTAACAAATGATCCTCTGCACAGCTGATTCTTTCTCCCAGTTGCACCATTCCATATGGGGGTAGCACTGGGAGGGTGAGCATGCTCACACAAATGCAGTACAGGCTGTGAGACCTGCCTACCCCCTTCCCTTCCCTGGTTTGTGTGGGAATTCCAGCTCTGTGCTGCCTCAGCAGCACCTTGCTTTGGTCTTCAACCCTGTGCCTGGGGGACTGCTAAAGAAGGCAACCCGCTGGGCCCTCCATGTCCATCCACACCTTCTCCCTTGGGGATCTCAGGGGAAGTAGGTGCTGGCTCAGGCTCTGTTAACTTTCACATGCTGCCTGCTCTACTCTAGGGGGGCTGCAGTGGCAGCTGCTCGTACAAGGCACCAGGGCAGCATTCTTTGCTGGACACCAACAGCCAGAATCATGGCTATCACTAATGGCAGAAGAGGAATTCAGCTTTGGTTCCTGGGCTCAGCAGATGCAGCTGCTGGAGGGAAGACAGAGACAAAAGGGGGAAATACTTCCTTTTGCCACAATGGTGGATTCTGGTGACTTTAACACCCTGAAACTATTCTCTGGGCTTAGCTCCAGAGATGTCATTCTGGCTTGTTGATAGCTGCAAGAGGGTAAATGAGTTTTAATGCTCAGCTCTGAAGAAACAAGCATGTCTCTGCCATTTCTGGTCCCTAAAGCAGGGGAGCCATGGGCTTGGGTTGCAGGCCAAGACAGTCTGCTGATGTATTCACGTGAGTGGGTGTTGAGCCTGTCTGGTGGGGAGCTTGCACAGGAACATCTTATTGATGAGGAAACTACCCTGTGTGGTGGGCTGGTGTATCAGCCAAACCTGCTGGTGTATCAGCCAAATTTTGGATTTGGTGTGGGTGGAGGCCTGACAGTGGTTTAAGAAGGCAGCTGCATGGAGGGCTTGCTCTCACTGCTAATGTGCACATGCATTCACACATATGCATATGGGAAGGGGTTAAGGGTGTGGGGCTTGCTCAGAGGTACTGAGAAAAAAAGGTGAAGGGGTATGTGTTCCTTTTGCAGCTTTTTTTTGCCTCAAGGGGGCTGTAAAGCAGATGGAGTCCAGATTCTTCTCAAGAGGTGCACAGTGAAAGGCAAATTGGCACAAGCTACAGCAAAGGGAAACCCTGACTGGATGTTAGGAAAAATATTCTTCCCCAGGGTACTGGAGGGCCCAGAGAAACTATGAAGACTCCAGTGTGGGAAATATTCAGACTGGAGGTGGGCACAGCCCTGAGGAACCTGATTAGTTTGGGGTTAGCCTTGATTTGAGCAGGAAGTCAGACTAGAGATATACGAGTGTTTCTACTCACCTAGACTCTGCTGTGAGCTTATGACTTGTTTGCTGCCAGCAGATACAAGGATTTGACCAAGCACCATGTGGGGCCAAATGTCAGTCCTATTTTACAACCCCTTTTTGCGCCTTTTAGGAACAAGCCAGACACTGTTCAGCCAACTCAGGCTGACTGAAACCCTTGTCCCTGCTGAGGACAGCATTAACAGCTTCCCCACCCAGCAGTCAGGGGGAACAGAGGACAAGTGTTTGCTCCAAACCATGGTGAGATGCACCTTTTGTTTTAGTGATGAGGAAGAACTGACTAGTTTTGCTCCGTATGTTCAGCAGTTCAGAAGAACCAAGGACAGGCAGGCAATGTTACAAATTCATGGAATCCAGCAGTGAGCCCTAAACACCAGAAAGTAGCCAACATAATGCAATTATTTAATGTAAAAAAGACAGAACTGAGAGGTGACTCAGGAAATTTCAGGCTGCACTACAGGACACAGAAAAGACAGTTACTCTTGTAAAACAGGTAAGACTTTCTGGACCCACTTAATCAAGGTCAACCTACTTTGCAGTGCAGTCATATAGCAGAGCTCCTGGTGGTGCCTGCCTGGAGCAGGAGGGGATGGCAGCATCCCCAGTGTCCCAGTTTCAAAGCTTCACTCCTGAGCTCTGCAGAGGACAGACACTCTGCTCAAGCATTGCCCTTGTCTGCAGGAATGTGACATGGAAGCTCAGTTAAGTCTCCATGCTGTACGGGTATTGTTTTGAGTTTCCTCTATAAGGAAAAATTAATTCTGATACCCAGGAACCCACGGTGTTTTTATAACCCGAGAGATAAGATGAATGCCAAAGGGTTGAAAGTGTGTGAGAACAGAAGACAGGTAACGGGGCAATGACACATCTTCGTATGAGCCCTTCTTCTACAAGTATTACTTCTCATTAAAACCTTATGTAGGTTATTTTTCTTCATATCAGACAAACCTCTTTCTTTGAGCTGGACCCAAGATATTTATGTCATCACCTGCAGCACAGCAGAATGCCTTCCTGTGAGCATCTCTTAGATGCATCAGGGAGGTTTCGAAGTGATAGCAGAGGGTAGCCACAGGTGCCCTTTGTGTTGCATCCTTCACACTGAATCACTGTGAGACTGGTCTGATAGCATAGCCCCTGTGATCTGCTGGGGAAAGGAGCCTGCCGAAGTGGGACCTAGACAGAGACACAAGCATTTTGAGGTCTCATGTCGGGAAGGGGCTGTTCTACGAGAGGAAATAGACAGCATTTGGTGGAACTGAATTATGCTTTAATTCTGGCTTTTCCTCACCTTGGATGTCTGCCATTGCAACCTGTTTATACATTGTTTCCTCATGCATTTTCATCACCTGACTTCCCCATTTAAAGCTGTGCAGCAGTATGGGTTACAGATTCTCATTTTTGCAAGCTCCCACAATAAATGTTCTTGGTACCAGCAGGGTATGGTCACCCTGCCTTGTGAAGGCCAGAGGTATGAATGTCCTATTATCACTGGAGATTTAGGGCTCCTCAGAATAATTCAGCAAGTTGATAGTAAAATTATAAAATCTTTAAGACAGGCTATGCAGTAAAGTGTATTTAATGGTACATTAATATAACTAATTCCATATAATTGATGTTTGTTAATTATTATTATTAATAGTTAACAATTTTATACTGTTATTTTGCTATAACTGGCAAGGTAAAACTTTAATAATATAAAAGCAGAATGGGTAAAAATATGTACATGTTCTTGTTAAAAAGAAAAAATTAATGATTTTTAATCAAAAAGCTGTTTTCATTGTTTTCAGTGAAAATTTTTATCACAGAATGTTTATGTTTCTATCATATTTGTTTTGCCTATTTGTTCCTTCTTCTCCAATACTTTAAAAACATGTCTCAATTCTGAAACCAGTTCTCAATGTTAAACAGGATGGTCCCAGTTCAATGGCCCACTAACAAAAGCCTCATGAATTTGCTATGGCATTGACTAGTCTAAACTGAGACAATGCTATGGCATTGACTAGATTAAATCAAACAAGCTGCTACTGAAGTTGAAGTTAAAAGTCTGTTTCACACACAGACCCACACTTAGGCACCTTCTCCCCAAAGCTACTAGAGGGGAGGTTTAGTTACTTTAAAAACAACTGCGTATTTATGTGTTTCAAATAACATTCTTGCCATTCTTTGGAATACCTTTCAGAAAAACAATTACTGTTTTTTTCTGCTAAAGAGGGCTGGAGCAGACAGCATAGGAGATGAGGCTGAGGGAGTGGATTTGTTCAACTTGGGGAAGGGAAGGCTGGGGGAAGCCAGCCTGCTACAGCCATCTGCAACTACCTAATGGGGGCTATAGACCAGACAGTCAGGCTCTTCTCACAGACACCATGAAAGGGATAAATTGCCATGGGCACAACATGCAACAGGGGAAACCTTGACTGGCCATAAGGAGAAAATTCTTCCCTGAGGGAGCAGTGCAGCCCTCCGACAGGCCCAGAAAGTTCCAGAAGTCTTCAGCCTGGGAGATATTTAGACTTTAACTAGATGTGGCCTTGAACAATCAGCTCTAGCTTTGGGGCTAGCCTTGCTTTGAGTCGGGTAAGAAAAGAGGTCCCTGCACATCGAAACTCTGCCATGAGCCTTAGAGTCTTCAGAACAACACCCACCCACCCACCCCACCCCCTTTACACTATCAGCTGATAGAAAACAGATTTAATAAACTATCACATTTATCTCACTATAACCAGGCACCCACCTAGAGGCTCTCCCAGCCTGTTTGTACAAAGCCCACATCCAAAGTCCCTCCACCTTTGCTCAAGTTTTCCACAAGATCCTCTGTCCTGAGAAGACAGCGGATCTTCTTAGGAGGAGATAAGCAGCTCTCTTACAAATAAGTTTATCCTTTCATTAGTCATCGATTTCAAGAAGATGCTCAACTCTCAAGTCCCTTCAGCACTGTTCTGGAAGCCTTTTCAGTCCACACCATGCCCTCAGCAAAAGGCTCGCTGGGCATGCTGACTACAAGAGGCATCCCTCACCACAGCTCACAAATGCTCAGCATTGCCCACATCTAAGGGGCCATGATGGTGCCACCATTCTCCTCCCTTAAGAGTTCCACACTGGAAAGCTGTCAGGTCGAAAGTTTGTGGCCCCCAAGCCACAATGCTGACTGCAACAGAAGCAACTGCTTCTGCAGCGATTTCCTAAAGCCACCCAGGCCTCTTTCATCTTTTGCATCTCTCCCATCTGTATAATGCTCTGTGGCTTTCTCTGTGCCTGCTTCCCTGAAAACAGGATGCCAGGCTTCTCTGAAACACTGCAGCTCTCCTAGCAGAGCTGCATCAGCAGTGCTCTGTGCTGTAATTATGCTGTCCCCTCCAATCCCATTAGCAAAGCTAATGATAACTCGCACTGGCCTTGGGTATATCTATGTCAAACAGGAATGGAGGTGGGAGATTATTCTAGAGTGCTAAACCACATCTAGTTTCCTGGTAAGGCTGGACAAAAGCAGACTTGAATTAAACCCTGGGGAGAGGAAGCATGGATGTGGGGCAGTGCCCATGCTGATAAGCGTGAGCTGGTGCAATCCATTTTTCTGGGTCTTTGCCTGCGTCATTAATCAGGCATTATCTTAAGACTGTTCCTAAGTCCTAACCCCATTTCTGGACTGATGAGATGCTTTACCAAGGGAGTGATTTGGGCACAACATCATGTTCAGTTTGCCCTGGTTTCCAGAGAGGCTGCAACTCTACACATTGAGGTGCCTTGCAGCACTCCTGCGCCTCCAAAAGTCAGGGAGGCAACTGACAGAGAAAGCAGGCATGGCAGTACAAGTGCCTCCAAAGTGCCAGCAGGATTGTGCAGCAGCAGCACTGTGAAAGCACTATCTCTGTGGCCCAAACACAAGTTTGGAGGACATTTTGGGTGATTAGTTGCATAGCAAAAAGCTGGTTCTTTGATGCAGACCACCTGTGCAAGATGTTTATGTGCTGTTCAAAACACATCTCATTTTGCTTCTGTGTTCATGCAAGAAGCATCTTGCTGAGCAAATAGTCTCTGTGGGATTACATAGTACTTCTTAATTACCCACATAAGCAGTCCACATAAGCACAAATGGGCTGGGAGGGAAGTGTTTGTACTGGCACTCACTCAGCTTGTGGAGGCACTGTGAACCCAAACAAACCTTTAGGATGCCTCGTTCCCTCTCAAATCCCTCCTCCTCCTCCTTTTTCTTAACTTTGAGCATCTCTGCTCAATAAACCCTTTCTGCATCTTTCTGCACTCAGGGTTCAGACCAGCTGACCCATCACAGGGCTCACATGTGGGCAGCTCTAAGCCATGGAATGTTCCCAGTGACCAGCCAGAACCCTCCAGAGTGAGGACAGGAGTCCCTGCAACCAACTCTATAGCAACCATGGACTCAAACAAACAAGAAGGTAAAGCATCCTCTTATTTCACTTCTTTATAGTATGAAAGACTGAGGAAGAAACCTCCTGTCGTATGACTTGTCTGTTTGCAGCTGCCAGCCAGCCCCCCAGGAGCATTTCTTAGCCATGGCACCTGTGGGCAAACATTCCCTTCTTTTAGTTTCATAGAAATATCTGGGGTTTGAACTTTTTATTTCTTGTTTTAGAAACACCTTCCTCTCCCCTCTGGAAAATAATCCTATGACATGTGTAATGTCCAACATGGGGAGTCATTCCCTCAGACCCACCTCTGCCTTGGGATGTACAGAGACCTCTTTCAAAAGGTCA
Source organism: Microhierax caerulescens (assembly GCA_035590215.1). Taxonomy (NCBI): domain Eukaryota; kingdom Metazoa; phylum Chordata; class Aves; order Falconiformes; family Falconidae; genus Microhierax; species Microhierax caerulescens. Next base: position 90,968,117 of record JAVJGJ010000059.1, read on the forward strand.
AAAGCTATGTCTTACACGAGGGCACTGTGATGAGGATCTGCTTCTCTCCCCCATGTGCTTTGTTGCAAGGGGTTCTCGTTCATGTCAGTGCCACAACGCAGACTTCAGCACCAACAGAAGCACCAAGATGCATCCCGAATGTGCTGCTTACATGCAATCAGTCCTGCTACAGTCAGCAGAACTTCTTAGAAGTCTGCAAAACTCGGGGGCTTCAGGTCCAGGGTTTTAGTGGTTATATATATTTGCTTTAGATGTTCTTTTTGCAGAGAAATGTGGGGCTGATGGTACTTGCTTTCCACCCCAATCCCCTTGCAGCATTGTGTTCTGCCTTGCCACCTCAGGGGCAAATGTGTCCATATGGTGAAGAACTCTTGCAACTATGAGGAGCACAGGGAGCAGCTTTAGGAGTGCCCCAACTGTCAGCTTAGGAAAGAGCCTGGACCATCTCTTTGCCTCTTAAAAGATGTTTGGTGGTGCTAACATTCATTCATGGCATAGGTAACAGAAGAGTTAATTTCTCTCTTACTATTATTCTAATTTGACTAAATTAGGTCTGTGTGCCTACCTAGGCCCCTTGCAATACAGCAGGCTGAAAATGAAATTAACTCAGGGATTTTTTCCAATTAATTGGTATGCCCCCACGGGTGTAAATGTTCACTGCAGAAACTGGGAGATAACCACCAACCTCCTTGCTTCCCACAGTGCAACTGTGAGAAGCCTCCTCTGCTCCACCTCTTAGGAGTGACTTTGTAGAAATGATGTGGGTTTTGACTGCATACATGCACAGAGTGCTGCTCATGCTCATGGCAAAGGTGGGAGGTAAAATCACAGTAGCAGGGATCCTCTCCCTTCTTCTGGTTTTGCTCAGGAGCAGTTCCTTGCTTTGAGTGTGTCCAAGGTCATTACAGACTGATCTGTATCCTAAACCCAAATATCCCTACAGACTTCTGCAGGGCTTGGGCCAAGCCCTCAGTTATGTATCAGACTGAAAAACACCCAAAGAAAATGTGAGTAGAGGCCATGGCTCTTCCTTGCTATGCTGTGCTTTTATGTGACATCTCTAGCCCTTCACAAAGCTCAGCATTCAATACATCCACCACTTTGCAAAAAAAGCACTTCCTAGCCCTCACAGCATCTGTTTAGTATTGTGCTATTAATTAAGAAACACGTCCTCTTGCTCTTTTTGGGTCAGTCATTACCACCCCACAGTAAGAATCCAGCTGTAACATTTACATCAGAACAGACACGTACCCCAGTTTTCTTGATTTGGGAGGATCGTGGTACACAGCAGCTGCCTTCTGAAGCCTCAACTCCAGACACTGTGAGAAAGCTTCATCGTCCACTTCAGGCCAGAAGTCAGTTTCTAGCTGATTGGTTGCAGAGAAAATCTGAAAAAAAAAAAAGACCCAGAAGGGCCAAAGCTGGAAATTAAAATAACCTGTTTGAAACTTGGGACAGTGTAGGCTGGCTGATGAGTTTTGACCCCAAACAGCTAGTAATTTGGGGTCATGGTTACTTCTCCCAGTTAGCCATCTGCCCCTTGTTTTCCTTCAGGAGGAACCTCAGGGGATATTCCCCAGAGGGTCAGTCTCTGACCGTGCTACCCAACCTCAAGGCTTCGAGCCCAGACAGCAGAGGGAGAAAGTCGCACATGGGCAGAGAGGGGCACATGGCCTCTCCTCTGCCTCTCACTTCTGCAAGTTGCTGGGGAATTTGCTCATATTCCTCTGAATCAGAACAAATCCTAGAGACCAGAACAGGGCCAATTCATAGGTGCCCTTGGCAGTAACCCATATTCCCCCTCAGGGGTACAGAAATCAGAACGTAGCTGTGCCTTGTAAAGCTCTGACTTCCAGGCTTCAGCTTTCTACTTCATGTGCTGGCCGACTGCAGAGTCCTCACTACCTTTTTATATCTCTGCAGGACTGAATTTCTGTGGTCTTAAAGGCCCAGGTGAGTAAGGCACTGAGCATCTGCAGCCAGCATGGAAAGAGGGAGCCTGGCTGCCCCTAGAATTGGGCATGGGGTCACCACTCATGTCTGTGATTGATGGCAGAGATGGTGAAGCAAACTGGAGGCAAGGGAAAACCTGCCTCATAAAGTGACATTGCCAAAGAAGGGGAGGGTAATCCAGATGAGGAACTGGGTGGGTGACATGGTGTTTTCTGGGAGTGGTGGCCAGCCAGGGAGCCTGATGCACCAAATAACATAGGAACCAATAGCCGTTGGATTGCAATTCTGTGAAAGTGCAATAGCAGCACAACCAGCAATAATTTCTGTTGGATAATTGAAGGCTTCTGCACAGAAGAGACAATGTTAGATGAGGAAATAATAAAGATTTGGTTTCAATCAAGAACCCAGTAATGCCTACAGATCATCTCTCTGCAGTGTCCAAAACAGTTCTGCAAAATAGATATAAGCTCCTCTGTAAGCTAAATCTGTTTCAGAAATGTTAAGTCTAGCTCAATTGTACAAGACCAGGTGGGATCACAATGCCACAAAACCCTAGGAATTATGAAACTGCTGAAAAGATGTATTTCTTTTGTGTTACAAAAGACATTGACTACTGCTTGGAATGTATTGTGACAAAACGTAACTTAGGGCTTCAAATATACAGATCAGCCTTTTGTGGAGATAATAGAAATATGTACAAATATAATAGAGGATAAAATCCACAAGTTCAGAAGAGAGATGAATCAATAATGCTTTAGGGGAAAAAACTGTATTACTTAAGGCTGGTATACAGAACTGAACATCACAGGGAGCAATTTAGTCCTAAGTACACATGCAAGCTTTCTCACTTCTTCACATGGATCAGCTCTGGACAGGCACAGGACAGCAAATGAGGTGAATTTAATATCTGATTTAGGTGAGCCATTCCCATTTTATAATTGTAGTTTATTTTACAAACAATATGGTGTTCACACCTCCTAAAGTGAGACTTGAGTCCTTTAAAACTGATTTGTACTTCAAGAGGGACTTCAAACCCTCTGTTCCAGTTATTTATAGCAACCATAATAAGTCATGTTAATTGACTGAAGTTCTTTATTCCCACAGGAGAGACTGAAAGTGTGCCTGTGAGTACCCCCGCAACACAGATTTCCCAGGTAAAGATGTACAAAATGCCCTAAATAACTCCAAGAGTTTAAAGAGTTACTAAAAGATAAACAGTAGTTAAAGAGCTAAATTAGGTGGAAGGAAAAATGTAGGCACTTACAAGGAACATGGCAACTAAAATGTGCACATTGCATGAATAAATGCCATACATACTATATCTTGGGTCTCTTCTTAAAAGACACCAGTAAAATTTCTCTGTTTACAACCAGTTGTGTTTAGATAGGTGATTTGTGAGTTCAGTAATTAACTAGCTGGCATCATTAGCATCAATTCCAGAAAGTCAGTTCAATGGGCTTGTGGGAGATTTCATGGCTGAGTTCTGATGAGCTTTCACCAAACCTGATGAACTGTCCCAGGGGCAAGGATGTGCTGATTGACATGGGGCAGGGTGTCTTCCCCAGCAGGAGGCCAAGTCTCCTGTGGGGCTCTGGGTTATCCTGGCAGCCTCACAGCTCCCTGGACCATGGGGTGCTCTTGTTGCCTGATAATCCAGAGCAGCTGGGTTGGTCAGAGCAATGGGTCTTGTTGCATGTCTCTGCCTGGCTCCCCAGCCAGGAGCTTGGAAACCCTGTCTTTGAGCCCATGTTGGCTCAAGGTGATCAGGACTTCTGGAGTTCTGGGGTGGTTCTTCGAGTTGACATTCTTGCTGCAATTAGCCACCATGGATGCAACAAGATTGTCTATACCACAGCCCAGGGAGCATCCTTCCTATAAGATGCAGTTTCAGTGTTTCTACAGTGATGTTTCCTATGCATTTCCAGTCTGCAATAAAGTTTTGAGCACTTTAAACCTTGGCCTGGTTCAATATGGGACCATACCCCTGAACTGGAAATCCTGACTGTTTGAGACCTTTGTCACCACCATTGCAATACTAACACCCATAACTGCTTGTAAGCAGTAGAGCAAGTAGAGAAGATACTGCTTTCCATTAACTAGTCTGTACTTCTCTTGTCTCATCCTCCTTGCCCACCCAGACAGCTCCAAGCAGGAGCTGTGACTGGGTTGCTGAAGGGCCCAACACAGCTGATCCAACATGCATGGAAAGCTAGCACACTGTTGGGACAGTGTGCTGGGAACACCGTACACACATGAAAAACCCAGCTGAGGTGTGGACACCCTAATGAATCCTTTCAATGAAAGTTACCAGCTGCCTGTCCCCTTCTGCTTCAGCGAGGGGCCTATGGACACTGCAGTTACCAAAAAAGATGGCACAGATGTGAAACAAGAGCTGCTAAGTGCCTACAGCCCCCGTTCAGTATCCCTATCCTTCTCTTCTGTCATTACCCCTCCTGCTCTGCCTTTATTCCTACCTTCCTTGCCTAGGAATGTAAATACTGGATATAGTCCTAGGGTCAGGTTCTCTTCCACTGTAAATCAGCACAGCTCTGCTGCTTTCCCACTACAAGGCATTGCAAGCTTTCCTAATGCTTAGCTGTAGAAGTGCTGCCCTTAAACGCAGGAGTTAGTAGCTATGCTAGAAATTAGTTGTTCCATGGTAACAGCATATATCATGCAGCTCAGAAAAATCAGATCCAGGCATTGTGACAAGTGTTGGACTTTATGCCAGATTAATTTTGGGCAGTGTCCTCAGGCAGTCCTCTTTCGGGTGACACAGTATTTACTTCTTCAGATCAGCCACATAAGAAAATGTGCAAAGTGATAGATAGTAGATAAGCTGGGGGAAGTAACACAGACAGTACTCCTTCATGGCCACAGAAGGTTTTGCTCTTTTCTAGCATATAACAACAGAATTACTCCTGTGCAGTATTTCTTCATCACAAGCCTGTTTTCCACTGTTTTGACAGGCAGGGCCTGTTCTAGTGTAAGGACCCTAGGCAGCTGCCCACGACAGCAGAGGCAAATACCCACACCTTTGGAGACACCGAACCCTGCACAGCCTGGATAGTACTGGGGGAGATATGTGGGGGGACAGGTACTTATAGAAGTAAGGATTCCCTCTCACCCTCTCAGTGGCAGCCAGGGCAGTGAACTTGGCTCACTGAGGCTCTGGCCTCTGCTTTCCATTCCAGCCCTTCCTTCTACAAGCCATCTCTGGCCACGACCATCTTCCTTGGGCTGCCTCAAAGTCTGAACAAAGCTTTAGGCTGCAGGGATGGTCACTACCTTTTGCAAACAGCTCAAATTGCTGGCACCCACCAAGTGAGGACGGGGAGGCTCTGCAGTTTTGCTGCCTCTGGTCCTGGAAGCAGTATTAGTCCTGTCTACCCTATGGGGACAGTATAGCAAGTGAGACAAGAGCAGAGGCTCAGCAAAGGAGATTTCACAGCCATTATATTATATACATATTTTTTCTTAATACATATATTTATAAAAATAGCTCCACTCTTGCACAGTAAAGTCAAAACCGGGCTGGGAAATGCTCCTTGTATGTCTTCTCATCTCACCCTTCTCTTCCCCTCTAGCCATCATTACTACTTCCATGTGCTCAGAGTTCCCCCCTCCATGTTGGGAAACACTTGCTCCCCTCTCCAGGTGGACTTCGACAGAGTTCACATTCGCACTGGGCTGGAGGACAAGTGAGAGTCGCAACTGACTGCTCCCCAGTGTCCTATTACTCAGTCATGCAAAGAGGGGAGGAGAATCCTTCACTTTTCCACAGGCAGCTACCCATAGAGCACAGTGCAGTTACTTGGTCTTGCTAGAGATTTTACTTGTGTGAGTTTTTTTCACACAGAGCTGAAAAACATCACAGCAGCAGGTAAAACGGGAGTCATGGCCCCCAAGAAAGACATAACCTGCTACAGATTATGGTGCTGGATCCCTCACTGCATTGCTTTGTCAAGGTTGAGGGCCACACTCGAAAGGCAGGTGGGGGACAAAATGTGTATTTTGTACTAAATTATTTAGGTGCTTAAATGCTTTTTTAGAACAGTTCTTGGACAAGTTTGAAGGACTCCCTGTGACCATGCAGATTCATTTATCCTCTAGGCATTAGTGAGTTCAACTTAGGTTAAGGTGTGTTCCTTAACTTCTGCAACTTAAGTATGTGTTTATTCCCATGATTAGATGAGTCAGGGCAACACATTACAGTTAAACTGTTGCCATATTTCCATGGTAGTATAAAATCTGTCTTTTAATGGTATGCGTTGCACTTTAGAAACACTGAATTGACTTGACTTTCCAGGTGTTCACAAACCTGTGACATGTCTCTCTAGTCCTGTAGGCATAACCACTGGGGCAAGATACAAGCATGGGCTGATGCTTCAACAGCTTCCATTTGTTTTAACAGCCTATGGGATTTAAAGCATGGGGTTTTACAGCTTGTCGTTAGAAATGAACTCAAATTAAAATCCACAGCTCAAGCACCACACTGCACTTAGCAGGAATTCAAAGATAGTGCATTTTTTCTGTACCACTCCACTCAATTTTGGATCAAATTTGCATCCAATGCCACAAGGCCGTTTGTCTTTCCTTTCTATGCTCTGAGTGCTGAGGGCAGTGGAGAGGGAGTGCTCAGGGTTTCAGCACTCCATGTCTAGCCATACAAGCCCTGGCAGATGTGGCTGATTAGTGCTGCTGGCTGCTTTCATCCATCAAGTAGCAACAAAGGTTAACAAGAGTGTAAGATGCATTTCAGTGTCTGAAATAGCCACTGCAAGCTGCATGGGGCTGAGGAAGGACGTACCAGGCAGGAGAGACCCAGGCGGGGGTCTGGAGCACTGGGAAGGATGCACAAAGAAACCAAGCTAGCACTGTGACTGTGAAAGCAGAGATTGGCCAACAACGAGCTCCAAAATAACAACTGATTGCCTGCTCTTAGATGCAGAGGATATTTTAGTCCAGTCTTCAGACCAAGTCTTTTTTTTTATCTACCTGAACTATGCTTTCACAGAGCTTTTCAGTGCACATGGACACCAAAGTCTCTGACGTGGTCCCTTTTTGCTGACTTTTGGTGATGCCTAGCAGCATTTTGACTCTGAAACCTCTAGATCAGCAGTGACTCCCATCCCTGTACCCTTCACAAAGGATGTCTAGTTTACTCCCTTACTGGAAGCATCTGAGGAGGATATGGCCAGGTTTGTGGGCAGAAACATTTAATTTTGGGCTTATTCTCCCCAGACATGGTCACCTCCAGGGCCAGCTTCTGGACTGCTCTGCTGCTAGCAAGGCTTGAGGCTGTGACATCTCCATCCTGAAGCAGATCTCTAAAATGGATAGAATAATACAACACAGCATAGAATAGAGTAACATATTTCAGTTGGAAGGGACAGATCTGCCCTTTTCACTTCGAGGAAATTGCGTGATGCTGAGCCCTGATTCAGGCTGGCAGGGAGACTCTGCCTTGGCAACGTCAGCTCAGTGTGGAAGTCTGGCAAGCACCTACCTGTGAGCAGGAATGGGAATATTAAAATTTTGTACAGCTGCGTACTTTATATCCCCCCTCTTTTCCAGGCATATATGTTAGGATGCCTGATGATGCTAAGGCCATGTGGCTTCCCTCCCCAGGCTGATGTATCAGAAGCAGTATGGTCACTGCCTCTCGTAGCAGCCATGGCCCCAAGCAGCCCCTCTAACCCTTCAGGCTGCACTCACAGGTCATAGGGTAAGAATCCCTGTGACACAGGCGTGTCACAGGAAGGTGTCCACTGTGGCCAGGAAGGGTGGGCAAAAGTGTTGAACCAAGGGGTCTGGAGCTCTAGCTGGCCTGGGGAAGTCAGGGTTGACTGCCAGAGGAGGGAATATGTCCCCAGTCTCCTGGTCCCCTCTGCCCTGTCCCAGCTGCTGTCAGTCCCCCTCCTCCTACCCAGGCAGCTCTAGGAACGTGTGTCCAGCCAGACCCAAGCAGGGACTGTGCAGTAAGCACGGGGGTAGGAGTGGGGATGCCAGGCAGATGTCCTCCGTAAAGACTCTGCCAGTCTTAATCAGAGGGGGATGGTGCATGCCATTGCCCTGAGGTATTGGAAGCCATCTCTGCTCCATTTGCAGGACTCAAGCGCCTGAGTTCCCCGGGGTGGCTGTCCTCTTACCATCAGTGCTCCAGTTTTGGACTCAGTTTATAACCAGATGTTAGGCCGAATTTCTGTTGTAAAGGTAAAAACCACTGGTACCGAAGCGCCTTGGGCCGCGACCTTGCCATGGGTTTTGTGCAGGCAGAACAAGTGCCATGCTCACAGCAGTGGGGACAGAGCTCAGGGGTGCCAGCCTGAGCTGCCCCGGAGGGGGTGTCCCTGCTTAGCCCTCCGCAAGCCGCCCACCTCCCCTACTGCCCGCTGCCACACCTGCCTTGTCCGCTTGCTATGCCAGCCTGGCTCGCCCCGGCCTGTTTCCTGCTTCACCCGGCCATCAACCAGCTGCCTCGGGCTTAGGTTGTGAGCTCCTCCAGCAGCACTAGGGCCTCTAGGGACAGAAAACAGGGAGAGTGGGCAGTGTCACTGTATGCTGGGGAAGACTTCCTGCTCCCTCCCCATCACGAGTTAGAGAGCTGCCTCCTTCCCCAGAAAGTGCCCACTGACCAAGGACAGACCTTCTCCACAGCCCTTGGAGAGCAAAGAGGTGTTAGACCTGTCTGGGGAGAGCACAAGCCCCACAGGCACGTGGGGGAGGAGGATGTGCTCAAAAACGGACACGTTCTTGATTGCCCAGCTGCTTTGGGGATTGATAATCTGGCTGCTGTTACTGCAAACCTTCTTGGCATGTTTCAGGCTGTCCTCTCCTTCTACAGACTGACAGTCTGAAAACTGCCAGGGAGCCTGGAAAAACCTGTAATTCTAACAAGGGGCACGTTGACTGCCCAAGGCAAACATCTCCTACCCTGTGCTGAGGCTACAGCAGGGGCCAAACCTCCCCTCATGTCTCCCAGCCATGACAGGTGGAGGAGAAAGACGACAGCACCTTACAGGATGGGGTACACCCAGCCTTCATGTCACTGAGCCATAAGTGACCCTCGGGGACACAGCCACCTGCATCTGGGAGGAGGGACTGAACCCACTGTGTTTGTGGTTCCTCTAGTTGCAGGCATTAGCCTCTGAGTTGAAGGCGGGTTTCACAGAAGCGATGCAGGAGCTGTCACGAATCCAGCATGGCGAGTACGCCCTGGAGGAGAAGGTCAAGAGCTGCCGCTGTGCTATGGAAGAGAAAGTGGCCGAGATGAAGAATTCCCTCAACACATTCAAGGTAGGAGTGTGACCTGCGGGCGGGGCTGCATACCTGCCACGTTAGCCGAGGTGGCATGGGGCAGCACTCCCCTGCCTCCATCAATCCTTCCTGCTTACAAAGAAAATGAGCGGGCAGTTGTTTCAGACTTATCTGGTGTGCTTCCTCTGGCTTTGTCACCCCTCACTACTCCAACCCAAGCAGAACCCATGCCCCGGCCTGTTTAGCCTTCTTGATGGCCACGAGGCAGTGCTGCGAGCTGCCTTGGGCACAAGTAACCCTTGCTCTGGGCTGTACACGTGAGGGGTGCGCGGCCTGTTCAGACTGCCGCTGGGCCATACCTCGCCCTCGGTCAGGTCTCCTACACTTCCTGCAGGAACCAAAGCCACCAGGGAGCAGGGAATTAACACAAAACCTAAAGCCTTTGAAGTTGCACTCCAGCAAGGCTGGGAGGAAGTGCTGCCTGGTTTGATCCCACCTGCCCGTGAGGATAAAGACAAAGGACTGGGGAGAGAGCCTAGCAAGAAGGCTTGTTGTACACTTTAAACCAGCTAGCATCTCCATGCAGAAACTGGATGACTGCCTGTGAGGAGGCAGGCACGGGAACTGTTTTATTGTTTTTATGGTAAAACCCCGTATTTTCCCCATGTTTTTTTTTCTGAGCCAGTAATACCTTGTGAGGTTAAAGAGGGCTGCTTACTGGAAAAACCCATTACTGACCCCGTAAGAGGGAGAGACAGATGGCACTGGAAAAAAGGAGCCCTGTGGTCCCAGATGAGTAAGGGAGAGACAACGTGAAATGTAAGGGTGCATGTCAGAGGTCTTGAAGCAACGAGAGGCAGGATTATTCAGGATAATGTTATGGGGGGAAAGGGGGTTTTACAATCCAGATACAAGGAATTATGCAAGCAACAGGAGGGGCAAAGGCTGCTCTCCCTCTGCCTCGTGCCCATGTTGACTGTCCAAACATTGAGCTCCCAGTGAAGCCACCTCCTTTCTTGAGGAAAATCCCTCAAGAAACTCTTGAGCCTCTCTCCCCATCCTGCTGCTCACATTGATGAAACCTGTAGGAACTTCATGCATCAGGGAGCTCTACATCAGAGTAAGACTTAGTTGAAACTGCCTGAGGAAGGGCGTGCTGACAGGGAGGTTATGGAGGGCCTAATTTCCTTAGGGATACAGGCTAAAAAGGCAGCAGCTTCAAGGCCTGACTGGCAAAAGCTTATACATGTGAGTGATCACACTGGGATCTGAACCAAGTGCAACAGGTGAATACACATGCTGGAGAACTACAGAGGGAAACGTGCCTCCTCAGGCCCACCTCCAAATGCCATTAAAGGCAGGAGTTGTCACAGTGCTTTTTAACTGGTGGTGGATAACACCCTATGTCTCCATCTCCCACCAGTGCCTTAACCATGTGACATCACACTATCTTGGGTGAGTTGCCCAGAGCTGAACTATGGATTGCCATGCTGTGCATGGCATTTATTACACACACTGAACTTGCAAAGGAAGAGTGTTGAATCACAGAGCTAATCTCTGCAGCATCCTGAGGCATCTCTAGTGCACACCAGCCAGCATTTAGAGCTGTGCTCTATGTAAGGCTGATGGGCACCCTGGGAATGCTGTGCTTTTGCCTGTTTCTCAGGAGGAGCTCAGCGATGCAAAGTCAATGATTGAAGAAATCAGTGCCAAGCAGGAGGAAATGCAACAGAAAATTGAGCAGCTGCAGCAAGAGAAGCGTCGGGAATCACGGAAAGTGAAAGCTAAGTAAGGGCCCGAACTCCAGGGCTTTGGAAGTAGTTATTAGCAGTGGTGTCCATTTTGTTCCTTGCCTTATAGCTTAATTTCTTCATCTTTTCCTGGCTGGACACATATATCAACCCTGATTATTACTGGAAGCTGTACCTTCAGTTCACCCCAGGCTTTTAGACACATACCCCACGGAGCAAACAGCAAACCACCTCACTGGGATTCCAACCACAAAATAACCTCAGCAGCTCTCAGGGGAACCAGGGCCTGGTGAAACACACAGACCTGCTAAAGACATGTTGGGGCAGCAATATCATTGAAAGTCAGGAGCCTTCACCATTACAAGCTATTGCTAACCCACCCCCATCCAGACAACAGCACTGCAGTTCCCCCTTCCAAGCGTGCAGGGACTCAGTGGGCTCCTGATAGTGCAGTCATGCTCTGCTTTCCTGTCACCAGCCTTTTCTTCTCCAAGCAGGGTTATGCAGAAGCATGTTTGCACACTGCTGGGTCCCACTGTTGCTGTGATGAAGCAGATGGCTCATCCACCTTGGCCCTGATTAGCTTCCTTCGGAAAACAAGAGTTTTGATGATGGGCGTACAGCTGCCTTGATGCAAACACTTTGCAAATCCAGGCTAGCATGTTAGCTAATGAAGCCATTTAATTAGATGAAATATACTCTGCCAAAGAACAGATCTGAAATAACCTTCTCCTTTAGCCTGTGGAAATTACTTCCAGAACGTTGTTCTTGAACTGCATCAAAGCCAACTCCATCAGAGCCAGCTCCTTTCCTGGTCTCTGCTGGAGTTGTCCTACTTCTGATGCCATGCTTGTACTTGTACTGGTGTCTGCCGCAGCTGTAGTGTAGGAGCCTCACCTGTAGCATTCATACTTTCCAACTGCCTTACTCTTTGTATTTGTACAGAAGAGCACAGAAGGATGATCATGGGTCACAGACAGTGCCTACACCTCTCCAGGGCAGCCCATTTCGATCCATTAACCTCCCAGAACCTGTGCTGATCAATGAAGATTTTACAAGTCTTTTACACAACGTGACTTACGAAAAAGGTAGGAAATAGAGCAGGCAAATACAGCACCTTCCTTAGGAAAAAAATCCAGAAGGTGGGCACTAGAGTTAAGAGGACACTGAGTTTTCCTCAGGTGCCAGCAGCACAGAAAGAGAACAGGGGTGCTTTCCGTGGCGGCACTGCTCCTGGGTCCAGGCAGGCATGCGCTTCAGCCTAGTCTCAGGATAGCAACCTCAGTGCAGGCCTGGATTCAGGAGACGCTGCTCTGTGAACACTGTCCCAGAAGCCATTGCTTGCTTCCACCAAGGAAAGGGAAGCAGGCTAGATCCTCTTCCCCGTAACGCTGGTGGTGCAGACACAGAGCCTAGCAGGAGCCCCTGATAAAAATACTGCAACCTGTGTATTTGTTTCCATGTACGGGAGCATGGCACAGAAAGGAGCATCACTGGGACTGGGCTAACAGAGAACAACTGGTGTGACTAAGGGGCCATACCCATGGTTCATTTGACAAGGGGACATGGGAGCTGGTACCTACACACAGTAGGCTACTGGGGTCACTGCTCTTTACATATACATATGGCTAGGAAAGTCACCACCCCTTGCTAGCTGCGGAAGCTGCTAACCCATGGTGTTAGGGTTATGCCTTGACCAGGAAAACTGCCAACTGCCAAACACTTGTGAAGGCTGGAATCAAAGAAAAGGTGATGGACCAGAGCCTGTTTTTCTATAATTAACTTTGGGGATCTAAACTGGTTTATCACTCTCTTGCTGTTCAGACAGGAAGATGCTAAAACCATATACATTTAAAATATCAACAAAGGCAGAGACTGAATTAAAACCATGTGCTGTTTTCTACTCTGTTCTGCTCAGATCCTGGCCAGTCATGCCCCCTCTGCTCTACTCTGAGGTGGTGTGTTATCCTTTTCCCTCACATCCCCCTTGCACATCCACCTCCCCCAGTTCTCTCACTTCCCCTTTCTTTCCAGTCATCCCACCCTTCCACTCTTCAATAAGCTCCTTTCCACCCAAAATGGCAGTGGTGTGTCTGTGTCAGGCCTCCATCCTCTTCTTCTGCCTGCTGCATGCCTTCTACTCAATGTGCACCTACTGAGCAAGGGCAAGTCAAGACTGTTCATGTTCCTCTGCAGTCATACAGCACCAAGCACAACAGGGAACTCCTCGCATTAGCCTGCCGGCAAGTGCTACTGTGCCAAAGACTGCAACAAGCAAGAGCCAAAATAGTAAAGATCCTCCTTAGTGGAAGATCTAACAGGGGTGTTTCCATAGCAAAAATGTGAAAGACTTGAGGATCTAACCATAGTGACTGGGCTGGGCAGGAGGAATCCTGCTGTACAGCTGTCTCCTCTTGTAAAGTTTCCCTTTGTTCTTCAACAGTGTCTGACACCAGGATCATGCCAATGGGAGAAGGAAGTGTGAAAGTCATAGCAGGTCCAGGTAGGAAAACATCAAACTGTCAAAAAAAGAGTAGGACAATGACTCAAGAGTGCTTGCTTGCTTTACTGCATTTAAGGAATGCTTTCAAGAAACGCATTCCACAGGAATATCTATCACTTTGCCTTGTACCTCCATTTTCATACTTGGCATTGAGATATGAGGGCAAACCTGCAGTGCCAAATACCTGACAGACAATGCAAAGGATTGATATTTGGCAGGGAAAGCCTTCCTGCTGCTCTTTTGGCAGGTTCTAAGTGCCTTTGCAGAAAGGAAGAATTCAGGCTTACTGATGTGGCAAAGAATGATGAGAATGCCATTTTGCCAGTGGGGAAGAGATGGTCTTTGCAGTGACTACACACCAGTAGAGCTGATGCACTGTTTACTCAACCAACTGCAGACATGTCTGAATACAAACAGTGGAGTTTCTGGAATAGAATCTATCAGTCAGAAGTAACAGAAGGGTATAGTAAGGGGAGACCAAGGATCCTGGCTAGCAAAAGGACACATAAGAACAACAATTAGACATTTGCACTGCTCACTAGAAGCACTCACTGTTCTGGATGGCTCTTTTGCTTGGAAAAGCTAAGGAAATTTGTTCACTGCAACCCAAATTCAAAGTATTTGCATTAAAGCAATTCCAGCCCAATGGTTCTACGTACCTGCACCCTCTCCTACCTTCTCTGTGATTTAATAGCCTCAGACTATCAGTCCTGCTGCTGCTGTATAATCACATCACACTTACAAAAATTTTAAGAGCCGTGACAGTTTACATCCATTGAGAATGGCATTTAAATCCAAATTATAATACTTGGTGGTTATATATAATATAATCCAAAATATAATACCATACTACCAAGTCCTGAAGTGTCCCAAAACCCTGAAGTGCAACCATACTTGGAATAGATTTTTTATCTTTTTTTTTTTTTACTAACATGTGTCTAATTTTGGACCTTATTTGGGCCAAAAATAGATACTGGAAGAGTGCAAACCTTGTTCTGCTGAAGTGCTCCCCCAACTGCATTTCTGTTTGTAAAGTAATGCTACAAGGCTACAGCCTTTGCGAAGCACAGAGAATGCTTCAAACTCTCCTTCCAGTACTTCAAACAGATGATAATGCAGGTTTAGCTGCCTGCTGTAGCATACCTGTCAACTGAGATGTCAGGATCCATACAGCTGTTTGTCATTGCAGGAGCAACCATAGAGACAGATGACAGCCTCAAGCCTTCCTTGACAACAGAGGGCCAGTCAAAAGTGCATCTGCCATCAACAGTGTGGAAGCAGCCCAAGGACACCAAGGACTGGGGAGATGAATACATTTCCAAAGAGCAACCAGAGAGAGGGAAAGACATGGGCCAGAGTAGATACAGCTCAGCAGACAACATCATATGCGAACCATCTTTGGCTGGTAAGGACAGAATGGAGAACTGTGGCTACAGAGGCTCAAAGCTGTATTCATATCTAGCGTGAGCTGGTTGGTAATCAGCTCCTACAGGAGGAGGCAAACAAGCCAGTTTCTTCTGCTAGGGGGGAATGTCTCAGGGCCTCAGTCTCCAAGACTTCTGGCCTCTGTATTTGCTGGTCTGTGCCACTGACAGAATTACTCTGCAACAAGGACACCCATTCTCCTTTCCAAGACCTGGCAGATTCAGAGTACTGACAGGACTGTGACAGTGTAGTGGCTTAAGCAGGTGATAAATACAACTTCTATTCTGCAGGAAACTGGATGTGAATCCCTGGTATGAGTTGTTTTGCCTTTGATTGCTTGCTTTGTTATTTTTAGGAAAAAAAGTGGTATTCATAAAGGAAAACACATTTACTTTGGAGCTTTCTTAGCAAACTGTGGTTCCAGTCATGTCTGGAGCTTGCTGTAGCATCAGGCTAGAATTTTATACTTTGGGGAAGGCAGACACACAAAGACAAGACATTGGTGTCACTTTTTGACAGCTTATCCTTTCATGATTTAATGTCAGATCACCAGTCTAACATGAGGCTGTCCTTGAGATCAGCATTTCCTTATTTTAAACATAACCATTATCTTCTGGAAGCAAAAAGGCAGAACATCGCTTTGGAGCTGCTGGAGTCAGAAAGGAAATATGTCATCAACCTTTCCCTAATCCTGAAGATCAAGGCCACGCTGCAAGGGCCGGATGTGAAAAGGAGTACCAAAGAGAGAAGGTATTTGATTTAGTGTGCTCTCTCTTTAGGGGAGTTTTCTTCAGTTAATGTTCTTTCTGCATTATCCTCTCTCCCACTTTTCTTTCACCCACAGAGATATCTTGGAACAATTAGAGCTTATTTCTAGTTGAAAATTGGAGGCACTGGGAAGTTTTTTGCAGTGATTAAAGACTTTTTCTGCCTGTTCTTGCACCCTGTCCACGTTGCATCCCACAGCATTTCACTACTACTTCATTTCAGTCTCCTCGTGAGCACCATCAGTATCCTATTATTCTTTTGTGTGCCTCCTGCCTGGATGGGAACAGAGCTCTGTGCATTCGCTGCCTGCTTCTCCCAGTCCACAGCTCCAGCTCTAGGAGCTGCTGTGGGCATAAACCCGTGGCTAGTGGCTGCTATCCATCAGGTATCAATATATACACACATATTTAACACAGATACAAGACCAGTGGGACTGACCCAGCTTAGCAGTTCAACCCAGCTCTTTGCAGAGGCCATCCTCTATGGCAGCTGACTCAGTTCCCAGGATGGGATAGCTCCTACAGCTCTCCCCATTCACTCAGCTTTGGCCTGGGAGTTCTCAGCCCCTAGGCACGTTTGAGGAGCCCAGTCCTTGCTAGCTCTCTCTTTTCTGGCTCTTTGCATTGTCCCCATGAGCCCCACATCCAAGGAGTCATTTGACAGAAGTTCACTGTAGGACATGTGGTACATGGGTTGATGTGGACTCATTTAAGCAGCTGTACCGCACACACAGTTCAATGTGAAGCATGATAGTCCAAAGTGAGTTTTTGTTTACTCTTTTTCCCTGGCACCTTTCTATATGGCAAAATATTTCAATATTTGGCATCTTCATTCTGATTCTGGATGAAATTGGCATAAAATGACAGAAAGCACATTTTGACCAGCCCCATATCAAAGCACTGGCTTGTTGAAGCACCTCACAAATCAGACAACACACAAAGCTGAGGAGCTCTCCTCCAAACACTCCATGGGATGGCTCAGGACCACAGCCCTTCTTCATCAGCCCCAACAGCATTGCCTTGGGCTTTTTAATTCTGCAAATTCTGGCCAGCTACACAATGCACTGGAGGGTTAGGCCAAGAAACCTTCAAAACACTGTAATAATGGCCTACTGGAGAGGGTACCTGCATGTACACAGTGGCCAAAACAGGGCCTCCTGGTGCAGCCAGGACTCCAACAAAAGTGGTTAATAACACCTTTAATAATAATAAACAAGTGTTTAATGCAAGCCTGTGCTGACCACCCATGAATGCACGCTTCAGCAGTAAACACTTAGGGCTGAGCTGCTGCTCTACATAACCAGTCTGGTATCGTCTGCCTTCAGTTTCTTCCCCAACTCTTTGCGGTACCTGGTCCAGCAGCATGTCGATTTACTTCACGCTCTACAGGAGCGAGTCCTGAGCTGGCCACGACAAGGGATCCTGGGAGACATCTTCCTGAAATTAACAAATGATGAGGTATGTTACAGACCTCTCTGGGCTCTTCTTCTGCTATATGATGTTAGTGCCGATGGCCCACAGGTGGGCTGAGACACCTTGCAGCAGAGGGGCTGTGCTGTGAAGCTGTGCCTAGGGTAAGGCCTCTCAGCCAGCCTCCTTTGAGCAGGGGTCCCAGTGCATGGGAGCCCCTTTGTTACAGCACTTGGTTGGTCAGGGAGCGCAGGTGCCAGACCTACCTTGGGGCATGCAGCCACAGAGCACAGCCCTCCGACAAATGCAAGAGGCCTAGACCTGGTTGCAGGAGCACGAGCCTTGAGAGCTTGGGTGAGGGTGTGAAAAGAGCTCCCCTCCCCAATACACTTCGCTCAGTTTTGACCAGCGGGTGCGCAGGTCCCTTGGCCTATATGGTTTGTAGCCCCAAGTAAAGCAGCACCTGCTTCTCAGGGAGAAGGTGTGCCCAACCCACTGGCAAGCAACGGGACCTCTCCTAGAAGGGTGTGTAAAAACTCATCTGGTGCTTTATAAATTTTGAGTCTTAAATAAGAGAAGCTTCTTCCTCCCCAGTCTCTCTACCTCTCCCATGTGCTATAAAGCTTTAAACACTGTGCTCAGCAGCTGAACACATTTTATTAAACAGCCTTTCTTGAGAAGTCCCAAGCCCTGAAAGCTTCACACAGCTCTGCTGCATTGATGAGCTCCCAGGAGTGATGGGGAAGGGTGGGGAGTCAAGAGTTTCTCATTCTGGCTGCCTCTATGACTGAAAAACTCTCTGAAGTTTCTTCGTTATTTTCTCCTTTCCTTTTGTAAGAATAATTTTCTGGACTACTACGTTGCTTACCTGAGGGACCTGCCAGAATGCATCTCTCTGATCCATGTGGTGATCCTGAAGGAGGTAAACTTCCTGACTGCTCCGCAGACACATAATGGCAACATGCAAGCCCAGAGCTCTTCCTGTTATGCCTGCCCACTACAGGACTCTCCTGCCAATCCACCTGTTCTGTTGCCAAATGCCAGTTTCCTGAAGGATGCCATGGCTGACACGCACCTACAAAAAGGCAGCTTTAACGTTTTTGTCACTGTGTGTAACCAAAGCTGTATTTCTGCTGTGACATGAAATAAATTCTCAGACCAAACCTTCCAGAAAGCTTGCCTGTGCACATGCTATCCAAACCTGTCCCAGGCAAACAGTGTCTCCTGTAAAATGGAGGACTCATCCAACCAAAACCCCACTCTTGGTTTCTTTAAGTGCTTTAGAAACAAAACAGTCTCTAGTATTCAGCTTCAGGTATTTGGTCTCACACCCTTGATTCTTGGTTTAAACCAGGCAAGTTAAATATAAAGGTAGTTTTAAAGTGCCGTAACTAAAACACACTAGCTCACTTCCAAGATGTCTTAATTGAGAAATCGATCTCATTGTGTTCAATTCTTTTGAGCCTAAACTAAGAACTTCATTTTGAACAATAGTGTCTACCTGAGGTTTCAGTGAAACTTAACTAGTGCACTTTAAACATACACCCCTACTCAATTAGGCTGAGTGTCCCTCATAGATAATCCCCAGCCTAAGAAATTTCATCTTCAGGACTAGTATTACTGATGGAAGGAGTTGCAGATACCCCTTTCCAGAAGCAAGGTGAAGACTAGTGTACTGTCACTACAACTGGTGTGCTCCTGTGAACTGTTGTAACTGCTTACAGCACAACTACTCGGTAAACCCCAAAACCACTTGGAAGCAGATTTGTTTTATGGGTGGGAAAGACTGAAGTTGCTTTTTCTATTTCAGGTAGAAGAAGAAATCAAGTCTGATCTCTACATTCTGTTCTTCCATATAGTCCAGCGAATCCCTGAATACCTTATTCATCTACAGGTAGGGCCCCAGAATTGAAACTATTTTGTTGAGCTCTTATCACGTGACTTTTAACTGGGAGCTTGTATTCAGGCATGTACAGATATAGGGCTTCTGGCTAAACCAGCAGGCTCTGAAAAAAACCCCACAAACTTTGAAAGGGAAGGCCAGCTGAGAATGGCTTAATTTTCACAATTTTCACCTGAAGCTTGCTTCTATTTGCCCGTTTCTCCATTTGGTCTGACAGAACCAACTTCTGTGCCCTGGGAAGCCGAAAGATCTGCTGCCTGCTGCTCTGGGAGAACAGGAGGCCAGAGATGGGGCACATCTACTGTGAGCTCCAACCTAACTCCTGTAACAGAGCTGGCCTCTTTGCCGAGTGGTCCACATGCCTGTCAGATGAGAAACTGAGAGGGCTAGAGGCTCCTAGGGCCCAACAACCTTTCCTACAGAGAGCTTGCTGATAAAAGTTCTGGTTCACTGGAGGGTTCTCTGAATTGTACCAGAACATTTCAGACGAGACAGATGACGCTGAAAGCAAGCCCTATAAAAACCAAAAGATCAGTTTATTTATCCAATGCTAAACTCAACCAGTGCATCACCCACACACTCCATGATTACAGTTACAGTGGTTACTTGTGTATTTGCACTGGAGTAGTAGGAGGCAGGCCCCATCCCAGCCCCTCAGAAACTGGTGCCGCCGAGAAGAGCTCCCACTGTGCTTCCACAGGGCAGTGCTACAGGCACTCCAGCACACTGATCCATGGTCCTGATAGCAGCTTCGCCTAAGCAAAGGTTAGGACAACCTCCAAATAGCCTGCTCTCCTCTGTGCCCCAGAATGTCCTGAAGTTCACGGAGCAAGAGCATCCTGACTATTACCTGCTGCTGGTGTGTGTGCAGCGCCTCCGGGTTTTCATCTCGCACTACAGCCTCCTCTTTCAATGCAATGAGGACCTGCTTATACAGAAGAGGAAAAAGCTGAAGAAGTAAGCACAACATCAGCTCTCATTCTCTCCATCACCAGGGAAAGGGAGGTGCAGGGGAAGCCTGGAAACAGGAGGATGTACATCCAGGCAAGAACAACAGGCACACCATTCTGTTGAAATAAAACAAAGCCCCTTGCATATGAATGCTGGAGAATGCCCACTATTGGCATGTGTCCTCCAAACAGAGGTCCGATTTGGGGTGGGCCCTGACAGTGAATGGAAAGTCAGTTTAATCCTTCTAAACATAGCAACCGCATGTTTTAAGGGAACATTTGATTCCTTAAGCTGATGGCAAAGTCACTCCGCAAAAGGGAGTGACTTTACATGGGGACATGGGGACTTAGCTCAGGGCCCTGGTAAACACCAAGACTGTTGCCTGAAGCCCTCACAGACTAAGACTGAGAAAGAACAGTATTATCTTATTTTACTGGGGGAGTGGGGTGGGAGAAACAAAAGCCTCCCATAACCTGTTTGAGATGAATTATGATAGAAATGACCCTGAAACATAGATTCTCAAGTTGTGGTTCAGAGGAGTTCCTTTGAAATCAAGACTTTTTACTAAAATCAACAGCTGGTTGCTTTTGCTCCTTGTGATAATTCACTGGGGGAACAGGACAAGATAAAACTTCAAGGGAAGCTTCTAAGTATCAAGGGTGGTAAAGGGCTGGAGCAGACTGCTGGGGAGGGACTGCTGTCAGGAAAGCCATTAAGAACAGGACAGAAAGCAGGCTGCCCTGCTGACTGGGATAGACAAGGTGAAACGGGTCCTTCCTTGGGGCAGGAAGTGGTGAATTGGAATACTAAGGTCCCTCCCAGCCCTGTTTTCTGTGGTTCTACATGCTCGTGCTCATTGCCTGCCTTATTTCTTAGCACGACGATGGATTTCTCCTCCCTCAGGTCATCCCTGGTGAAGCTGTACAAAGGTCTCACCTCCCAGTGCACGAGCCAAGATGTTTCTCCAACACCCAGTGCGACATCTATCCGGGACAGCGGCATCCACTCTGAAGAGACAATACAGTCATTCCCACCAGCACCTTCCTCTGGCACGACAACCCCGTAAGCCTATTGTCTTAGTAGGCGGCTTTCAAAGTAGCTTGAAAACTCCTTCCTCACCCACACTATGCCAGTGACACCAGGCAGTTACAGATTGCCATTTCCAAGACTACCCTCCCTGTCTATGCATAGAGAGATGAGGGGCTGGCTCCTTCCTGCTATCTACTACTGTGCAGTTTACAGGCAGGAAACATTTCAGAGCTCTACGCAGGGCTGTCAATGCTCTTGCTAGCTGTCTTAAGCGTATACCAGGGAGGACATGTATTTGTGTAGGCCTGGCAGTAGTGTGCATAGTAACAGTCTGCATTATTCACTCTCTACATTACAAGAGCTAGGAAACATGACCAAGGTCTCAGACTAGCAATAAAAGTACTCTTCCACACAGCACGTCATTGGATAATGGGAATCACAATCACAGGATGCAAGTGCAAATGGGTTCAAAAAGACAGGGCCACTGGTAGCACACAGCAATCTGGCCGTTTCTAGCCTACTGATAGGTGCCAGCTGAGATCATCATCAAAGGAGCACACTAGACTTGCCTTTTAGGCAGTTAGGTCAGCAATTTGTGGCTGTTGTGCTTCCTTACATCATCTGACACTAACAAGAAGAGTTTGGCTTTGTTGTTCTCAGTCCCCCCTCAAGTGGCAGGGTTATTAGATCAGTCCTTAGCTGCCTCCTCACCAGACTACCCAAGCCAGTCTCCCCCCCCTCACAGATGCGATGTTCCAGGCCCCCATTCTGGTAGCCTCAGCTGGTGCCTCCCCAGTTTCCCCACATTTGCCCTGAACTTAGGACCCAACACGGGTCCAGGTGGGGCCTCATCAGCATTGAACTGAAGTGGGGAAAGCAACTTGGCCAGCTTGGCTGGCTATGCATCTCCTAACACAGCTCAGGTCAGGGTTTGCCCTGTCTGCCATGAAAGCATGCTGTCAGCTCGTCTTTAGCCTAGTGCTGGCTACAATCGCAAGTTCATTCCATGGCTGCTCCTCAACCCAAACCTCCCAGCCTGCTCTGATACATGGGGTTATCTTGCCCCAGATACAGAGCTCTGCACATCTTGAACATCACAAGGTTCCTGTTCCCCCACTCCATTCATTATGTCCCCAGAAGATGGCAGTGGGACCTTCCTAACTAGTGTTCATTAATGGAGATGCACACCCTGCATCTACTACCTCATCCAAAGCAGTACTCTCTCCTGACTTACCTGGAACACACAGATGGCAGGAGCCCTCCAAGTACTCCTGACACTTCTGGGGACAGTCACCCTACCCAAGAGAGGAATCTTGTCCACTGGAAAAGACAATCAGATGCCATGGAAGCAAGGCACAGCCCCTACATTACAAAAAGAGAAGTAAAAATCCAAAATGCAGATGAGCAGGACAGGAAAGAGATGGAGCAGTTGGCTTCTCATCTCAGTTTCTATTCATTTCATGGCACAGAGTATAAAAGTCAGCCAAAGCTACTGGATAAGTGTTCTACCGCTGCTGGCTTGCTCCTCCTAACGCAGCCAGGCAATTTCTATTAGTAGCAGCTCTATTACTGTTCTCCAAGATATGAAAATACCTTTTGGCTTTAAAAGCAAGAGAATGGGGGCTGAGGGAGTGAGAGGGGAAGTGGGCTTGTCACGTTGTCTCTCAGTCACCCTTTAGTATTCCACTTCCTTCTGTTTTTTTTGTTTTGTTTCTTATTTTTAAGGCATCTGATGCCCCAGATGAAAAAACCCCAGCCAACTGTGATGGAGAACATCCAGGCTGTAAAGCCCCCCGACTGGGAAATGGAAAGTAGAAAACACGAGAGGCCAGAGAACATTCTTGCATCTTCTCAGCTCACGGAGCAGGAACTCAAGGCTCTGACAGCCCCCTTACAATCCATCCCTGAAATGGAGTATGAAGCACCACCAGCTGATGCAGTGGGAAACACTGAGAGAGCCATCAGGACCTCTGTGGAGCTGCTGCAGGATGCAAGGAACTTTGCACCAAGCTACGAAGAGTTCGACTACCCTGGGGAGGTTTTCACTCTGCCAGGCCCCTATGAAGATGATGCCTTCCAAAACCTTGCTCTCTTTGAGAATTGCTCCCCAGCCTCTTCTGAGTCCAGCTTAGACATTTGCTTCCTTAGGCCTGTTAACTTCACATCAGAACCAGAGAGGACAGATCATGCCTTACAGCCACTGCCTAAGAGCTGCACTCCCGTAAGCAGCAGTACTTACAAGCGTGAGATGTTCCACAGCAAAGGCAAGCAGTTGAGCAGGTCTCTGAAGGAGCTGCCAAGGAGCGCTGAGGGTGTGAGCACCAGACTCTACAGCACACGGAGCAGCAGTGGGAGCCGGCTGCAACAGAAGCAGGAGAGGAATGTCCAGCCTCACATGATCTCAGCCTCATCTCGAAGCTCCCAAAGGGGCTACTTCCCCCCACAGAGAGGAGCGGGTGAAAAACAGAGCTTTTTGGAAGTAAGGAGGCTTAAATAGGAGGAGAAAAAAAAAAAAAAAAAAAAAAAAAAGGCACGGGGTGGTGCATAAGCAGCAGCAGGAGAAACATCCGAGATACAGTTAGGGTAGAACATGCCAAAACAGCTTCCAAGTCGACACGCTCAAAGTCCTCATCTGCATGTACATGCCCAAGGGCGGGATAAGACAGCTTCTTTTCACAGACATCTTCCCTGGGGACAAGCATGGGCTTGAGGCACACAGCTGGCTGAGTGACAGCTAGAACACCCTTGCGACAAGCTAGCTTTTCCTGTGTCTCTAGCTGTCACCAAGCTTCCTCCACAAAGTATATCTGATGAGGGTCACCAAGTATGTGCAAAGCTGTTCGAAATTAGTGCTACAGGGTGGCAGCCAGTTAGAAAGGTGCCTCTCCAACTGCTGTGAGGAGTGCTGCATTAAGAAAACCAATGGCTCTAGTGTCAGGTCCTCAGCCAGTGTAAACCAGCATGACTTGGCCAAACGCGGCCCATTTACACCAGCAAAGATCTGGTCCATGGGTTGTTTCACCTGCGTTTGTTGCACGGATTGCAGAGCCATGCTAAAGTCTGTGTGAAAACAGAGCCCAGCAACTGTGGCCCCTCAGACAGGCACCGACATGGCAGGTGGCACTCTAGCCCATCAGGGACACCAGGTCTTGCAGGAACAGTGTTTCCGTCACCTGCAGTGCCTGTTGAGCAGGCTGTGAGCTGTCACAGTCAGGGGGAAGCTGCCCTTCACACCTCCTGGAGAAGAGGGCGAGGGTGCTGCGAGGTGTTTAGCTAGTTTTGTCAGCACTGTGTGGAGAAACACCCTCCTGTGAGATATGTATGAGGCTGTAGATGCAGATGATGATGGGAGGAAGGTTCCAACAGCCTGACTGAAAAGGCAGCAAGGAAACATCAAAAGAAAAGAGAAAAAAGCCTAGTGAGTGAAGGAGGAGGTGCACAACTGAGCAGGGGAGATGAGGCAGAGGGAGAAGAGCTATGGGGCCACAGCCACCCCTGAAATAGGAGCCTGTGAGCTCTCTGGCGCTCACCTGCACAGCGCGGTGCAGATGTGGAGCTAGTCCAGAACAGCAAGACATGTTCTCCCTCATGGAGCAAAGCAGACCACGGTGGCACTGGTGGGCAGAACTGGCAAAAAGGGACTTGTCCAGAGCCTTGCTGAGCGGAACTCAGCACCCTCCAGAACGGGGGAGAGACCTTTTAGCAGCACATTTACCACAAGGTGTGTGTCCTAATGAAGCATTCTGCCCCACAGATATAAAACCAGGCAGCAGCAGAGCCAACAGAAGAGTCTTTCACACTGTATCAACTCAAAAAGCCCGAAGCCTCCCTGCCCTAGGGGTAAACAGAGCTCTTGAGCAAGGCCACGGTGGGAAGCTCCTTCAGCTGCCCATGGTGTCTTGCTCCCTCGTTGGCAAAAGGGGCTAGTAAGCTCCCCCTAAACAAAAAGCTTAGTAAGGAAGGCTCCAGTTCCCACTAAAAATACTTATCCTTGCACTCCTCTGCCACTGCCTCAGCCTCAGAGCCAGCAACAAGCTCTCTGCAGAGGTGCCAGTGCTGCTGAGGCCCAAGTGACCTCCTGTCTCCCAGCTTTACCAGCATCTTCACACTCACCAGGTCCCTCCTAGCACAGAAAGAGAGAGAGAGTAGGGGACAAGGATGGGAGGTTGCAAATGCTGGTTAAATTGTCTTTTCCCTTTTAGGAGCTCCATGCAGAAGACAACACCAGGTTCTGCCAGAAGGATGACAATGAGCAAACATCCTTCAGCGACCACAACCCACGGCACGAGCCCAAGGGGGGTTTCCGGAGCTCCTTCCGCAAGCTCTTCAAAAAGAAATAAGCAGCCCCAAGAAAGGCAGGCCACAGCCAAAGCGTGACAGTGCTTCCCCAGGTCCCTGAGGGCGGAGGCAGGCAGCAAGGCCCCAAGATCCCCCCAACACTGTAGGTGGAGGGGTGGGGGAGAGGAGACTGTAACAACTGCCTTACAAATGTGTCCTGTTCTTCCCAGCACACGGCAGGGCCAGGCTATGGGTGGAAGCGGAGCTCAGCCAGCAGGTCCAATAAGCACAGGAACTTGCTAGTTTTCACTCCTGCCTGACTTCGCTTTCCTTAGATTTTTGGAAAGCTCTGGCCAAATCCCACTACCTTCTCCTCCCCCTCATCCCCCAACACTGCCTGCTTCACCATACACCTTTGCTCTTCCAAATTCAAGCCAGGTCTAATTTGGGCTCACCCACAACAGAAGGGTTACCTTTGCATCCTGGCCAGAAGTCTGAAATGCCCCTCTTTCCTCCACTTGCAAAAAAACCCCCAAACCAACCAAAACAGATCACCCCACAAACCAACCAAATCACCAACCATGCCCCCGCCCCCCCCCAACAACCCCAAACCAAAACAACAAATCCCTAAACCCAAAACCCCCAACCAAGACCCTCCACTGCCCCCCCATCAATGAGATCTTCCAGGAAGCCAGCTCACATTACCTTGCTGGTTTGAGAAGGTCTGATAAGCATCAGCTGTAATACCTGGGTTTTGTGCTGCTTAATCAGCAGCACCCTTTCTTTTGGCCTCCCGCCACTCCCAAAAATCGTCCTTCACCTTCTATGTGGCATGCTGTTTCTTGAATTGCCTCCTGCTGTATGAACCTCTGCTCCTCCTGTCCAAATCGCCTGTGCCTCCAGGCAGGTGATGCAGGTTGAGCCCAGGTCCTGCCAGAAGAGACGACAACTCTTCTCCACCCTATTCCCACCATGGATCCACATAGACACTGACAGAGTCAACCAGTGTCCTGGCTCGTTCCTGGTCTATAATACACCTGAAAGACTCTGCTAACTCTCTTTGACCTGACACCACCTTACAAGCCCCATCATGTGCAGCACCATGCTTTGGAGCAGTTGTTCTAGCCAAAATTGAGGCACTAGGGCAGGAAAGTCAATGGTGCCCTATGTCCAAAGTCACAAGCTTTCTTTCTTCTGCAAGGATACTCTTCCTCCCACAAGGCCGCACACACACGCCACCCTCCTCACATCTTGACATGACAAACCCTCAGTAACGCTATTCTCCACAGAATACTTTAGCTCTTATTAAAAAGGAAGTATGGAGAGAAACACAGCCCTCTGGTGTCACACCCCCACAGCAAGGGCACTGTTGGTGCAAGGCTGCGGTGTTAGCTGAAGGCGGGGCATGCTAAGGGCAGTTTCAAGAGGAAATGTGGTTTTATCGCCTTATTTTGGCAGGGTTGGGACACTGGTCTGCCAAAGAACAGATGCACCTGAAGAGGCTGTGAACTGCCTCCTCCTCAGGGCCAACGGCAACACCTCAGGAGAAATACACAGGCTGTACAATTAGGGGCTTGGGACTCTTTAACACCAGCGTGACTGAAGCCGGTGCCGAGAGAAGAGCACCCACCATGCTGCACAGCTCTCCTGGCAGTGGCAACGGTGCAGGGAGGGCCCGGAGCAACGTCCTTGGCTGTGGTGGCTCACACCCACTGCAGACGCTGGGCTTACAGCTCTCCCATAGTGCTGACTGACCTGCATCTACCACCTGCTTTTGCTCTTCCGGCGGAGGTGAAGAGGTGTGGGTGTGTGAAAAGGGTTATCCACCCAAGGCAGACAAAATCCATCCTTTATCTCAACAAACGTTTTCCCAGCATTTCAAGAAAGTGACCAAGCAAAGCCCCATTTTATTTAGCTGATGCCTGCTTGACAGATTTTACTGGACCCAGAACAGATCCCAAAAATCCACTTCTCCTTAAAGAGAGAAAAAAGTATCACCCATCCATCCACCCACCCCTACCCCCCAGCTTCTGGAAACCATTCTGGGAAGATTTTTTTTTTTTTATTTCAGCTTTTTAATGACAAAAAACCTCCTTCCCTCTCTTTCCCGCTTCCCCACATCAAATTGGCAGTTCCCTGGCCCTTCCCAGTCAGGACTGCTCCACGCTGACCAGCCACTGCAGCCAAGACACTTCCTAGGACTTCACAGCTTTGAGACAGTGCAGGGCCATGACAGAAACACACAAGAAGAGCCAGATATTTGTAACTGAAGCATCAGCAAAGCCTGTTTTTTCTGCAAAAGAATCAGCCATAGACAGACTTATTTGTCCATGGAACCAGAGTTATACCAACATGGATGAGTTTCCACTGTAATGCACTGATGCTGTCAAGGGCTCTCGTGCTTGTGCCTTTGTTCTCACATATAACAACACTTCTGTCCTTCATACAACAAACTTGCTCCTCACACTTGCCAGGCAGGTGCCAGGACAGAAACAGGACAAAGGGGAAAAAAACCTACCCGCTAACGTCTTCTAGGTGAGGAAATCCTTCTGAAGTGGCAGACTCGCTTGTAAAATGCACGTGGATTTTAGCTTCTGTTTTAGTAACTTAAGGGATGGTCAGAATTGATGGTTATTTCTTTCTGATCCTTACTTCCAGGATTAAGTAAGTACTTACTTACTGAGTTCTTACTTCCAGGCCTGTACTTACCATTTGAGATGTTCTTGTACCTACTTAGAATCTGCAAATGTAAATAAAATGAATGAATGATGCTCAGCACCACACAAAACCACACCTCTTGCAGGATCTGATCCAACTTTACCTTTAGTGTACGTGTGTACTCTGGATTGTTTTTCCTCCTGTGCCAAATAAATGTTGCTTTTAAATAACACCATTGTCTCTTTTGCAGTGAATCAGCCATTAAGGTTGCATCCTTTAAAAAAAGACACATATTTCTCAGGTCCCCTTCTGAGGCAACGTTACTTACCAAATCCCGTTCCCCTGCCAGTCACACAGTCATAGGAGAAAACTGTTTCCATACGCCTGGTTCCAAGACCCAGCACTCACCTGACTCACTCTCTAGGCTTCTGCTCAAGATCTTGTTGTTGGCGCAGTTCACTGTGACGTTTCTTCAGCTCCTTCCTCCACCTCCTTTAGTCCTTCTGCTGCTTCTGTACAGACACATGAGTTTTCACAAAAAAAAAAAAAAAAAAAGAGTCTCCTCCATGAACATACACACCACTGTGATTTCATTGATCCAACTCTGTAAGAGATCTTAGTATCTTCCTGTGTATCATAAACATCTGTCTCATACCATGTTATTTGAAAATTTAATTCCAGTTCTGACTACCAACACTATCTATTGGCACATTCTCAGCAGGTCCAAAACAATGATGCCACAGAGACAACTCGGCCTGCGGTGCTCACACTCCCCACGCCACATGGCACCTGCCAGCACATGCAGCATTCCTCCCTCTGCTCTGCAGCTCCCTGCAGTGCTGCGTCACTTGAGGACAACCGTCTCAGAGAAGAGAGTATGCCAGCAGAGTTTTGAATCAACAGCCCAAATGCAGTTTTACTCTTGTGCAAATCTACCTCAGTTCCCTTTCCATTACATGGATGCAGAACATGCCCATCACCTGGCCGCCAGGGAACTGCCAGCACCTGAGGCAGCCCCAGCAGGACACGCTCTCCTTATGGCTGTGACTCTTCTAGGTCACCGCTCCATGGCTACACTCTCTGCTTAAATCAGCCACCCTGGACCCTCTCCAGATTATGGCATTTCCTTGGATTACTTTATGACTTTCAGTGCTGGTCCTCTCACCACTTCATCCCTCTAAACCAGCGTAACTGAGGCTTACTTCTAAGTTTATGTAACTTAGGTACTTTCTCCTACTTTTTCCCCCCAGAGCTGCAATGTATCATGGCTTCCCCTGCAAGTTCTTAGACTACTCTCACCCCAGAACAAGTCATACACATGTATAAATATTCCTCAGTAAGGGCAAAACCCACTTCCAACAGGGTCCGAGGAATCCAGCTGCTTTTTCCGAACTCTGCACAAGGCTGTTAGGGCCCCTTGTTCACGCCTAAACAGGAGAGGATGCATGGGGCACGCACAGCACTGTCTTTGGCTGCTGTTCGGTTTTGTGGGGTGGGACAGATGGAGGAGGTGACCGTGAACCTTCAGCAGTTTCTACTTGTGAGTAGTTTTAATTTATTCACTCTGCTCTTTGAAAGCAGATGTTTTGCCTATTGCCAGATACAAGATATTAAACGTGATGTGCCTTTATTTACTGTGATCCGATTCAACAAGGAGATGAAATGGATGATCTTACATTAAATTACCTACCTATAAATTTCACACAGTAAAATTCAAGAGACAGTATTTACCCATAGATGGCAGATCCATTGACACAGTAAGCTGTAACTGAAAGCTGCAGAGCTGGAGCAACACCTACAGTGAACAATCCTGTGGCAGAGAACAACACAGTTAAAAGATGCTATTTTGTGTGCCCTACTGTATGCACACCTTGCTGACTTGTTGCCTACTCCAAATGGTTCCTCTGCTCACAAGCTACTGCATCTTTTAGTATTTTACTATCTATCCCAAGCAAAATCTATTTCTGTAGCAGACTCATGATTGTCCTTAATATAAAGCACAGAGCATTTCAGCTTAAGAAAACCAGCCTTGGACTACAAGGACTTTCAGTGTCACTTACATATTCAAAAGCTTACACTCCTGGGATACATAAGGCTTTTTTTTTTTTTTAAACAATATTTTTAGAGCATTTGTTTTAATGCCAAAAGGTAACAGCCACTATTAAATTTTCATTTAAATGCAATCTGAATACCACTGCAGACACAGCAAAGATCACCTACAGTCAGTTAGGTATACACATTGTCAGATGTGCCAGCTCAAGATAACTGCTTTTTTTTTTTTTTCTGTTTACAAATGGATTGACACAGCTTTTAACATGTACTTATTCTGGCAAGTAACCATGGCATCAACAAAGGCAAATGTAAACACACACAGGTGCCAGAATAAACTTCTTAGAACCTAAAATTTGTTCTTTCACAAACAACAAAAAAACAGCCTATTCTGAAGTAGATTCTAACAAGTATGTCCAAAGCAGTTCCAGCAACATGCACCCCTGATCTACCTTTGCCTAACCTATTTTAAGAAAAATATTACAGATGTTCTTTAATAAAAGGCACATTTGGCAGCTACTGAAATTGGCATGCATCTAGCACATGTTTTTGCATCTGTCATATTTATTTATTTATTTTATTTCTCCTTTTTTAACTTTTCAGCTACCCAGTACAGGATTTCACATTTGCTGGGGCATGGGGGTGGGGTGGAGAGAGTGTGAGTGTGTGTGAGAGAGTGAGTGAGAGTGAGTGTGAAGTGATTTATTTTTTACTTTGTTTGCCCTATAATGCTGCAGCATTGGCAGCAGTTGGCTTCTTAATGCAGTATTTTCCACTGAAGGCAAAAGGAAGATTTGCTCTCAGTTGACAGAAAAATGCACGTAACAGTGTTTTTTTTTAACAGAAAATAAGATATGGAATTCACAAAGTAAGTTAAAAGGGCTTTTATTTTTACAACTATATTGGGCCACAGGTTTCTCTCCTTAATGAATAAGAACGAAAAAGACTTTAGCCCATGCATCATCTAGGTTTTGAAATGACAATTCAATGACTGAAAAAGGGTATTTGGCAGGAGGGGAGGGACAACCCATAAGAATTTGCTAACTTTTTAATATCATCTTAAAATGGTCTTTCTGAACAAGTCCCTTCCAGCTGGAAAAGGCTGCAAGGAGAAAGTCAAGGAGGGTCTTTTACATACTGCAGCTAATTCCACTGCTCACAGAAGTGAAGCAGTAAGAAAAATGTTTAATTTGTAAGACAAACATTCATGAATGAGCTTCTCTTTCTAGTTGAACTTCAATTGCAGCAATGCTAGAAATACCAGCAGTAGAGGCCACCTCTGTAAAATGCCACACTAGGTTGAGACAACAGCCACAAACAAGGGAAGTGATGCTGATTGTAATACACTGGCTTTGCCACACAGCCGGCCGTGACACACATTTGTTCCAGCACCTCCTCAGTCTGAAAAGAAACTTCCCTGTATGTAACCAAATAAAACCTTCTCCCTAAAGCACAATATTCTACTGCCTTCTGTAGTGGTACTTCCAGTGACATCACCAAGCTCAAGTTGGAACCAGACGCAATTCAACAGAAGGTCCAATTAAGACACACACAATAGAAAAATAATTCACCATCCCACAATGTCAATCTAAACCTTGAAGGATCTAAATCCAGTGCATTAGCATAAGCATACTCTTACTGAGACAGACCTCTCCCTCCCCGATTTAAGAGGGCGGCATATTAGAGAAACAGGTTAGCCTACACTGAAGATGGCTTCTTGAGGATGGGGTACTCAAATGCTTCTGCAGTACAGATCCTGGAGTAGGATAATGGTCTCTGTTAGTGCACGGTTGCAGAAAAACATTGCAGGGGCTGCTGAATGTCATGACCACAGCATGTACCTTGGGGTCACCAGGCAGTACAACAGCTGACTTTCCATACAGCATGCAGAACAGAAGGAAATGCATGGCACTTGCAAAATCACAGAACAGTTTGGGTTGAAAGGGACTTTTACAGGTCATTTAGTCCTCTGCAATGAGCAGGGACATCTGCAACTAGATCAGGTTGCTCAGAGCCCTGTTCTCTTAGCTCACTTTGAATCTCACCTTAAATGTCTCCATGGATGGGGCATCTACAGCCTCTCTGGGCAACCTGTGCCAGTGTCTCACCACCACGGGTGGTCTCACAAGAGCGGAGCAGTGGGGAAGAATCACCTCACTTGACCTGCTTGCCACGCTTTTTTTGATGCAGCCTGGGATACAGTTGGATTTCTGGGCTCCGAGTGCATGTTGCCGGCTCATGTCCAGCTTTTCATCCACCAGTACAGTACCCCCGCCTGAGTCCTACTCTACAGGGCTGCTCTCAATCCATTCATCCTCCAGCTTGTGTTGACTGATACCAGGGATTGCCCTGATTCAGGTGTAAGACCTTGCACTTGGGAGTCCTAGCACTTCCAAATGTCCAGAGGGCTTTTCTGAGCTAACACACAACCATGACACTGAAAGAAAATGAACAAACTCAGGTTATGCTTCACTGTTGCACTAGACTACATAAAGTAGAAACCTTGAGGTGAAACAGCACAAGTTAAGTACTGCACCTATAAAGTTCTGTTGACCTCTGTAACCCTGTCTACACAGTCTGCAGTTGTTTAGGCTGACTTTTAGCCATACACCAGCATTCTAGAGTAATACAGCAACTCAGTCTCCACACAAGCATGTTTCATTGTCCAGGCCACATCATCATCCCAGGCTACACCACACCATCCGAGGTCATTTCACCAAGAAGAGAGAAAGGATCATTACAATTATTTCATTTTCTATGTGAAAAGTACTATCACTAGTACAAACATGGTCCATATAAGTCATTCCAAATTAAACAATTACTAACGCAAATAAAGCTGCATTAGACAAATTAGTGGCTTAGCAGTTGTACTCAAAACTCCTGTCCTAAATGCAAACATTTGATTCTCATGCTGTCTCTCCTGTGTGCAGCTGAGTCAACACCATGACTTGCACACTGTATGACTGACCCAGTCTGCTGGGCTCCAAAGCACTTGTAAGTTAGATTCTTGCGTGGTGACCACTATCACCTGTTGTCTCAATACCTCACCAGTTAAGCACTTTTAATCTCAAAGATGTGAAACCACATTCCCCATTTCACAGGGGGAAACAGAGATCTACTG
Organism: Microhierax caerulescens; assembly: GCA_035590215.1. NCBI lineage: Eukaryota > Metazoa > Chordata > Aves > Falconiformes > Falconidae > Microhierax > Microhierax caerulescens. Next base: position 91,001,175 of record JAVJGJ010000059.1, read on the forward strand.
ACATTCAAGAAATCTGTTGATTAGCACAATCCATGTGAGGTCTCTCCTCCTGGCTGAGCAACCCAACCACTGGATCCTTCCTTCTGCCTGGTCTGACTTGGCTGCAAAATAGCACAGACAAGAGCATACAGAAGAGATACAGATCAGCAAGTCTAAATTTAATGTGTTTTCCCTGGTAATCCACCAATGAGCTAATAGTTTACACGACATTGCCAACAGTATGCCCATCATGTTGTTCATACCTAAAGAACCAGTAACCTGAACTACGCCTCCTGTATCTGGAGGGTTTTTGCAAAGCTCCCATGTAAGATGAGGTCTACACATCTTCACTTTTTCTTCTTTTGCCAGGAAAATGTTTCAAAACAATGTTGTTAAAAACATCAAAGAAGGAATACAACTGACAAATTTCAATATTTGACTATGATGAAAACCGCCATTCTTTCTAATGAAGTCAGAACACTTTCTGAAACGTCATCTGAAATGCAACACACCAAAGCATCAGGGGCCACCAATCAATGGCACTGCAGAAAGCATTAAAACAGGCGATTTCCCCTGTCATTCGGCTGACTCCATCTCTAATGACAGCTTTCCAAGACACTAAAAAATATTCTTCTTCCAAAGAAGAAATGTGATACAATTTCACTTTGACCCAAGAGCCATATTAACTGAAGATGAGGTATCTCGTTCTTCATATACATACCGTAGTTGAGATTATAGAGCTTTTCTTCAATGTCTGCCATGCATTACTGTCACAGTATTGTCTAGAGTTGAATAGCAGGTTTATGGATGATCCACATCACGGTACTTATACCAGTACATGTTCTGTCATGTGTTATTTTGGACATAGAAAGCTACTGTAAAAATTAATATAAGTTTGAATTTTTCTAACAAGTGTCATACAGGAGGTGTGAGAAGTTTTATAATGTATAATAATTAACTTTGGGAGTAACCCAGCTTCTCAAATATTACTAAATTATTACTTTGTAACACATGCCCAAACTGACTTCTCTTTAGACTCTTATTACTAAAATTCATACACTGAACTAGGAAAAATATGTGCCACAACATGTGCTTTTATCCCCTTCAGCATTTTCACTGAAAAACTGAGTCGTACATTTGTCCGTGTAATAATTTAACATATGTCAGCCAAACATATCTGTATCTTTATTTCAATTAAATTAAAAACAATCTGCAAGTATATTTATGCAACGTTCACTATATACACATGATTTATGCAACTGCAAGGCAATTCTATGTATGTTGATTAATCTATTGTTAGTAAAACATGACAATAGCTATGGAAGTTGACCAGTGAGTGCTCCTTTTCACAAGTGACTTGTTTTCATGGCATGACTGAAAAAGAATAGCTACTAGCCATGAAATGGATTATCAGTAAACCTTAAAAAGAATGTGACATAACCTAGAAGAGATTAACAGTCTTCTAAATGTAGTTGTATATTTACTTAGGATGATAGTGCTGCTTTTTAAAAAAAAATTTGCTGTCATCTTAATGATGTAAGACTTCCATCTGCTTTATCTAAAGAAAGCAATAATTAGACATTATGCTTCCTGGCAAAAATTTATTTTTGAACTGGCACCGTAATATTTCAGAAAATAATAATAAAGTACCTCTTTGGTGAAGCCTAGGTACCCCCTACTACTCATTGTAACAACTTGTAAACAGGACTGCAGTACAGTGCTTTGCCTTGATTCTACCTCGGTTAGGTACCACAGATCTTCCTCACAGTCCTCATAATTTTAGGAAGGTATTTCAAAGCAGGGAGTAAAGCAAAAGGAAAACTAAGAACAATATAAAGTTCCCTGTTTGAGATTTTTAAAAAGTGCATAATGTCTTCATTCCAAAAACTGCGACACTGCATGGAACTGATGGATAAGACTGTTTTCCTTCCTGTACTGGACACTACTGATCATTACACAAACACAGTCTCTGCTCATTGGCCAAAGAAGTCTCTCAAGTCTGTTTTCTGCTACAATCAGTTGCCCAATTACTTCAGAACGATGTCCTGCATACTAAAACAAGAACAGCAAGTTAACTGGTTTTTCCACTAGAACATCTGGTTTTGCAATTCCATTTCTGTACAATGTATTTCCAATCTATTAGAGAGTTTTTAGTGTTTGGCATACACATCCTGACTCCTTGGCACCACCAGGTTCAGTGCATCCATTGCCAGCAACAGACGTAGCACCAGGAACATGTGACTCCCAGCGCAAGGGACAGTTCAGGAGGAGTGGGCATTCTCCAGCAATGGTGGTCCATCTCGATGCATCGATGGGTGTGTGTGCTCCCTTTTATAAGTTTTTGGAGGAAGCTTTGGGATATGTTGAGAAGTGCTTTGTCGTGGAGGAACAGGTGGTCCAGCAACAGAATGGAGGTCCACATCTTGTGGTATCAAAGGTGGTGATGGAAGATGCCTCCGTGCTACATGTGGAGAAGGTGTCTGAGGAGGAGTAAACGGAGATGGGCTGTTTGGGAAAAAGGTGTTACCAAGTTCGCTTTTTCTCCCCAGTGGTGGAGGTTGGAGGTGTAGTGGTGAGCTAGAGAAAACATCTGGAGTTCGCACAGGTTCTCGTGGTGGTAATACAGGAGGGCTTTCGGGGGGGTCGGAGATGCAGGTCCGGTCAGACACCGAGTACCTTGGTGAATACACTTTAGAGGTTGGCTGCCTAGGAGGGATTGCTGGTGGGCTGTCCAGGTGCGCAGAAGTAATCTGAGGTACACAAGCATTTCATTCAATAAAATTTTAGAGTGGCAGTAAAGAACAGAGCCCTGCTGTGAAACACATGCAGAGCTCCTGCCCTGCAGACTGCTCTTATCTGGTTAAAAAGGAGGCACAGCAAGCAGGTGCACAGTGAAGATGAGAAGTAAGGAAGGAAAAGGGAGTGGTGGTACCCGAAAGACTTGTTTCTCAGAATGATGTGGGCAGAAAAGACAGACTGGATGTGCAGGGGGAGAGCAGGGGTATATCAATACACGAGTTAACAGCCAAGGATGAAAGGAATGAAAATGCACAGAGAAGGACAATGGCAAGGCAAAGAATGGTCAAAGCAACAATTTCCATGCTACTTCTAGATCTGCTTGCTGGGTAGGTCTGGACACCTTCCATCACCTCCCCACTAACAAGCATTTGAGGTGGGTAACAGTAACAGGTATTTCTCCAAGAAAATGAGGAAAAGGGAGAGGCAGGTGATGCTGAACAGGGGAAAAAATAAACTATGCTCAGAAGATGGAATTAAGTAGTAAGAATTATTGAAGGAACAGTTCCCAAGCTGCAGACCACAGTGACTGGGTAATTGGTCTCCAACACACTATCACGTATATGATGTTTTCAATTACATTTTGGTAGAAACACATGCGTTAAAACTCTGCTGGCTGACAGCAGTCACCTGTAGTCTGAAAACAACAACTGGCTGAAGAGCCATATATAAGCCCTCTTCAAAGACACACAGGCTCCAAAGTAACTGAGTGGGATTCTCAAATCCACCCAATTCTCTGAAGTCACAAACCAGCTCCCACTGAAATCGAGACACTTGACACTGTCCACAACAAAGGCTGGACCAGATCCCAAATGCCAGACAAATGCAAAAGGAAAATGTAGCAATGGCTCAAGCAGGCAGGCAGGACAGGTAATCAAGAAGGGAAAGAGAGCACTGAGCACCACAGCATCAGGGTCAAATATTCTAATGAACCTTTTCAGAGGACTGAGGTGTGTCCAACACTTTCCATCATTACTATCCTTCAGTTCTTTACCCCCAACTCATACAACCCAGAATGATACTCTGGGACAAATTATTGCAGATGGAAACACCTGCCTGAAGCCTCAAGTTCTCACAGGCAGTATCAGGGCCTGAGCATAACAGATCAGTAGACAAGAGACATGTCTAACTCTAGATTAGGTCCCACCTGTGAATTTTCATTTGTTTGGAATCAGGACATGAGGCAGAGCTTTGAAGACTTGAAATACATGGTTGCTTGCTCTTTCATATACAGTACTTAAAAAATACATGTACTATCTTTAAGAGTTGCTTCTCTATCATATCATGCCCTCTGCTCCCAGAAAAAAAAATGCCTTTTTTCCTTCTTTCTTACTTTTGATGGGGAAGATTCAGCTGGGGCAGACTCTGGTCTTCTTCGTGGAGGAACTGGAGGGGGGACATGAGCTTCATCTGAATTTTTGGTAAAATTTATGGATGACACAGAAGCAGATCCTAGCAGACATTAAAAAAAAAATAATCCTGTTAATGATGAACTATTGTTCAACTTTATTTCCTTTATTGCTGCCAATAAAGGTGTCATAAACAACAAAGTAATTGCTCATAAAGAGCAGCATGGATCAAGGTGTTAAAAGACGGACAACCAAACAACCCTGTAACTTGCAGCTTTCAGACAAACTGCTTTTCTGAGCTGTAATCTTCTCTGTGACCATCAGTTCCTGCACATTCTTAAGTAATCCTCGAGACTAAAAACACACAACAAAGTTGTTCTTCTATCACACCACAACTAAAACAATATCCTGAATCTACAGTCAATAGGCCAAACCAACAACTAAAAAACATCTTCTGAAGAGGTATTCCAGAGGTCTGGCTTGGACACGCAGCAATGTCACTCTTCTGCTAAGCAACTTCTGCTCTTAGCAAGTCATTTCAGCTGGTCGCCACAAGGAGATGAACACAGGACTCAACCTTGTATTTCCTCTGAAAGCCATCATACGTGAAAGGAGGCTATGTACACTATTAATTACTGAAAGCACACCATAAAAATATAAGATTCCTTGTATGCTGGTGAAGACAGCAGAAAAACAGGTGTGGATGGATTTAAAACAGGAAAATACTGATTTCTGCAGGAAAACCATCCATGTGCACTGAAACCAATCTGTAATGGCCAACAGTAGAATAAGGCACCCACAAAACATTCATTTTTATTCTCAGTGTTCACTACCAGACAGACATATATGGGCCCTAAAGATATATCTGTCTTCCATTTTGACAGCCTCTGCAAAGACATGTAATACTTTCTATGTAATACATCTAATTCTGTTCAGCTTCTCCCTGTACAATAAAAACTTATTTTTAAAAAAAGAAACAAAACATGTTCAAACTTTTTGCTGCTGCAAGGAGACAAAACCAACTATTCCTATAACTAATTTAGAAGGCTAAATATGATTTCACCTGTTTAACACCAGAAAATATAATACACCCATTCTTGGTAGACTATCTAGGAGCACCTACTTGAATGGAAAGGACTTGAAGGATCCGAGTCAAACACACTACAGGCATCTGTCGTACTTGAAGTAGCTGAAGCAGGGGGAGGGGTCAGCGGTGTTCGGGGAGAGTTTGGTGCAGATGCTGTAGTTTCAGTCTCACTCTCTGGGATGCGGCTGTAACTAATTTTCCTTGGCTCCTGCTGCAGTGGTGTAGGATGTCTCATGGTACCTGGCCTTGGATTAGAGGGACGAACACCTGGGGACTTGAGAGGATAGCTGTATTTTTTGGGCTGAAATGACAAAAAAAAAAAAAAAAAAAAAACAACAACAAAACCCAAATCAAAAGGCCACAAGACCACCTAAATGTAGCTTTGTATTTATGAAGTTAAGAGATCTAAAATGACTTCTGCTATTTGTGAAAGACAAATGTAAGCATTTTTTTGGGGAAAAACATTAAAAATATATTAAATACTAACAAATCTTGGTGGAGGCTTGACATTTCGTGGCTCTATCTCTAGTGACTTGTTGAACAGATAATCTGTAAATTCTGTTTCCATGCTGCTTCCCATTGGATTCAGGTTTTCAAAAAATCTCTGAAATACAAGAAGGTAGAATACTTGTCAGATAAGCTACTTCTTAGTAGCTCAGTACTGTTTCTTTCTACTGCACAAATGATCCCAACTGTTCCAGAGAAGAAAGAAAATGCTGGAATCAGAAGTAATGATAGATTTTTAAGTTATTAAATGTGTTTGTTGCCAGCTCTTTACTGGACATTGCTACTGCTAACCTAGCATCTAAAAACCAACTCTGCAAGTACCCTAAATACCTTCTGCAGTGCAAAAATCAGAAAAAGTTAGCTCAAATACTTTCAGAAGCAGCTGTATGTAGTCCATCTTTACACTGATGCAGGGAAGACTGCTCTCGCAATGCATTCTGTCAAACCCTGAGAACAGGTAACAAAAGAAAATCTTGCAGAATTTAAGATAACCTGTCCTACAACCCTCTGAAAACATATAGCTCAAAACAAAACCAGGGAGGGGAAAAAAAGCAGGGAGGAAGGAAAGCAAACAGAGCAAGGACTCCTTTTAGAGCACAACACAGACCAAGGAGAACAAATGCCAGAAGAAAAAAAATGTGAGCATCATCACTGCCAACACGTGATGTAAACTCAGTGATATGAGGCAAACCTGGAAACATAAAGGCAGCGTAACAGAGGAGGAAGACAACAACTGGGCTCACAGGACAAATAAAGGCAACTGTGTGAATGACAGTGAGAATCTGGTTGTTCCTCTTCCTGTTTAACACTGATTGGTAAGATCTACCTACCATCATCCCAACAGCTGGGGGAAACAAAAAAACCCCAACAACCCCAAACCCACCAAACTGGAAGTACTGAGCTTTCTGCCCTTTCTTACAATGAGACCTAAGAGAGATTTAATGATAGGTCTTCTGCTCATCACTGATGCAGTCTGATTGAGTCTATGCAAATTCAGTCTATCCCTATGGTCTACCAGCTGACAAAGTCACTATAAAAAAAGGTCAGTGCATGGACTCAAGGAAATAATGCCACTTACCCTGATGTCAAATTCCACTCTTAAACAATATGGCTGGTTCTGGTACTGCTGTATTTCTCCTGTTATTTCAGCTACCTTTCTTCTCTTACTGAAGTTTATAAGTTCTTTCCCATGTCGCTTTAGAAATTCAGGGTTGCCTTCTTCTGTTTTCAAAATGTTAGTTAAGTAAATCCCTAAAGAGCACATAGAAGAGGTTCTCAATATATAGTACAAAAAAAAGGAGGAAGTCACATGACTGGAATACAAAGAATTCTTGAAAAATTTAATTTCTGCACTCCAATTATTTAGAAAAATTCTCTATTAAGGTCAATAAGAGAACTGCACCTAATTTTTAAATAAAGGCAACAATATTTTAATATACCTTTTCCAGAACTGCGTTTTTTGCATCAAAATTTCAAAGTCTATGCATCTTTCTATTGTTCAGGAAACTCACACAACTGGCCACTAGTAGCATATTACAAGACAAGAGTACACTAAACTCCAGTGATTTAACTCGACTGTTCTGCCACAGTTCAGCTCTACTCTATTAAGAGATCCCAACTAAGCACCAAAAAATTATTTTCAGGTTTTATTCTTCTGTTTCACTCTCCAGTCCTGGCCTCATAATTGCATCAAATCACTTGAACATTAGAAAGAAATGAGTGCTCTCAAGTCCCCAGATAATGTATCTGGAACCATCATGATTCTCTTAAGTGTAACCTGACAGAAATAACCGAAGCTATTCACATGTGAACCTGCCAACCTCCACCCATCTCTGAAGCAGGACAGAGGGTTTCTTAGTTGATCTTACCTTTCTTCACAGAGCTCTGGAGTGTACCTTTCCCCAATATGTAAAAAGCAAAAAAAGCCACCAACACTATTTTCTTTCAGTTTTGGCCTGAAACCTATGCTGGGCATGCGTAACATCCAGAGTTGGAACTGATCTGCAGCAAACATTCAAGCAGCTTGCTAAAGAACAGGAATGCCATGTGCTTAACTTCACCATTTGCTAAACATCAGAAATTCCAAGCAATCTACTTGAAAGAAGAACTGTTAAGTCTGATGGTAAAGGGGAGGTTTTCTTCCCAAACTCAGGTTTTATACAAATAAGCCTTTTTAATAGAAATATGACACTAGTTATTAGAAGCTATAAAAACTAAAACTCTAGCTTTATTTCTTGGAATTCTTGATGGGGTACAGGGTCCTTCTTCCTCTACTAGTCAACGGCAATAGTATTTCTAATGTGACCACCTTCCATTTAAGGGATTTATGGTCACAACACAGTTCAAACCACACTAAAGGTAAAAATTAGTAAATATGTAAATAAGATATAACAGATATACTTATTCTTACCGCAAATAACATCTGCAATTTATAGTCACTTTTTCTTTCACATGTATGCAATTTATGTCTGGGCACCTGAAATTTAAACCCAACTACACTGTTAAAACTGACTTCTTGCTATTGTTCATACTTTTAGTCCCCTAGCTCAGTACTCTTCAAATGTTTATACATGATACAGTTCATTCAAATCAAATGTACTTACCAAAAAAAGGCACACAAGGAGGATTAATGGACCTGAGTTTTGCCAAGTATTTCTTATAATGATCCTCACTCAGCTCATAAGCCTCTTCTAAAATCTTCTTCTGGCGACTTGGAATTTGCTAAAGAGAGAGATGAAACAGGTTGCTTGGAAAGGCAGGGTAAAGGCATAACCCAGAAACAATACTGAGAATAGTGGTCTCCCACTGATACTTAAGTTGGTGACCATGAGGACAGTGCCCCACCACCTCAGGATCTTGCTACCTCTTTCTGCCTTTCTTAAGCAAGGATTGATTTCTTGCTGCTGAAATCAAGAAGAAACCCCTCCCTATTACACCCGATTGATTGATTTGTTGAGGGATTCACCTTCCTTGCTCCTTCCTTGAAGAACATGCTTAATGAAAAGACAGGCTTTTAGTGTAGCTAAGGTGCACTGTCTTACACTCCCATAGCAAAGATGGAAAACATTTCACTGTACCTCAAATGTGTGATCCAGTCTATACACTGCTGCGGAGTTCATAGCACTGACAATCTCAAGGACACCATTAAAGTTGTTTAGCTCTTGAAAAACTTGAAGGATCTCAATTATCCGGCTCACTACTATTACTCTTTCCTCCAGGTTTTCTGTTTCTACAATGCATCTAAATACACAAGAACATTTGATTCTGTACCAACGCGTTGACAAGTTTTTTAAAATCAAATATTAAATCGTAACACAAACCGCTATGAAAAGTGTATCAAATGATCTGACACAGTTTTGAAAAAGTTTATAGAGAATAAACAGTTGAAAATATTCTCAGAATAAAAAGCTGAGGCCATTATGGTAAAATTCTCGCAGGGAACAGCTGTAGCATCTAAACATGACTTAAAACTGGAATTCTCCCAGAACATAATTTTTCACAGTATACTTCTGTATGTTCTGTAAATGTCTAGAAATGGAGTAGCTGCTGATTCAGGAAAGTCACTTACTTTTCAAACCACAAAGTGAGGTTAGTTGTATGCCTTATCATTTTGAGAAGGTTGGGAGAATTAATTTCTTTATCTTCTTTTGTCCACACACTTCCAACTAGTTCAGATGGCTGCACTGCTCTAGAAAAGTATATGCATGTATCAACAAATGTAATCAAAAGCACGAAAGAAGATACTATTTTCCCCAAACCTCTTTATTCCCAGTGAATTTGGAAATAAAGCCTTAAGGTATTGTTTCTATAATGTTAGGCTCCCCACACAACTAAGTGACTGTATTTCTACACTTATTTTTTTATTGTGTAAATATGTCTTAATTTATGTGATTAACCACCTCTGTTCATCTAAATGAAGAATTAAGTCTGCGGCTCATTCACCATAATAAAATGCGAGCTTCCAACACCTGAACAACCTCTCACAGACAGCTGGTGAGATCTGACATGGTTCATAATTTGCTTCACAAACGAGAATATGAAAAAATTAATCTTCATTCTTCTCAAAGGTTGATCTACTCAGAACGTATTACGAGAAATCTGCAGCAAAATGCTATTAACAGTATGCAGTCACATGTACTGCATGCTAACTTGGGGAAGATAAGACAAATACTGTTTTTCAGAATTTATTTTCAGAAAAAACAACAATTAATATACAGCACTGGTGAAGTCCCTTGACCTACTGCAGGGCTTCACATCAGAGGCCCACAGAAACAATTCCATGCTGGAGAATACTTTGGTTACCTGTAAAAATCTGACTCAAGTAAAGTGAGCTGCCGAGCAATTTCTATTGGATGCAAAGTGAGCAAGTCAAAAGTCTCAATGTGTCCTGGTTTGCTTATGTGCCACTCAATTGCCGGAGGTGGGCTCTCAAAAGTAATGTTGTGACTTGGCCCAATGGCTTGTGCCTGCTTTTTCCGGTTGATTATCTTTGTGATTGATTCAACCCATTTCTTCATCGCTTTGCCTGTCACACAGAGAGAAAATGACCATTTAGTTACTCTTGATACTGTTTTTCCCAAGAGGTGAGTATAATTTAGGAATTGTTGGATTAAAACCCAAAACCTACTAAATTAAAGCAACCATATATCCTTTAGTAGTGCGTAAGTGGTGTTCTCATCCAAGTCTTGATGCATTCGAACATATAAAGAATTCCTCAACAGCCAATGCTGAGCATGCCAGGTTTGCCCAAGCACAATTCAGCACACCCACATTAGGCTCCTTCTCCAGATGAGGTGTTTTCCTTTCTCTTCTGACTTTACAGTGAGTTTTGGGTACTAACCTTCTTTTGCATTTTTTTCTTCTTTGCACTTCACTCTTTCTTCTTCTAAATGTAATTCCTGAACTTTATAGTTTGGGCAAGAGTACAAGTTTACTTCAGGTAACACAGAAGGGCAAAATAACAAGAAGCTTCTCCTAGTACGTTTAGCGTCAAAGCTCAGAATAAAACCTAAAGGCCAAATGCCTGTTTAGCTCTACACTGCAAGAATTTCACACATGAGACGGCAAGTCCATTGAAAATTTACCAGTAATCTACATTAAACTAGCTGGTTTATTCTCCCCCTACATTTAATTGCTAAATAACCATTAAATACTTCTCTAACATAGTATTTTCCTACAAACTGCTCCTGTAGCTGTCTCAGTTTTTCTTACAAAGGAACAGAAAAGATCTGTACAATCACAAGTGGCAGTTGTCTAACAGGTCTAGTATGTACTGTGAAATAGCTGGAAAACGCTTGCTTCAAAGAAATAGTGGTTCCCACCATCAAAATTTTACAAAAGTTACCTGCCTATAGTTTAAGAGGACAATCAAAACAATTATTCTGTCCTGACTCAGTTATTAGTTTTGCATTATTTCAGTCCTTTATAACAAAACCAATACTTACTTATCAGGATGTAAACAACATTCTTCTGAACAGGGGAGCCTGACTGAATAATAGTGGTGGGTTTTTTTTTTTGTTAAGATTAAGGTTTCTTTTGTGTTCTTTGTGAAGCATTTAATAAGCAGTCCTGATTTTCTTGATCTGCTCACTGCAAGGAAAAGTGATCCCATTCCACACCTTTGAAAAGGGATGCTTTATGATAAGTGCCCGCATTTAAGAAACCGTAAGTACCTCTTACTGTTCCAATGAATTCCTCCAAACGTTGCAGAAGATCAGCATCTCTTTCAAAGTCATAGAAGTGGTGTTCTACCCAGTGTCGACATACATTTAATACTCTGAAAAAGTAAAGGATAAGTAACAATATAGTCTATCTTCATATCTATCATTTCAAGGCTTTTAGTAGGCAAGGGCTCACAGGAATACCAGAATCAGCAGAACAAGTGCAGCTATGCTACTGTCTGCATTACACCAGCAAGGAGCTGTAAGCATTCTTCTACTTTTAAATTAAAAGAGGTCAGAGTGATGCTACTGTTCATAAAAAGAACATTATTTAAAGTGTTCTCTGCCCACATCTCTGTGGCACACTTATGCTGTATAGCCTTGCAGAAACATGGATTAAAAAAAAAGAAAGAAAAAAAGGCAAGTGTAAGAAACTAATTTTGCAAACTAATAGTCTAAAACTCAGCACAAGTATTTCCCAAGGCTTTTCATTCCATGAGTTCAAATTCCCACCAGGTTTTCAAGTAGCAAGGTCAAAATGGCTGACTGCCCATGCATGCTCTCCATCAAAGCATCTACAAGAAAGGCTGCTGGTATCACAAAGAGCCACAAGATAAAAGACAGTACTTCAAAAAAACTTAAGGGAAGTCAGCTTGGCTCACATTGATGCAACACTCACCGTAGCTGCACAGGTTGAATATACTCTTTCCTAAATCTTTTCAACTCTGCACTCAGAGGCTGGTCTCCGTTCTCCATAGCAATACGATCAGCTTCTGTTGGCTCAGGCTCTGGAATTTCAAATCTAGCACAGAAAATGAGTATTAGCACTAGGCTATTACACTAGTCTTGCTCACACTACACACAAATAAAATTTTGATTAAAGATAGTTCAAAATTCGTAACGTTTCCACACATCAGAATCTTACATCTTGGTAAACACAGAGAAACATTTGCTAAATTCAGTAACACAGATTTTAAAGACAAAACCATGGGATACTGGAAGTTACTAGAGCTACCTGAAAAACCCTAAAACTTCTGGATATAACTTGCACATTTTACTTGCAATCCTTGAATTTGACAACTTTAAAAGGGTTTGGGCTTTTAACTGGAAAACTGGAATCTTACAAAAACTCCAAGTAAAAGTTGGGGGGGGGGGGGGGTGGATATGCACTTTGTATGAACAATATTTTTAACAGTGGCATACCTTTCTATTAGCAGACTCAGCAACTCTTGAGGTTTACAGAAGGATCTATATGTTGTGAGAAAAGTCCGAACAAAGTTGGGATCTAAGACAAAGAATAATTTTACGCTCATGTCAGCAATTACCTATTGGGATTTTTTTATAGTTTAAAATAACTTTAGGTATCCCCTAAAATTAAGGATGCCAGCCTATCAATTTACAGAGAAGATGATGTAAACAAAAATTGCTTTGGTAACAATTCAGAACCTCTTAAAATAGTAATACAAGGCAGAATTTAAAAACTATTTTTATTCTGTTGAAAATTCAAAACAATTACTTTTTCTTTCCCTTCAATTATTAGAAGACTGGATTCTTTTTCAACAACTTTGAAAATAATAAATAGATTATTTTCTTTATGACCCATCTAGTAAACAGCTTTGGTTTTGACAACGATCAGGACAAGAGAGCTCGAAAGACACGGCAAGTAACTTTGTGTTGGATAGAAACGGCCTCTTTAAGAGCATGTTTCCCCTAAACTGGTACAACTGATAACCAGTCCTGGTTAAGGCAAGCTAGATATTTTTTCAGCTGAGAGCTACACTTTGAAGTTATATTTACTACACTTCAAAAAGTCATCAGATTTCATTTAAATTCACTAGTTACATATCAGTTCATTTAAAATATTCAAATGCATTTTAAAAACAATCAGGTATTCAAAACAGAAAACCAAAGTGTCTCCCTTAATTACAAAAGCAAAACCATTTGTTTTCAAGTATGAGGAAATGCAGTGACAGCATGCTTGCACTGCACAGAGCTTACTAGAAACAAGGACAACATCATTATCACTGAACAAAATTAATGAGTGGGTTGCAATGGCTTTGCACAGTAAATCCATACTTTAAAAACAAACCCCAAATGGCAATTTTCCTAACACAGAGTGGCTGATGAGGGGCACACAGGACTTGAAGGAGGAGTTCCTATAGACTGTAATGAAGAGAAACCCACCTGCATTATTTGACCTAACACTATATTAAGCCATTAGACTTGTTTCCTGGAATATGTTTTTTATTTAAAAAGAGCTTTTTAAAAATCCTCTTTAACTATTTACCAGCATCTTGTCCATCTGAATGCACATTCTAACTTTATTAGATACTACTCAGCTCTTCATTTAGGCAACAGTTTAATGTGTCAGATTGACAATGCATACAACAATGCATATAACAAAGACATAATGCAGCATTTCCTTGCATTTCTGTTGTATCTTAATTCCCTTTTCTTCAACAATTGGCTATTCTGCTTTACCATCTCTATGTCCTCCATTACGCCATTTTTCTTATCGTAACACCTCTCCTTGAAACTGTACAGTCTAAAATCCTTTTCAAAGGTAAAACTCCGAATCCTTTTGCACAAAGAATGTCATCCCTGTCCCCATCATCCTCATCATGAAAATACACAATTTTTGTTGTCCTAAGAAACAAGTATAGAAGCAAGCACAGTAATTCATGTTTTCACAGCATGCATTCTGTACACAGCATATACCCTAAATTAACCTTTTCAGGTCACTGCAAGCTGAGTCATAGATATTGTTATTTACAGGTAGGGTCAGTGTTTAAATCCACAATACATATTGAATTTCAAATGAAGTAGATCAGAAAAATCAAACCTAACCTTGTTATCTTACTAGCCAAATCTGTAACTCAAAATTGTGTACACTATATGAGCAAGCGCTAAAAAAATGCAGACAACACTAGTTAGTCAGGATGTCTGCTCATGTGATAATTCTCTCTTCAATACAGCCAATTTGAAAGCTAAAAAAGAACAATAACTTGTTCTACAAGGATTTATAAATAATCACCCTTGAATTCCTTAAGAAAGGAAACGGACACTATGATGACGCACAAGCACTCTCAACATATCAAAGTTTTAAAAATAGAAGAGCATTGCCCTATAGACAAAAAAAAAAAAAAAAAAAAAAAAAGCCCCCACAAAATTCAAATCTTGGTGCCACTTAGCCCAGCTGCTCTTGAACAAGAGTCAGGCAAAGGAGGACATAATGAACACAGAAGCACACTAAAGCAAGTAAAACGCACCAGAATATGCAAATAGGGTCAGAATCTGAACTTCTAATGGAACAGCAGTTTTTCTCCCATAAAAATATATGGAAAACTGCTTCTGAGAGGAGATTTCTCCCTATTTTACTGCTCTGCCACAGGATGGTTTGGACAGCTTGCCACACCTTGCAGGCAGGTGGCTGTCAGGGTTCTCTCCCTGTCCTAGCTCTCACCGTGGCTGGATGCCTCCTACCCCCAGCAGCACTGCTCCATTAGAGCGAGGCTACCCGGCTTTCCCTGTTACACAATGAAAAAGAGAAATATTTCAGCTGATAAGCTGGTTTGTGCATTGTCAGGGAGGTGAGAGAAGAAAAATAAAAAGCCCCCCCCAGTATCTACAAATGAGATGGGCTGTGTGTATTTTCAGATGACAAAAAAGTTGAGACCCGATTTGACTACTGCCTGAACACAGCCCATATACTCTTCAACATGCAACCACCTAAACTGCTCTTCAGCTACTTGCAATAAATTGCTACCACCTCTGCAATTATATCTGTAATTATTCCTTACAGTATTTGACCTACAAAGATAAAAATCTAGAAAAGAGTCACAGCTCTGGTAAATACTATCTTTGGACTGCCAGATCAAGGGCTGCCAAAACAGTCACACTGTGTTTGAAAGAAGTCACCTCAGAAAAGTAAGGGCTTGCTGTTCTGGCATATGAACATAAAGTCAATAAATTCTTTTAAGATAACAATCATGTATACACAGTCCTATGTGGGGCAAGAAAGCAATTCTACAGTGTGTAAATGTTTGGCTAGACGTCAACAGAGTACTCATCTTCACATGTCTCTACGCAAAACCAGAAGTCTTGAACTCAGCTGATGTGTGTCCGAAAGAAGAGCTAAAGGGTTATTATAGAAGATTGTCTCATAAAATGCAACAGAACACTGAATGATTTACACAGCAAATGGACCTTGCTTCCTGTATAGCAGAGTATTTTTGGCTGAGTCACTATATCTCTATTTCTTTGTCCCCCTGGAAAAGACAGCACAGAATGGTTAGAATGGTGACATTTTTCCTCATAGAAAACCAATTATAAAACAGAAGGTATAGAACAAAAGGTAAGAGTGTTGAGAAATGACGCGCAACCTAGCAATGCAGTATCAGGTCCATGTACATTGCACAAAGATCTTTAAGGCTACAAAGACAGGCTAAATACATCACAAGATACCTACGCCTGCTGGAGCAGAGAGCTCCTGCTGCCTTCTTTGAGGGATATAGTTTAGTGGTGGACTTTAGGTCTTTTCCAACTTCTTAAAGGCCTTTTCCAACCTAATTCCATTAATCTAGGACAACCATTTTTATTCTTTTGGCCAAAGTCTTTCAGCCTGTCTCACGGTACCCACATTCTCAGTTTTGTCATACAATAGTTTAGTTAATGTCACACATAACTACAACATTCAGTTTCAAGCAACCTACCTAAATAAGGCTGTTATAAGCAGGGGTTTAAATGGCTGTGGATGAAGGTGCACCTAATCAATCAATCTGAATACTTCCTTGATGTCTACATGCCAGAAAGGCCAGAAAGACATGCTGATGCAAAAAAGCCAAACACAAGACATATTTCAATAAGCCACATGATCCTTAAAAACAGACCTTTCTGTTTTATGGAATTGGAGAATGTAGTTTGTGGCTCCCTGGACAGAGGCAACACGTGGAGGGCATTGCTAACACCTGGAGCAATGCCAAGGCTACGGCACCAAAGTCCCAGCAAGTATGGGAAGGGCAATTCTCAACGGTGTGAGTTAGCCAAAGGAAAGCAAAGCAAATGTTCACAAGGGCACTAATGAATCTGAAGTTCTATTTTTGCTAATACTCTGCCAAATCAATGCTAGCTTTAAAAAAAAATATAAATTGTTTAACTTCCAAAACCATAATAATACGTCATAAATCATGTCTATAAAATTAAAAACCAAAAGCTAGAAGTTTATAGTTACAAGAACATGAACACAGGCACTTTTGTGCCTCGTAAAAACTGCCAGCATGATATTGCATTTAGGTTTCTAATAAATGTTAGGAAAGCTCAACTGAAGGAAATGTGGAAAAGAGTAATAGAAGTAATGGAGTAAACAGATGTATTTAAAAGCACTTTAAAACCAAACAAAAGTACTAAACTACACTAACTACATTCTGCTTACTCCCCAAACAAATATTCCTGGTCTGTGCAGGGTATCCACTACTGAGTTGCAGAAGAACAATTTAGGATAAGGATAGTGTAAAGAGTGAAAGGAAAGAATAAACAAAAGACAGGTGAATATGAAAGCACTAATACCAAGATGGATGAAGTTTTAGAATAACTGACATACAGATAGAATAAAAAACCAACCAACCAACCAAACCAGCCCCAAAATCCAAACCAAATCCCAAGCCCACACTTTTCAGCACAGCTTATGAAAGTCCTGGGAAATTCGCAAGAAAAACTCATATACTAAGGTTGGACTAGATGATCACAGAAATGCTTGTGATGTATCTTCAACACAAACAGAAATCCAAAGTCAAAAGTCCTTAAATCAAATCCCCACTGAAATTCTGACTAAGAAGTTCTGAGGCCAAATTATGAGTAGGTGACTGCTTCCAGCAAGCTGGTATTCGGTCTTTTCATTACTTGCCAGCATGGACACAGGTAAGAGTTAATGGAGTACAATTCTTTTACTGAAAACACTGGGCTGATAATTCTCTCCTGCAATGCTGGCGGCTTCACATGCCACTCAGCTTTGGAGCGGGAAGGTAATTCTTGTAGCCTGGGGCATACAGGAAAAAGTATTGTCTAGAGCTCAATTCCTGCAGGCCCCCACCCCGCCATCCTCTGTAAGAGAATAAACCTATCCACATGTATATCCCACTACAGTTAGCCAAACAGAATTCTTATTTTTAACTGCTACAGTGGTGCACATTTAGATCTCAAAATCTTAACTCAAAATGCATGTTAGAATATGGCACTGCAAAGCATATTTGTTTTGTATGCACATTGAATATTTTGCTGCATGTATTTAACACAAAAAGAAGTATGAACTAGTCACCACCTTGGGTTTTGGCTATATAAATGATGTGCCTCACCTGCATACATGTGGTAAGTCAGCCTCTCAATGAGCTTGACAACAGTTCCTGCCTTGATGATGGGGATTCCAGATTTGGGCTGCATGTTTTCTTCAAACACAATGTTCTCCTCTGAGTCAGGTTCTGCAAATCTATAAAGTTCAGGATTTGGAAATCTCATCTGCTCCTCTTTTTCCTCCTGCAACATTGTTACATCCAACATCCTTTCCAGCGTGCTTCTATATTGCAAAGATATCAATGCTGCCATCCAGTTGTTTTTCTCTTCAGCTGATTTAGCAGCAAAAATAACACTGTTCTCATCTTTTAAGATGATTTCAAAAGCATGTCTGTACTCATTAGTGTCGTCTTTATCGTTGATTTGTACCTTTCGCATGAAGAACTTTTCTTTTAGACGATATTCTGCATTGCTAGCACCAGGAAGTCTTGGCTGGCCATGATTTGACTTACAGCAAATCATCAAGCCATCAAACAGAAATATGTGTCTCTCATGCTTTGCTCCTACACGCGTGAGTGTTCCTTCCATGATGAACTCGTTACAGCATTGTCCAATGTCCTTACCCTCCCAACCATCAATGTTTTTCTGGATTTCATTCATTTTCTTAATTGCTAGCTGTTTCCCCTTCATTTGCTGAGTATAGAATCGGCATGCAGATTCACTTCAGTGAAGGATGGGAGAAAGGCAGCCTATTAGTATACATGTATTTAAAAACCACAAACACTATTAACAGCAAAAAACAGAAGATCATCTTTGAGTGGTGAGAATTCCACTGAGAATGCAACTTCAGCACTCAATATCGGTACCATTGCAAGCCTTGACTAATGTTTCTCTTAAGTACCTTATCTGATAAATTTTCTTATCTTCTATGCAACAAATGTTTTGCCTAAACACAGGCAACCAGAAACAGGCAAGCCATTAGTGCTTCTTAGCCTAACAAACCATTCATTTCCATAGCCAATAAAGCAATTTTAGACTGGTTAGTTTTGAAAGAAGCATACTCAGAGAAAGTAAGCTATTAAAGGTGTTCATGTCCAAGCCTAAAGACTACATTTCAAAGCACAGAACTTGTTTAGCAAAGCAAATACTGAAACAATTTTAAGAGCAAAAGCAAAAGTTTTAACATGTTTAAACATCTGCACAAATACTAGCATTAAATCAAACAGCAGATAGCATAATCCAAGAACTTGCTACAACAGTGCAACAAAGTACTAGTTATCTATGCATCTATTTCTATTATCCAGTGGTAATTTTAACTAGCTGTTGCACAAAAAACTCCTCAGGTTAATTAGTTTCATATTCAAGAACGCTTCCTTCATCACATAGAAAAGCACTCTTCCAACATTTTTAGGTAGCTATTAATATTATCTGAGCATAATTAAATCAAATGCCATAACTTTCTACTTACCAGTGAATTCTCAGAATGTCTTAACTACCAGTATGCAAGGACACATAGAAATTAGAACGGTTTTAAAACAATAACAAATTATCTTGGCTTTGATGTCACTTCCTCTGAAAAAGCAGGCTTGTCACAAACCATTTTGTTCATTGTTTACTAAAAGAGGAAACGGGGAGCCCTGGATTTATAGCAAAGCAGAGCAGAAAGCAGGAAAAATGGAAACATGTTTACCTAAGCCTTCGTTTTGCAAGACTTTTGGAGCATATCCGTTCCATACTGCTTTGAAGATTTAGTAAGGCGGTTATTGCTTGCTTTAAGCACTCTTTATCCTCCTCATCCTCACTTTTTTCTTCCAATTGCTGTGAACATTGAAAGTCAAACACAAGAAGTGTTACAAGCGTTCTGCTATGTGCAAATCCATCAGTTTGGCCTAGGGAGAAGAAATCCAACCATCTGCTGATTTTGCATGCTCCTACTTGTTACGTTGCCTGACACAGTCAAAAGAGACACAACCATCTGCTAAGAGCTTAATTTCAGCAAAACAACAGCAGCAGTCACTAATCTCCCAGATAGGGAAGCACTCAGGCACACATTTTTTACCTCAAAACTAGTCTGACTTACCTTATATCTCCAAGAAAAGAACCTATTAGAGATGTTAAATTTTAAGATGAACAAGTGAGGATGAGAACCCCATTCATACTGTTCTACAGCACTATGTCAAACTCATGGGAAGCCTGTACGTTTGTAACATGTATAAACACTCCTGGAACAGGCAAGCTTAACCAAAAGCTAAGTAAAACTCCTTCACTGCATTTATAAACAGATTATAAGGGCTCTCACTTCTTTAACAACAGTCTAACCAATATTTCAGGCTGGAAGGGACCCTGAAGATTATTTTATCCGACCTCCAGGCTCAGCTGCAGAGCCAACACAGACCAGGTTGCCTAGGGCCATACTGAATTTTGAACTGCTCTCAGGATGGAAAGGCCACAACCCTTCTGGACAATCTTTTCCCATGTTTGTAACCTCTCATGGTGAGAATATTTTTCCTAACAGCTTAATAGGATTTCCCTTATTCACTTTTCACAGTGGAACATGTGGAAGCACTATGTAGCTGCGAGAAGTATTTCTGTCTTCCCCACCGACAGTCAAAGACAGCAGGAAGGCTTCCCCTACTCCTTAGTCTCCTTCTCTCCAGAATGAGTAAGCCGACTCCCTCAGCTTCTCCTTCAACACATTCTCCATTCCCCATGCCATCTTGACAAGCACTTCCAGTGGGCTTATTTCAGTACAGCAGTGTCAACAGGACGCCCTGGCTGGATGCGGTTCTCCTGATGCAGCCCTGTCAGTACCGCACAGGGGCCTGTTGGTGACACACTTACTAGTACAGCAACACAGGCCTCCATTGCTGCAAGCCATTCTGCTGGCTTGCATTCAGCTTCTCATCACCAGGACTGTGATTTTTTTTTTTCCACGCAAAAAAAAAACCCAAACCAAAAGGAAGAAACAATAACCAGAAAGACAGTGGGGAGAAGTAAATGTTCTTCATTCATGGAGGGACTGCCTTGCTGTTCATCAGAAAGCACCAGAGCATCCAACTATGGCCAGCTTGTAAAACCAGGGTACAGAAGAAGTCCCTAAGTACACAGCTATATTAATGCCTTCATATACTAACGCAAGTCTTCTTAAAGGACAACAAAAATATAATAGATATAAACTAAAACTAATATTTTGTGTCTAACTACCACCTGATATAAGTTTTATAAAACACAATCTGCCATGTTTTTATTCCAAGGTATTTAAGATTTTCGTCTTAATCTTTGTTTAGGCATTAACACGTTTCATATTCTAGTTAGTAAAAAAATTGTTGACGACAGCTGTGACTTAGACATAAACCCAAGATAACAACTAGTCACAGCATTATACATGCTTCAGACTATTACACACCAAGAATGGGCTCCACACAATTGAAAGATTTATTTTGACACAGGCAGTAAAAGCAAAGTGACAGGCTGACACAGACCAGAATAGGACATCCTTTGGAAACAGTACAATCACGCCATTTGCTTCCAGTGTGAAGCGCAAGTGATGTCCTCCAAAATCCAACTGAACACAACATATTAATGTTTGACATTAGAATGGGTCACAGAATAGCATTACTTTTTTTCCTGACTAATCAGTCCATGCAATCGCTGTCAATCACAAAGACTACTTTACTTGTGTTTTCAGCCATAAGGATGGCTGCAAGGTTTATTCTAGGCAGCTCTGGTTCATGTACTGTCATGCTTTTGACTTAAGTGGCATTACATGTGTGCCTACTTGTGTAGCAACCACTGAAATTAGGGCTGATAATGCACACATCAGGCATTACTTCCCAAAAGGTCTCAGGCAGAAGATAGCACCCCAAGAAGGAACAGACTACCCTTGTCATGTCCCTGTACTCTCCAGATTTAATACAGAAGTATCATCTTCCCTTTGCTTCCGCTGTGTGGATCATACAGGTTTAGAGAGGACTTCACATGAACAAGGCAGGTGCAGCACTGCTGGCAGGAGTTCTGAAACAAAGCTAAGAGAAACACGTAACTACCTCTAAAATTTTGCAACTTTCCTGAACAAGAGTTCAAAGGAGGCACTGTGCCTTGTGCACTGCCTCTTTGCCAACTTCTATCATGAGAGTTTGGCTGGATGTCCCATCATCTCCCAGCAGCTACCCTTCAGCAATGGTCAGGACTGCTTTAGCCTAGTCTCCTTGAAAACAAGCATTATTAGATACTGCAGTCTTCTGCCATTTGCTTATAAGGGTACCACAGGAGACAGGGTAAGGAGCAAAAGGCATGTAAAATACAGAACAACAACAAAAAAAAAAAATTAAAATTAGGCTTAACATGCAACAAAGCTTCTGAAATTATTTCCTTATTTTTAATACCATTTATATAACCTAAAACTTCCAGTCAAAGTAACACAGATGCATGATGCCTAGCATAAGGCAGAACAAAAATGGCTCATATCCCAAAACTTCTAATTCATCAGAAGTTTTTGAAATTTGGAAAAAACTCACAAGAAACCTATGCAAATGTAGGCTTACGTGTATAAGGGGAGCGCTAAACCAGGCAGACAGAAAAACAAACCCCTATAAAGTAACCAGGAATGCTTTCAACGTGCTACCTTATCAACACTAATATCTGGAAAAACAAGTGACTCCCTGTACATTCTCTTCAGAAACATACTGGTACAGGTTAACATTCATTACTGCAAAGCATTCTGCTCCTGTGTTGAGTTTATAAAACGCTTTTTAAGCAATTTCTCTTGTTGCAAATTTTTTTTGTTGCAAAAATTTTGGTATTCATTAGACAAGTCCATGTCCAAAGGCAAAATGCATATTTGCATACAGTGCTGGAGAGAAAGCAATTGTTTAAGACTAACATTTCCCCATCAGGATCCATAAGTAGTAACCCGTATTTCCAACCATCCAAACTAAATCAAAGTCCAGTACGTAATTATGGTCCAATTTAACATTAAGAAAGCAATGTATAGAACTATACATCTTAAGTGTAACATCAACATGAACAACAAATCAGACAGTGTTGAGAACTACTATGAAGACACTTCTCTGCACACAGAAAAGGACTTTATACAATGTTAGAATGTAAAATTTCAATTACCATAAACCGTTACCAAAAAGTTTTAGTCAGAACTGAGCTTAAGTTACAGCAATGATTTCGTGTTAAACTGTCCTCGGGCAGTTTGGAAGAGGTTATGGGAAGTGAAGTAGCATCACTGGAAACAGCCAAGTTTCTCTGCAAATCCCACGAACCCTTCTGTAGCTCTGCAGTGCCCCCTAATGAACGAATTGGGTAGATGCTAAACAAAAGCGTGTTTTGTTGGTTTTTTTTTTGTTGTGGGGTTTTTTGTTTTGTTTTGTTTCGTTTTTTATTTTTTTTTTAAATTTTTATTTAAGTGTCCTGTGAAGAACACTGTGTTATTACAGGAAGGAGGTGCAGTTTTATGATTATCTTAGTATTACAGTCATTTTGGTTTTAATACACTTATGAGAAATATTGGTTTGTGATGACTGTAATGATTCACAATACTACAGGAGCAGTATCCTCGTCATTCAAGGAAAACAAATTTGTAAACCGGACCACTAAGTGAAGTTTCTAATAAAAAAAAACACCCCACCCCCCAAATTGGTCTACATTCTAGGCCACAAACTCTTAAGAGATACAGAGAAGTGGAAGACAAGGTATTTTGTTCTATCTGTTGCATGACGCAAGGATTAGATATTTATAAAACCAGAAAATTCCAAACAGATACAAAAGAAATCCTCCTCATTCAGTGCAAAATTAGGCTATGGTAGTCCTCCTCTTATGCAGTCAGGGAAGCATGTATCTAGAAAAAGTGACAGAAAATATTTATACTTACAATGAGAATACGCAGATATAACAATACTAGTATGTGTCATGATAGATATAATAATCTTCTACTTCAGGGCCTACATCACAATCTAGATTTCTGTCTTCCTAGAAGATTCTTCTAAATCTAACCACTGAAATCTGTGAACTGCAGGTTCCCCAATTTATCTGGGAGAACACAAATCTGCTTCTCTGCACAAACAACACAGCAGCATATGGGAGGCAGGGAAATCACAACTGAATTTGCTTAACTTAAGCTTAACTCAGGAACACTTGACTGTTCTAGGTGCTAACGATACCTCCTGCCCATCAAAACATTAGTCCAAGAACTGCAATGCATAAGTGGTCCCACATTACAAGTGGAAGCTGCACACCACACTATTCAGAACAATGAGCTTGAACTAGGGCTGCTTCAGGAAATCCTCTTCAAAACCCACCAAGTAATTTCTTCACGCATCCTAAAGCCCTCAGCAAGGCAACAAAGCACTTGGACAGCTGGCAGAGCAAGCCTGATCTGTAGTGTGGCCTAGCTACCTGCTCTGTAGAGAAATCCTACTGGAAGCAGTGTTCATGAGACCTTGAAGGTGCGCTGCCACCAGTTACTCCAGCTTGTGGTCTAATGCCTCACCGTTTTCTTCAACATATTTCTGAGAATGGGGTACCTACCAAAAGGCAATTCTGAAATGGGCTACTTTATGATCAAGAATAAAAATGAACAGGGTTTCTCTTCTCACAAATGCAGGCAGGCAGGTCTGCTGGCACTTTGCCATAAAACCACCCTTGAAGCTCACTCAATAACATTGAGCTGCCCCAGAGCTCTTTCTGACCTTTTGCAATTCCTCCAAAGAAAACCAACCACCTCACCTCAGAGCAGCAGTATGCTGGGGAAAAAAGTGCTCTCCTATCCAGAGGCTTTAATTTTTAGAAAGCATCATGAAACCATCTGGAACAGCAAATGGAGACAACTGCAGGGAACACTTCTGGAAAATGCTAACAGTCCAAAAGGCATGTACTTCACACTTGAAGCTTTCAGGAAACTCCTTGTCCCATACTTCTGGGCATATACACAGCTTTAAAGCACTGAAATTTCAAGTCATTTTGTTTTCATATGAACTCAATCTTGACCCAGAGCAGTAAAAATATGCATACTTTTATATAACTATTTATTTAGATTGACATTACAGCAGGCATGTTATCTGCATTAAGAACGGAACAGAACTTAATGTATTATTGAAGTAATGGTAAAAAATGTTTTCCCCACTCAGTTTAACTATGGCTTCTCAGTTTAATTTTAAGAAGTTACATTAAATCACAATGTTACATAAAGTCATATATCAAACCTCAGATATCAGGTAATTAATCACAAAAAGCCTCCAGCATTCCATATATTAAATCTGTTTCAGAAATAAATCACACTACTCCAAAGTAAATGCCATATTTCAGATCAAGACAGACACTGAGGAAAAGTTAGGAAGAGCTATTCAGAAATATACACCACACAGAAGTCCGTATATTGACGTTTCACCAATTCAAAAGTTTAAAGTTTTCCATAACAGGTTTCTTATGTGGCCAATTTGCCACCTGCATTCCCATAAGTATAGCCTGTCAGGAGACTGTGTTTCAGATTAGGTCTGCTCAAGTGCTACTGCAGCCTGCTCGCTATTTCACCTGGTGTCTACTCAGCAGGACAGAGGGTATTTTTGCTCTCAGTTTCTGCAGCTGTGGAAAGATTCTTGTATGCAAGTGATTCTCATTGAGCTTACACAATCAACTCCACCACGGAACAGATACAAAAAGTTTTGTTTTCAAGTAAGTTCCTTGATGTTCTCATAAAACCATTCCATAAACACTCAGACTTTCTGTGGGCTACTGGCCGCCATATATGCATTTTATATGCCCAAATGCCATTACTAGGGAAACAGCTACTTTGTTTGCAGGAGGGCTTGTCTTCTCAGACTACAGAAAACCCATTTGCTCTGCGTTCTTCAAAAATATGGTTGGGGTTTTTTTTCTTTTTGTTTGTTTGTTTTGCATATGCTGATGTCTCTTCCGGAGCAAATTCATTACCTTTCTGCAACAAATGTGTAAGTTCATGTATCTTTCCAGAGCCTTCCTGCTCTGAAATTCTCTTCTTTCTTACTGTCACTTCTGTTTGTCTCATCATTATTAGCTGACCTGCAGAATACATTAGAAATTTAAAATTAATCATTAAGTTGATAACATTTAGTTAGATCAGTATCTGAAGTATCACAAAATATTTACCTATGTGCTTCCACACTTGTAATTGAGGTCTTCCATTTTCTTCCTCCAAATTTTCCAGGATAGTAAAGACAATTCATTGGAAAACATTTTCCCTTTCTCTTTTGTAATTCCGAAGTGGATTAAAACCACTTTTAATGCCTCAACACAATTCAAGTCCGGTCTTTGCCAGCCAAGTTTGCAAAGCCAAAAGTTCAACTGGATAGCATCTATGTTTAGATATAAATGTATGGATTTTTCAATGCTATGTAAGATGAATTCACAATTTCAGAAATCATTCTGGAAAGCAACAGCAGAACCCTGTTGATTTTAAGAGGAACCCTGTTGATTAAGAAAAAAAAAAAACAGCAGAGGAAATGAAGGATGACAAGCAGAACCCTATCTGTAGACTTGGTCTACAGAAACCAAGAATGCAGCTTGTTGGTTTATTTGTTTGTTATTACCTACATGTCTCCAGTGATTTCCACTGAAGATATCAAAGCATTGACAGAAAACACAGACCTCTACAGCTACAGAGCAAACAGAGAAAGCATGCTGGTAGTGGGACTAAATCCACACCTCCACACCCAGAAACATTTCCACTGAAGAAATCAAGTATATAAAAGTCTCAGCCATAGCGCTACCTCTCCCCAAGGATCTCCCTTTTGTACAGAAGGTGACAGGAATGGAAGCAGGAAGACACAGAAATATATTACTCTTATTAAAAGAAGATCCAGCCATATGAGCGTACCAGGGACTATACCATGACTGCCAGAGTCACAAATACTAATGTCATCCTATAGGAGATTAAAATCTCCCCTACAATCAGCTTCTTAACTTCCAAACCTCAATGGACTCGGTCAAACCTTTTATTGGGGGGGGGGGGGGCAGGATCAAAATTTGTCCAAGCTCCTGTAGCACTGATCTATTTTCATGAGAGCTTGGTCTTGGGTGTTCACCATAAACTGCTGCCATGTAAGCTGAAGAGTTACCTACCATCATCATCATCAGTCACTGAAAACCAGGAACCAATCACCAGTCCCAGAGAACAGTCTGTCCCAGTACAGCTCTCCTAATTCCCACAGTACTGGGAAGAATTTGCCCTGCAGGTATTCCTAGAAAACGCATCAGGAAAAAGGACTCTGGAACCCTACAGTTAAACACATAAGTGAAGTCAAAAGTTAGAGTTCAGTTGGCGCTTCATTTAACTCCCCAAAAAGGACGTCTAGATAAGAACAGTGGGACCCTGTACCATCCTACTCCCTGCTTCAAGGGACTGAAGGACAGTGTTTTTCATCCAGCAGCAGACAGACAATAACATAGCTCAAGTGTCACTGAGGACCAGAAGCAAAGTGGAAGGAGGACTTTCTTACTTTTACTTTTGGTAGATTTTATCCAGCTTTTGCAGAAAAAGTTTAGTGGCGTAACAGAAAAAAATATTCCCCAACGTAATTCTCATCAGAAAATTCCCTGAAAAGATACATCTGCTTCTCAAAAGCCCAGATACATCCTGAGTAACAAGAAAAAAGTTACAGGACAGAACACACAGCCCCATCACAACTTCGTAACAGATGACATCAACCATTGACAAATGAAGTGATATACATGCACATATATGTCTCTGATGCAGACACATGGGAAATAAATCAACAAGCACCACAGCTAGAAGGAAAACATAAAATAAATTCTGAATAATTTTTTCAATTAAAGAACTACCTCAGAAAGCCCAATCAGTTAGATTAACAATAACCAAGATTGTGGAAGAAGTGCATACACACACAACAATTTTATTTTCCCCTACTGTCTTCCCTTTTGCTGCCAAACGCATGGCAGACTTCAGATATAAACCCACTAGTATTTAGAGGCGAAAAGCAAAGTGTTGTCAATCAAATCACACAAGCAATAAAGAAATATGGAACCTCATTTACTTGGCCATATCACCTCCAACCTCTAACATAAGGCACAAATTCTGTACCTTTAGAACACTGCAGTTGTCACATGAGCCTTCATAGCTTAACTGTATGAAGAAGCCGCTTCAATTTTTCACCTACTGTCATATTCTAGGGAATCCTTTTTTAGATTTGAGACCAATTTTTTCATCACCCCAGCTTTTTCTCCTGCTGCTTTGCAGTCCTTACCACACACTAGCAACCATTTGGTCAAGCTACATTTCCTCCAGCAGATAGGCCTTCATCTGTCACAGAGACATAACGTTGCACTTTATCGCCAGCAGGTGCAAAAAAGCCAGTCATCCTCATCTGCAGTTGCATATACAAATGGATGTAAAACAGTAATACTTTTGCTTTTACTTTTATTTCAAAACAAAATCCTATATACAAGTTAATGCATTTGGAACAAAACATACCAAAGTGATTTCAGAAAATAAACCTTTGCTGACACTAAGTAAATGCTTTATTAAAATAATTCATAGCTAGTCTGAATCTGTGACTTTATGGTTTTTGTATTAATTGAAAGAGACTAAGAATCAACTAAAGCAAGAGAACCTGTTAATTACAGTGCCCATACTAAATACAGGCAACACAGTGTTTTGAGACTAAGTTCTATAGTTGCAAATACTGTGAAAACTTTGCAGACTGCCAAAGTTCAACTAATTAAGACTCAGTGATTCTCTGCCCTGGGCTGGGTTACACCAGTTACAGATGGGATCACAAACCAACTTCATTAAATTTGTTACAGTCCAGATCCTGAGCCTGGCTGAAACAAACCTGAGAATCAAAGTGAAGTCAAAGCCTAAAATAGCTTGGGATGCATTGCCCAACACAACACACAGCATGAGACTTACAAGATCAACCTAAAGATATTCTAGTCCTGAACTACTAACATTCCACCACGCTGTGCCTTCTCCAGCAACATGTAACAAATTTAATACCATCAGGTTAGGAAAGGGTGGTTTCTTATCTTGGAAGACCATGTTAAACCATCATTTTTATTATTTTTTTAAGTTACATTAGCATAGTGAAAGAGGAAGACAAAAAAATTTTGATTGAGCATTGTTTCTACTTGAGCTGAATTGCCAGTCACTGAATAGCGGCAAGTTATTTATCATCTAAGAACAAACTTTGAAAAAAATAAATAAAACATACTAGATGGTGTTGTGAAATAAAAGTATCTTTGGAATTTAAGATCACTATAGGTAGAATTCCAACTAAGAAAATATTTGCAGAGACAAGAAGTTTCCATTCATAAGTCATGGGAGCCAAGTCCACACTTGGTTTAAAAAAACAAAACAAAACAAAAAAGCTCTCCTGTTTTCCAGAACATATTATATTATTTTCTATAAGCAAAGTTTTATATGGTTTGAGCCATTCCTACTTGGAAAAAAAAAAAAAAAAAAGTAATCTGTTTACTCAAAGAAACAGAAGAGTACCACACATGGACGTTAAGTTTACAGCATCTGAAACAGTGCCCAATTAAAGTCTTGTAAACTTTTTAGTCACTCAAAGTCATAAATAACTGCACGGTTTGCACCACCCTACCTTTCACTTAAGAGTTCACATTTCTATTCACAGAACTCTATGACTTAGAAAAGCCCATTCACACTATCTGCAAATTGACGGAAAAGCAGAGTCTCGTATAAAGCTGTTATTTTATATAGTTAGTTTCTTATATAAAAGTTTGGGGACTTTCAGGTTGGTTGAGGGAAAACACAGCCCTGAGTCATATGCTAATATTCCAACAAAGTTACACAAGGAGCTTCAGCTAAAAATATGTATTTGTGGATTCCTGGTGGCCTGCCAAGCTTCAGGAGGGCTTTTGTTTCTAAATAGGATAACCATCAGTGGATAGAAATTGACTTTTTTTGTAGTCTGAATAATTAGAAGGTAACTTTGAGATCCATTTAATAGATAACTGCAAAGTATGCAAGATTACAAAACAGAGCTCAAAGAAAAATGCTAACTTTTAACCTTTACCCTTAAGTGTATCTATATTCAAGAGAAATCAATGTTTTTTTTCACATAGTACTTTGCCATCATTTTGTCTCTTCATACCAAGAGATCGCTTTCAAGCATTTTTAACTTGATTATTCAGATACGCCTGGAATCACTAAATCAGATCTCTTACCATATGAAAGAATTCAATACAACCTTGCACCAGTGAAATTGTCACGATTACATGGCTAAATAATTCCACCCATACCTTTCCACAGCAAATACCCTTCCATCAGGCCATTCTTAAACATAACCATGCTGGAAAGTGTTTGAAGACTCCAGATATAAGAAAGAAAATATTATTTGCAGCACAGACTACTCAAGGGATTCATATGCTGTGTGCACATGTAGGTACTAATGGACAGATGAAGCTACTGCCATGACAGTGAAGTATCTATGTACTCCTATTATCCATCACTACCCGTTACGTGTATCACGTCTGACAGACCACAGTGATGGGTGTCTCACTAAAATGTGAGATGAGCAACACAGTGGGAAGAAAACCTGGAAGGTTATCATGAACAGAACAAAATTCAACCCAATAGCATCAGATTTACACAGCGTGTAGGATGTGTGTAAGTAAAGCATGAATGGGAAAAGAATTTTACATAAAGCATAGGTCAGTAGCTGTAATAAGATTGATAACCTTCTGGAGGTAGGCTTAGCTTAGACTCCAATTTTCCCTAAAAAAGGTGAACATGAGCTGCTCCCTATTTCCATAATCATATGTGTCCTCTTACTCCCACTATAACTATCAATGGCAAGAAGCAACATAGGATGCCTGTGTATCAGACAATGTTAATCCTTTACACTTTGCGTATTACATAAGACAATACCATGTTCATGTGTAAGTATGCAAAGCCACCACGTACTGCATTTTGAGACTATGCAATAAAAGCAGGAGTAGAGAAACCTTGCAGATCTTTATCATACAAAACGCAGACAAGCTCTATCATACCTCCCTTTCAATGGACTGTCATGAAAGGAAATGCTTAACACGTTAAAGATGTCTGAAAAGTCAGACCAAACCCTTGAGGCTAGGCAAACACACCAAGCCTACCTTCCAAAATTAAAAAAAAGCACGTTATACAAGAAAAGCTACTTGCAAAGCTGTATATGTAAATCTAAATCCGTAAAAATGCTGTTAAAACTGTACACTTAGACTCAAAGATGACCTAAAAACTGGGTTATGCAAAGACAACCAACCAAACATTCAAGAAAAACACATCTAGATTTCTTCACAAGAGCAGAGATACATTTTTTTTTTTTCCCTTACTTCTGATCCAAATTTCCCTGAGTAATTAAGTTTGGAATGCTGTATCCCTTATGAGTTTTAATTACGCCCAAATTACATTGTTACTTAAAGTTTTCCTAAAAGTGCTCTACACTCCTTAAAGATTATTATTCAACGCTAACTGACAAATGCCCCCAAAAAACATGCTGTAGCTATTTTCTTTACATGTGTACGCTACAGAGCCTTTACTGTTACCCTACCGATGTGAGGTCTCATTACAAAAAGCCCAAGAAGAGTATAAATCAACCAAGCCCTGCCTTTGGAGGAAAGATACTACCTTTACAACCACCAAGAGATGTACACTGCAAGAACACTGAAGATTTTAAGAAAATAAAAAGAAGTCTGAAGGGAAATCTTCCTGTGATTTTAAACT
This sequence comes from Microhierax caerulescens, assembly GCA_035590215.1. Classification (NCBI taxonomy): domain Eukaryota; kingdom Metazoa; phylum Chordata; class Aves; order Falconiformes; family Falconidae; genus Microhierax; species Microhierax caerulescens. Next base: position 91,032,564 of record JAVJGJ010000059.1, read on the forward strand.
GACAAAGTAACAGCTTGAGAAAGCCTTTGACATTTTCTGTAATACAACCATTTGCCATTCTCTCTTACCATTGTCAAAACAATAATTCCAAGAATATGAGTATCTAGATCTCTATTGCTTTCTAAATTAATAGTAACTTGATCACTCAACACATATCATGAGCTACTGTAAAGCTTCCATGAAATTACAAACTGATACTCAGTTAGCTATAGTACACACCAGAGCATATAACCTGCTTTTCTCTTGTCGTACCAGCTTTGTTATTCATATTCTAGTAAAAGGCTTTACACCTAACTGAACACACAAAGCTCTGTTATCCAACACTGAGAATTATGAAAGAAAACCATCAGATCGACACAATAGTCTTACTTTTAGCAGTTCAAAGTAATGAAGACAGTGGTAAACAGGGGCAAGGAGCAGCCGGGGTAGAACATACTGAACAGCTTCTTTAAAGCCTTCACCTATTGACTAGAAACAAAGTAAGTTTCAGTCTTAAAACAATCAATATTTTAAAGCAACAATATAATTAAAATAGTAATATCAATAGTACGACTGACTTAGAAGTTACCTGTAAATAAAATGCTGCTCCTGGCTTTGATAATTGACTTAGAAAATGATCATGAAAACCAGGTCGCAAAATATCTTGTGCATATGATTCATATGGATCAAATGCTAGTTCCTAAGAAGAAATACAGAAAAATGTTACAAACCTGATTTAATAGCTAAACTTCATATTTCTTAAAGCAAATACATATACTACATAGGAGAGACTTTTCTGCATACTTTTTGTAGAACACCTATAGAGAAGAATCAAATACTTTTACATGCACAGACTCACAGAGCAATTTAGTCTGGAAGAGATCTCTGGAAGTCAACTGGTCCGACTCCCTGTTCAAAGCAGGGCCCACCTCAGGGCCAAAGCCAGACCCAGTGTCAAACATAGTGAGGTTGGACAGGGTCTCATCCAGTTGAGTTTGAAGTACCTCCAAGAACAGAGGCACCAAAACCTCTCTGGGCAGGCTATTTCAAAGTTCAGTTGTTCTCATTGTAGACTCCTCCACTCCACCCCCGCATCTAATCAGGATTACTCTTTTTACCATTTGTGCACATTCTCTCTCACCTTGCATAACAGTTCTCTGCTGTGAATCCCCAGTAAGAGCCTGCTTCAGACTCTTCTACATCTTCCCTTCAAGTAACTGAAGACAGCAGTAAGATCTCCCTTCTGAGACTTCTCTTTCTAAGACTGAATAAACCCAGTACTCTTGACCCTCTTTGTGCATCACGGCCCTCAAGTCCTTAGTCATCATGACAACCTTCACAAATAAGCCTATCTTGCACTAGGAAGGCCAAAACCAGACACAGTGTGCCAGATGTGGTCTGTGCAGCAGTTAAAAAATGACCCCTTGACCTGGTAGCTACACTTTTCCTAATAAAACCCAGTCAGCACTTAGCCTTCATTGCCAATTCCTGAGGATTTTTGAGCCCTGTCGAGCAGTACTGTTCTTCAGCGAGGCAGACGGACCATAGCATAGGGTTGCTTGGTCCAAGGTGCAGAACGTCATATTTGCCTTTAATCAGCTCTATGAGGCTCCCGTAGGTCTATTTCTCCAGCCCACCAGGTCCCCCAAGAAGCAGCCCTGTCATCCTGTGTCCTACCACAACTTGGCATCACTTACCAACTTGATGAGGCAGACCTCCTGCCACAACACTAATACAGACACTAAACAGTAAAAGCTCCAGTATCAAACCCTGAGGAATGCCACTAACCATTGGCCACCAAATGGACTTTGTATTGCTGATGACAGCACTTCAAGCCTGCCAGTCCAGTCAATTTCCCACCCACTCTGTAATTCAAGTAGCTAGTCAGCTTGGTGCCCTGCAGAGTACAAGGATACTATGAGAGACTGTGCTGAAGGTCTTGCCCAAGTTCAGATAAGGGATGTGAACTGCTCTTTCCTTTGTCCACGGAGCCAACCATCTCCTAGAAAGCAGGCAAGCTGTTCACATACAGTTTGTCCTTTGGAAATGTGTGCTGGCTGTTGCCAATCACCTTCTAGTCCTTCACGTGGCTGGATGTGAATTCCACAAAGATTTGCTGATCTTCTCAGGGACTGAGGAGACGCTGGCCAGCTTCTCGTTTCCAGGATCATACTCATCAGTCTTTTTGAGACTGGGCATAGTATTTTATGTCCAGTTACTGGAGACCACCAAAACTCACCACTGAATTCCAAGAATTCTAGACAGCAGCCTTGCAATGACATTTGCCAGCTGCCTCAGCATCCTGTCCTGCCCCATAGGCTCAGATATATCCACCTTAGATCAACAGTCCCTAACTCATACTTTGACTTTCACCTCTTTCCCTTGATCTTTGGCAGGAGGCCTAACTGGGAAACCTAAAAGCACATCTTGCCAGTAGAGACCAAGCAAAGGAGACTCAAGTACCTCAGTCCATTTCATGTCCTCCAGCACAGGGTCTCTCAGCCCATGAGCAAGATTCATGCATTTTCTACCATCATCTTTTTCATACTGTTTTACCTGTACAAGTCCTTCTTGCTTTGCTTTGCATCCCTCACCGAGTTTAACTCCAGCTGAGCTGCAGACCTCTTAATACCATTTCTACCTGCCTAGACAGTGCTTCTACATTCCTCTTGGGAAGCCTATGTTCCTTTTTGAATTACAGAATCATTTAGGTTGGAAAAGATCCTTAAGAACATCCAGTCTAACCATAAACCTAACACTACTAAGCTCACCACTAAACCATGTCTACATATCTTTTAAATACCTCCAGGGGTAGCAACTCAACCACTTCCCTGGGCAGTCTGTTCCAGTGCTTGCTAACTCTTTTGATGAAGAAGTTTTTCTTATTATCCAGTCTAAGCCTCCCCTGGTGCAACCTGAGGCCATTTCCTCTTGTCCTACCACTCGCTACTTGGGAGAAAAAAAACAGCCACCTTGTTACAACCTCCTTTCAGATAGCTGTAGAGGGCAGCAAGAGCCCTCCTTAGCCTCCTTTTCTCCAGACTACATAACTTCAGTTCCCTCAGCCACTCGTCACAGGACTTGTTCTTTAGACCCTTCACCAGCTTTGTTGCTCTCCTTTGGATGTGCTCCAGCACTTCAATGCTCTTCTTCCAGCGAGGGGCCCAAGCTTGGTTAAACAGGAAACTCCAAACTGTGCTTGTCCTTGCCTCCTGCTACACTCATCCTTTTTCTTAGGAACTGGGAACGCATATACCTTGTGCTCTGAACACCTTGCCTTTGAAAATGAACCAGCTTTCCTGAACCCTTTCTATTCTCAAGGAAACCACCAATGTGATCCTGCCTTCCAATTCCCTGAACAAGCTAAGTCTACTCTCCCAAAGCCCAAAGTCTTCAGTCTGCTTATCTTCTGTGCTTTTCTCAGGACCTTAAACACTAGCATCTCTACCACCTGCAGCTAAGACTGCCATTAGCTACAATGCTCCTGCCAGTTCTTCCCTGTTCATAAGAAAGAAGTCAAGCACCACACCTTTCTTAGTTGGCCCATCAGTGTGTGGCATAAAAAAAGAAATCTTCTGGATTACTTGAACCACAGATAAGTTGTCCACCCAGTAGGTGTCAGGAAGGTTATTCTCCCAAGAGAACCAGGGCCTGGGATAGGGAGACAACTCCTACTTGTTTAGAGAAGGTTTTGGCCACTTGTTGACTGGGCAGTCTTTGCAGAAGCCTGACCACAACACACCCTTTGGGTAGCCTCCTCCTCTGATCCTTAATCATTCAACCAGCTCATCATTCATTCCTTAACAGAACTCCATGTATTTGAGGTGATCTTTTGTTAAGCCTTCTGGCCTCATCTTCCCCACCTGTTCTTCTTGAGTGCTTGTATTTGTTCACACAGCCCTCCATCATGCAGCTCTTCCTGCCATGTCACTAATTCCAGTCATAACACCTCTGCAACTGTGCACAGACTTCCACATCCTTGTATCTGTACATGGGTACATGTACCCTGGGGAAAGAGACACTTCAGATGAACCTTTGGTCACCCCGCTTTCTCAGGAGGAAGGTGCAAGAGCCTTTGTTGTTGTGCTTTCTGTTATGCATGTCCCCTTTCTCCTCTCAGTTCTTTAATCTGCAAACTTCAGTCTCTATCCACTAACGAGTCTAGTTCAAAAGCTTCCTCACCAGCTTAGCAAGCCTGTTGGCAAAGCAGCTCTTGTTCCACTGTTGAAGTCTAGTGACAGGTGTTTTTTCCCCACCATGCTGTCTAAAGTTTAAAAAGCCCTATATAAACTATGGTTTAGAGACTAAAAAGGTAAAAGCACTCTCAAAAATGGCCAGCCTATTCATCATGGGGAGGCCGGAAGAAGAAATCTCAACCCAAACAAAGGCAGCTAGAATAGAGAGATGCACTTAGCATCAAAGTGTAAATAATTAAGATACATATGAATAGGAAAAAAGCCCCCAAGTATTTTCTCACCTCTGCCATGTCTTCAAAACAGCTGCCTACTAGCGGATGAGGACTACCTTCATCCGTCATTTCAACAGTGTCTTCTATATGACCCAATAACTTCACACTAAGTTCATGAATGTCTGATATACGACTAAATATGTTTTCCACATCCTGCAAAAAGCAACAGAACCAGGCAAAAGTCAACAGGGAATTGGACACAATTTCTAAGAGGAAGATAGTGCAAAGGTATTCTGTTATTATATGAAAGTCAAGCACTTTCTTAAATAGAACAAGATTTCTAACATTTTTCTAACATAATTTCTGTGTAATTTATGTAAGATTATATAATGTTTAAAGTAACGACTGTATTTATAAATACACAAAAATTTACAATGATTCAAACATGGCAACGAACAACAGTGACAGATCTTAAATTACAGGCCTGCAAGTGAATGTAGTAAATTGGGTGGTTTCTTCTGCAGTTCTAGAAGACCTGTGCTTCCCCGTAAATGCTCCTTTACTATTTCTATTTCAGAACATGAGACAAGTGCTTGCTCCGCTACTGATATGTTAAACTGGACAATAGTTAAGTTCTAGAAATCTATAAATCTAGATGAAGACATTATAGTAGGAATATTTTTTGTTTATTTTTTGTACAATACTTACATGAGATGAAAATAGTTTGGAGTTGGAGGCATATGGCTCTCTAAAAACTCTGATAATGAGATTGAGTTCCCTTATATATTGTCGAACCTCTGCCATAAATGACTTCACTAGGTCATAATAGGTTTGCTCCCCTGAGGTGGATGGTTCCTCATCAGATAAAGTTAACGCACTTAAATCTTCTACATCCTGATGGAACATATCCATTAATACCTAGGTAGCAACGAGAGGGAAAAATCCACAAAGTGAGAATAATTTCTTTTCAAGATGTACCAGTAAGTTCCCAGTAAAGGAAACCTATTATTCCCATGAAATCAGACTGATCAGCAGTAAGATTTATGTATTAACATTCTGCAATTGGTTGACCATTACAAAAGCAATATTCATTGCTATGAATTTGCAAGTCATAATTTGCAGTGGTAATTTCTGAAGAATCCCCAGTCATTTAGACAAATCCAGGCATCTCTCCAGAAGTCTAGTCCTAAAATCAATTGTAATTTTAAGAGGACTATGAAGTATACAAACACATTTAGCACTTAGTTGTATTCTATTACTCTGAATTAGCTATAAATAATCTAAGTATCTGAAGACACTATTACCTGAAGTCAAAAAGGTTGGCCATTTTGGCTTTTCAGCTTTAGCTTTAACAGGAAGTCACACATGATTGCGCTCAGAACCCTGTAATCTATCTGTGATGAGTACTGGCCTGCCCACACACTGTACGTGGCCTGGTTTCTGTCCTTAGTAACTCCCGAGTTCTCTTGTTAAAATAGACCCTTAAAGAAGGGCACCAGCTTCAGAAGAGGTGGCAGTCACTGCAAAACTACATAGACAAAAGGACCTCTAAAAACTCTGACTACCAGAGGTCCCAATTCATACCCAAGCAAGGCTTACCAAAGACAAGCAATTAGTAATTCAAACTTAAAGAAGAGCGGATCACTGAACACTTCTTCCAAACATGGTATCTGAGCCAGGAGACATTACAATGGCTTAGCAAGGGGCAAACAAATCACACTTTGCATTGTTTCCATGATAAACAAAGAACATCTTAAATGCAAACTAAGTTGCCTGCAAATTAATAAAAGGCATCCTAATTTGAAATTATCTTTATCAGAAAGAAAACTAAAGAGGGTCCAGAAACAATCCACAATGATGCAGCAAATGTTAACAAGCCAGCACAAGTTGTAGTTCAATGTAGAAAATACCTTTGTTCTGGGATAGACAGATGGGACAGCATTTATAAGCAAATCTGCTGCCCAGAGCTACACCCCTTCCAGGAAGTCATGAAGCATATCAAACAATACATGTGAACTTCGAAATAAACGAGAACTTAAGTGCTGCTTGCCAGCCTCCCTTCCGAACAGATAAGAGGTGAAGCAATGGCAACCTTTGCCTGTTACTGCAGAGACTGACATGACTGCTGTCAATCACTGAAAAGAACGAGGAAAAGACTGCAGGATCAAAGCCGTAAATAGCCCAAGAACCACAGGAGGGAAGGCTAACCCATTAAACATGAACTCCTTTTTAAAATGGCAGAAAACAGAATGAAAAAGTGTTTTTCAAAACTACAAAACCAGAGATCAAAAATTAAATTATGAATGTGCCACAGCAAACGTGACATTTACCTGGCATTTACAGTAAAAGTCTTCTTTCTTTAAACCATGTTACAGGCACTTCTCCAGAAGACATGTCAGTTAACCAAGCCGTTGACTTACTGGTATTAGATAAATTAATTATCCTGCAAGAGAATACTTGGGGACCTCTAAGTTCACAATGCCCAGTGGAAAAGAACCTGGCGGGGCTGGCTGATAGCCAGCTGGACCTGTGCCCAGGTGGCCAGAAGGCCAACACATCCCAGCTGGTACCCAGAGCAGCGTGGCCAGCAGGGCCAGGGCAGTGACCACCCCCCTGCACTGGGCGCTGGTGCAGTCGCCCCTCGAACCCCGGGGCTCAGTTCTGGGCCCCTCACTGCCTGGGGGACATGGACGGGCTGGAGCGTGTCCAGAGCCAGGCAGGGGGCTGGGGAAGGGGCTGGGGCACAAGGCTGATGGGGGGCAGCTGGGGGAGCTGTGGGGTTCAGTCTGAAGGAGACTCAGAGTGGGGGGATCTTATTGCTCCCTACAGCTGCCTGACCAGGGGCTGTAGGCTGCGGGTGTCAGTCTCTTCTCCCAGGTGACAGAGTCATGACAAAAGGAAAAGGCCTCAAGCTGCAGCAGGGGAGTTCTAGATGGGATATTAGGAAAAATTTCCTCCCTGAAAGGGTGGTCAGATACTGGAAGTGGCTGGCCAGGGAGGTGGTGGAGCGACCATCCCTGGAGGTGTTTAAAAAACACTGGATGCAGTGCCTAGGGACAATGTTTACTGGTGGACTTGGCAGTCCTGGGTTAATGGTTGGACTTGATGATCTCAAAGGTCTTTTCCAACCTAAACGTTTCTGCAATTCTATGATACTGTAGGAAATTACACGGAGTAATGCAGGTATTCAATGAGGCCCCAACATTTGTAACTTTACTTCACAGAAGCAGCTCTAGCACATGCTTGAGCTACAAGATTTGCAGACTGTAATTCACAAGATGGATATCTCACTCCTATGAAATCCACAGAAACATTTTAAAGTAACTATATCCCAGATATTGAATTCAGAGCAATCAGAAGCACGAGCAGATAGTGGAAGAAAAACAGATTGCATTTTAATGGATTTTCTTTGCAGACAAGGCAAAATTTTCCAGAAGGATGGATGGCACAAAAGCAAGTGTGGAAGAATAAAAACAAATGGCACCCCAGCTCAAGAAACTGTTCTGGTTTTTTTGTCTCAAAAAATAAAAGCAAGCAGAAGACATTATGAGAATAATGTACTACAAAGTATCTCAATGCTACTGGCAAGAAAACACCTTAGGAGCACCTGCAACGGCTTGTTCTGCTGAGGCAGTAAACCAACAGGTCTGATTTAGAGCCTTTCAAAAGTTTCTTCTGTGTACATATCAAGCAAGCAGTTCCTCCAATGTAATGTAAGGGAAGTTCCTAAGTCAACTTTATCACAGCTCTTCTGCTCATCACCTTTCCTAGGATAGAGAGAAGCATGCAGCAACAGCACTTGTTCCTGTTACTATTCTATGACAAATATTCAAACATACACCTTCAAACCTGCCATAACGACCCAGGCAGATATGCCCAAAGGCAAGAGCAGCCAAGACTACTGTCCTGACTGAGAAGGACTTGACTCTTCAAGACCTCACCAGATACCTTACGAGAGAGTGAAGAAAGGTGAAGAAAGCAGGATGAAAAAAAGCAAGTAGGAATGAGACAAAGGCATTAATTGAAACACAGAGACATTCCCAACTGAAGGTATTAATATAGACGAAGAGAAAATACTGAAAAGAGGCAACAGATCTGAAATTCCTTAAAACTTGAGCAAGACTAGAGATTCTTAAATCCCATCCCTTAAAGGATTAATTTCAAGCTTTGTTCTTTAAAAACTGGAAAACTTGAGATGCTAATGAGGTGGCCAAAGAAGCTAGAGTGCAAAGGCACCTGAAAGACAAGCAGGGAACCTCGCCCTATCACTGTTGGAAAGAGATGTGATTCCTGCCTAAATTTAATGAATCTTCTGAAACTACAAGACTACCTGCAGATAAAAATACTGACTGCCAAGGAGGATTAGGCTGAGATGCTAACGCAGGTGGGGTTTTTGTTTTAAACGTTGGACCATCAAAATGCTACTTTTTACATGCAATATAGCCTTAATGATTTTGGGAGAACACCCAAGCTTAATTTCAGCCTTCTTTTTTCAAACTACAAAATAAGACTCCATTATTACAGGTTAGGAATGTTAAATTTTTATGTTAGTGCTGCTTCACAATAATTTTTAAAGCATTCACACATTGCTGAGATTAGGCAAGTGATATCAAAAGGAAGAGAGACTTAACTATCAATAAGCACAAGCAACAGCTCTGTGAGTTCAATTGGCTATTTGGTAGCTTTGCTTTATTACAGGAACCATATTTTATGGCAGCATTTTCTTCTTTCAAAGCTACAACACTCCATGTACTCACTAAGGAATGCACACTGTCCTCTCAAAACCTAACTAAAAATGCCTGTTGATGTGAGAAACAAGAGTTAGGCTTACCTTATCAGCACACATTGCTACTTTAATATCTTGTTTTGTAATCTCATAATGTCTTATATTCCGCACATAATTCCCAACCAATTTTAAGATGTCTGCAGAAATGTATTCTAATACTGCCACTATGTAAACAGACACTTGGTGGTCGATTTTGTAGCCTAGAACTTCCTGAAACGGAAAAAAACCACAAAACAAGTGTTTCACTGTCACTCAGTTGATGAAATACACTCCATAGGTTACAACTAAAACCAGTAAGTTTAAGACCCAGCTCAGTAAATATTCACCACATATTCACAGTCTGTTTTAGTAATAAAAACACAGTAGTCTGTAGGCCTAGGGAAGAAACACTGTCATTGTAGATGTTGCTCTATTAACTGAGCAACTGCAAAAGTGACAACAGCCAATGACTTTCCCAAAAACATCACTTAAATGTTTAGTTTCTTGAGCATTCTGTTAGTCATACAAAATGAAACAACAACAATCAAATTCATAGCAAATGAGTTGTTGGCTTTGCTTGTCCAAGAGAGAATTAACTAATTTTTAAGTGGAAAAAAAAATACATGCAATTAACTGGAACACTTAAAACTATGCAACAAACATTCTTGATCTTTTTTGTTTACATTTCAGGCAGCATAAAGACATTACATGAAACACTACAATAAATTAATACTTTTGTGTATTCTAAAAGCAAGATTACATCACTGCTTACCTTTAATAAGGGATGGATTTTTTCTACTGGGAGAGATAATGGATTTCTTCGTTTCCTCTTCTCAATAGCAGACTGGGCATCAGCTATTGCCCACTTATCAATAGGATGGGGAAAACTTTTTTGAACACGATCCTTAAAAAAAGCAGGACTAAAGAGTAAATGCACAATCTGAATGAGCTTAGCAATACGAGTACATTATCAAATTGCTTTCCATTACTTAAAGCAATGTTTGCTAATGTTAATATTTCAACTATAAAAGCTTACACAAACATACAAATTTCATCATCTTGGTACATGCTGCTCATTATATTCATAAGGCTATATCGGGATATCATTACAGAATAATCTAGTGCTCAAAATTTGAGAAATGCCAGAATTAAGTTGCCATTGCAGGCACAATTTGCTCCCCTTGTGCATATGCCTGGTAATTCAGCATTTTTTATATATATATAAATATATATATATGACTCACATTTTGTCCTAGCACTTTATTCCCTGTACAGAGTGGAGAGTGGTCACTGAATGAGATCATACAAGATTTCTGTTTCACGTTTTACTGATCAGCACATAGTCCAGATTGCATACATGCAACTGCCTGGATGATGGAAATGAACATAACAGGAAAAGAGAATGTCCAACAGTACCCGCATATTTTAAAGCGGCTTCACAGTTGGACCATACACACCCCAGTTTATTTACTTCTCCTAGCAGTCAGGGTGCCGGAGGACACCACACTCTCCCATGCAGCAAACAACTCTTCTGCTGGAACTCACACACAGGCCTCTGGAGGTTTAAAAGCTTTGCTGGTTTTGGTAGCCTTGGTGTTCAGAGATGCCAGAAATCTAACTTCTCAGTAACTTCACATTTTCTTTTTTCAGATCACAGTTCCCACTGACTGTTTTGGTTGCAAGTGCTCACTTACGTAAAGGTAAATATGACCCGAGTTTGAGCAACCATGAAATGGGGAAGATTAAGTTAATGGCCACTTACAAAGAGCTGGTAGAGAACAAAGTACACAAACAAAAACTTTCTGACAAAAAAATGGGACAGAATACAGTTCTATAAAGGTGGCACCCAACTTTCCAAAGTATAGAATTTTCTTTTTCTTCCCTCATCATAACGCTTCTGCAAAAGGAAAGCAGAGGTCCTACCAAAAAAAAAAAAAAAAAAAAAGTTGCATTCACTATGTAATATGAATTCACTCCTGTAACACAGTCCAGCCTGCTGATTGAACAATGAAGGTGTCCTAAGGGAAAAATAAAATATGTACGACCATATAATTAAAGGCAGCATCACTCTGTATAAACACAAAGGGGGTAAATTGAGGTTGCCTGATCACCTCTAATTCTTGCATTTCTCATCCTGAATTCACAGCTGTAAGACTCCTAATACAACACTGTGTCAGGTTTCTTGTTAACATTGTTTAAAACACAGCATCAAACAATCTTCCACAAGCTGCTTGTCTCTTGAGCTGCCAGACCAGATGATGTTGCAAAGAGGCCAGCCATTAAAGGGGACAGCAGAACACCATTAGACTAGGTGTCAGTGTACAAAAGAGAAGAGGAAGGATGAAATTCATGAATCTTGAGCTCAGACAGCTATTTTTTTTTTTTAAAGGGGTTTTGGGGTTTGAGGTTTTTTTGCCATTAGGCCACTTTCTTCAGAGCATGAGGAAGTTGCATCTTGTTTTGTTACCTAACCCAGTACAGGCACAGACCCCAAGTACTGGAAACCAACAGGCACACTGCACATGGAGTACGTACCTTGGCACCAAAGTCTTCAAATCATGGTTAAGCACAAAGGGCTACCAAGATTTTCATGGTTGTAGAACTGATTTAACTCTTCTCAGATCAAGCCCTCTTCTCAAACATCAAGCTGCTTTTCTGAGTAACAGAGCTTGTAGATCTTTGAAAAGGCAATTGTAAGAGAAGAGGTTTCTATATAGAGGAAAGAAGTGTTCCTCAACTCTTTCTGAGAAAGTGACCCAACTATTTTTGTTCAAATTTCTGGGACAGCAGGGGGTCTATCAGCCTAAATCACCATGTTGAGAAAGCAGCACAGAGCCTCAGACTAAGCAGCTACAGTTTGCATGCAGTATCAGTAGGAAAAAAAAGGGTCTTCCAAAAGGAACCAGTCAACTTTACGTACACAAGTTACACTCAATACCTATACACACTATACACCAATACAGTTCAAAGATAGTTTTACTGTGCATTGAACAACAAATTCAATTGATAGGGAAACTGGCTACTAGGTAACTCTTCAGGCTTTATGAGGAAGGTTTTACTAAATAAAGATACATAATTACTGCTTTTCCTTTTAGGTTGTGAAATGATTACTTTGAACTGTTATATGAAAAGTAAATATGTTATTACAGATTTTTAGTAGTTATTCTCTATACCTCTACATCCAGAAAACTTCTTGGTTGGGCTTGACACAACATATTTAATAACTGGAGAATTAACTCCTCCACATACTGTAATGCATCTTCAGTAGAAGAAAGTTTAGGATGGACTTGCACCTGAACCTACAGGAAATAGAAGAATTCAAGCTTTAAGTTTTCCTTTTCCCCAAACCACATGCTTTACTTCCAAAAAAAGATGACAAAAGTATGAACCAAACAGCTCAGAAAAATCCAACCCAAAATGTATCTCTATTAAGGCACACAAAACACGAGTGAAACACTTATCTACACCTGGCAAATAGGTATCTCAAATGTTAAATGTACTCAAATCACTGTAAGTGACATTTAATGTCAAAACCCCAGCTAATTAATAACAGATCTTAGCAGTACAACTAGGAAAACTGTTTAAAAACCCAAATAATGTTTATCCTTCTCCCTTAGCGCTTAAACCACTGTTTGTACAAGACATTTTAGACATGGGGTTTTCTCCCTTTTACAACTCATTGTTTGTCACTCCATCTATAATAATGAAATACAGAACTTTTTTCACAGAGAGCACTACAGAAATAACAATGATTTCAGCAGTAGTCTTCAACTTATTTAATCCATTCTCAGCTCTCACTAAAATAACACTGGTTTAGAAGTTTGTTTCCATTCTGTTTTCTTTAAAAAGATGTCAGCCTCTAGAGTAAAAAACACTTCAAAAGAGGCCACAGTGTTGTCCTGGCATTAAGTGACGGTTCCAGAGGCTTTGAAAGTTTGATCTTCATATGTTTACTTGTACACTGTGTCTGTAAACTCTCACTGGTATAAATCCAGTGAGGCATGACTCTCTTTGCTCCTCCCATTATTTTTCCAGACAGTCATTTAACTTCTGAAACAAGCCTCCAGTACAGCTCTCCTTGGCATTTCTGTAGTTCAGAAAATAGCACAGTTTTAACCATTTAAAATTTCAGGTATGCAAAGCTCAGTGCTTCAGAGCATAAATAGACAGGCAGCTTAAACTCAATCCTACACTGATGGCAAATATTATGCCAGAGCAAGCTGACTGCTAACTTTTGCAATGCATCTTTCAAGCCCCAATTTCATCATTTTACCATTCCGCTGCACACAACTCGAAATGCCTCCAGTTCTCTCCATCACTAACACAAGACCTTAACCACCTTAAACCAAAACCCAACAATCTGTTTCACCCAAATATTAAACCCATGTCTATATTCAACTAATGCTGCCATAATTATTTAATTTGACACCTGAGGTTTCGTTCCTGTTTGCAGTTACAGCAAGAGCTAAGTTTTATGAAGTTCAAACACACAACAGCCTCCAATAGAAATCCTCTTGCCTGCTAAAGCACTTGTTAGTTTGAAAACTTCATGTCTGGGCATAGCCCTAGTGCTCATTTAACTGCTGTTGAGATTTAAATACGCTGGATCATGTATTTAGTTTCTTGCAGATGGCATACTCTTACACAGCATGTCTTAAAAAACATCTCCAGAAGTTACTGCTTTTTTAACTTAAAAACACTGGCAAAAATAGAACAGGAAAACTTCTCTCTGACTAGCTAACACAACTATTTTGATTATGCCAACAGTTTCATTTTCCTAAGAACTTCACTGTGCACAGCTACAGACTGCATTTGTTGAGGTACCCTAGTAGCACCATACCCAGCAGTCCCAAGCATCATTTGCAATTCAAGCACTGACATCTGAAATACTGTACCAGCTTGGAACATCTTAACACCAGAAATTACAGACTTGCAGAAGTATTCTCTTAAAGATCAGAGTTGATCTGAGCTGCCTGGAAGATGCTGCCTTTAATGTTTTGTTTTGGTTGTGTTTTTTTTAAAGCAGAACTAAACAAATTTGTATTACATTCTCTCTACAATATATTCTAGCACCAAGTCAATCCCACAGTAAGAACACACAGCATGATAAACCAGAGTGATGAAGAGCAACTCTTATTTTCTCCTTTACTTAGGAAACAGACTGTAGACAAATAGCCTCATCACAACTCTTTCGGCCTGTAACAGTCTATAGGAATAACAACAAAAATACCACAGCGGGCCATGACCTGAAACATTATCCATAGTCAGCTGAAACAGAGACAACAATGATAACCTCCTCCTTGTGCAGGAGGTAAGCTCCAAACACTTTTCCTAAATATGTATGTTTGGGGGCCAATTACATCATCCTTCTCAAAGGCCATAATCTTCTGGCACTATCAAACTCTACTGTAATAGAATATCTACCTCTGCCGAGTAAAACATCATGAAGTGCCATTAGCTTACCAGCATAGTTTAACTATATTAGGTAGGTAGCAAATAAGCTTCATTGCTACTTAAGTGAGGTCTAGTATTATTTAGGGTTCAAAGTCATACAAGCAAAAGCAAGAAAACTAGACTAACAACAAAAATTACAGGATACCTCGGTATACAATTATCATAGAAACATGTAATTTTAGTATCTGCACTACTGTAGTACCTAAAGGCTCAGACTGAGAATGAAACAGTGTTATTTGAGGGTACTCACAGCAAGCCCCAAGAAGTCCATTATCTAAAGACATGATGCAAGATTTAGTAAGAGAAGACAAGAAATGAGAACATCTGTTAGCATACAGTCACGTGACCCGTTTCAAAAAAAGATCAAGTTCCTGGGGTTTTCCATCTATCTCATAAACTCAGCTCAGTTTTTAAATAGAAAAAAACTGGGCCACCCTCTCTTATCACCCCTGAAAAAAATTAACATGGCTTGAATCCCACCAGATTCTTCACAGACCTATGTTAGGAATACACGATAAAAACAGACTAACAACTTCTGAAGTGTAGTGATGTTTAGCTAAGATTTTTATCTAAACATTTAATCCTATACACACTCCAAAATGTCTATCTTATGGGAAGGGAAATTACTAAAAGAGCAGCTTAAGATATTTTCACTAAAGCTTCAATTCTTCAAAATACCCCAAGAAATTCTAATGGGCAAATACAATCTACATCAGCTATAAATCCCTGCCTCTGTGGCTCCATTTTCACTCAACTCCTCTGATCGCCGTTTTGAATGTTCAGTCTCCACAGTCTTTCTTAATTCTCAAAAGGGAAATGACCAAGATTTTCTTTATTTGAAGATAAGCAGAGCCAGCATTTCTAGAACTGCTTGTCATGCTCTGTTAAAGAACATCAGCAGAAACAAGCAATGTCTGCTTAAGAAAATCTGCAGCACTTCAGGAAAATCCTATGACATGACAGGTTGACTTTTTTCCTTTTTTTTTTTTCTTCCTTCTTCCCTTAAAAAAGAAATAATCAACAAAAGCAAGGAATTTCAATCAGGAATGATAATTGCTTAAAAATTAGGCAACCATAAATCTAAACTGCCAGAAAGAGTCAATGAAACCAACTTAAACATGCTTAATGAATAATGCAAAGATAAATAAATCAGATCTTACCGTATAACCCTTAGCAACTTAGCTTTATATAAAGCTTTCTCAAACCATTCCTTTCAAATTCTACATAACAAATCAGAATATTAAACACTCCCATAAGCCTCACAGGCAGCAGTAGGGACCTAGACCATGCCCAGAGACAAATGGCTTTTAAAGAACTGCAGATGGAATGCCTACAACTTATACAGAGGCTCATCTCCAACTGGTCCAATACAAGAACTCTGAGGCTGGTCACAAGATGACCCAAACCCAAGTTCAAGCTGACATTCAGCAGCCCATTCTACACTAGAAAGCAGTGTTAGATAACAGATAAGAAAGGAAGCCTTACACAGTTAATTTAATCTGATTGATCCTAAATCACGCTTCCTTAGCAATAGTTTTCAGTTACCTCTTCCTCACCCAGCCATGAGGAAAAATCTAGCTTATGCGCATCATAAAGCTGAAAAAAATTCAACTTACAATGACAAAACCTCTCCAAAGACTTCCTAAAGCAACTTGATGTGTCACACAAAAACACCAGTGTGATGCTCCCAAATCATCATTAACAAACAATGTAATCAAGCTCATGGTCCCCAGTTGTTCTGCTAAATACAGAACACACCAGAAAAATCCTGCAGAGAACAATACCAAAGCAAGCCCTATCAGGAGCAGCAGAAGCTCCAGCAGCTTCAGAAAAGTCCATAACAGAAGGAAGTAATTCTAAAGCTACATTACAAACTGAAATAAAACCAAAGCATCTACTGTTGGTTAAAGATAATTTTTTTCATATCTGGGCAAGGGTACCCATCTATTGGGATCCTGGCAAGAAGTCACAGTACAAATCAAAAACCAATGCCTGCTAAGAAGAACTGTGCTTCACTGCGCAGTACAGGTACTGCCATACTGCCAATTTTCCTTGGTGGTGGCTAAAGTACTTGTAAGAAAGTGCCTAAAGAAAAACCCCTTGTTTACTACAATAGTTTAATAATAAACTGGAAGAAGTTGTAATGAGATGACAGGCCAAGATGCTTTCCAAAGCAGTATCAGAGAGGGTGACACTTTACTGATGATAAGCATTTTTCTAAACCTTCACAGACAGTTTATTCGCCAGATTATTAGTAAAAATTGGCCACTGAGCAGGGTTTGGGGTTTTTTTTTGGGGGGGACGAGGGGAGGATTTTTCTTCAGTGACTTTGAAAGTGTATACTGTTATAACCCTTATTTTACTCAACATATCTTCCATTAATTCTCATTCAATGACTACAAAACAACTGACAAGCACATGCTTATCACTAAAACACTTAAGGATGAAGTATTTTATTTACAGTTTGCATGGATGAGTGTTCTTAAGAGTACAAGCACTCCATAAAGTTTTTTTCTTCTACTCTTGTATATCTCTGCTGATATTTGGCAACCCTGCCCATGTTTTGTTATCTCAATCAATTAAAAATCCAGTAAATTAAAGCAAATGCAAATGTCTTGGATTCAGACTTTGGAAACAATTCACTGAAGCCACAAGATTTTTCTAACACTTCTCTTGATGTATCAAGGCAGCAGTATCACATTGCACCAGTGAGCATGTGAAAAAACAGTAATGATGTGAATCGTAGGAGGATCTTAACTTTATCCTCCATAGCCATCAGAAGAACAGAGAACCCAGAGTGATCAGAAATTAAGAATGTTCTACATCTGTAGTGAAACAGTACCAAGAATAAGTCTGAGTAGCGAGTGGCAACTGGACTGTCATCAATTTGAAGACCTAGATAATTAAGTCAGGTGGAAATATCTTTGTCAGCCACAGCTTCCTGAGCACTCTGTAGTCACTGAAGCAGCTTTTCTCGTCTCTCTTACTCCATGAAGGGTACAAAAGACTGACTATATGATGACACATAGAGTACCTGGAAGCGCACTGTCTGGAACAGTTTCCTTAACTGAGGAAGCAAGTCCCCCCTCAGACAGATGTCAAGCCACATCATTCGAATCATTTCGGCTACAACAAATTCCAACAGCATCCCTTGTTAATTGCTCAACTGATTCAAAACAACGTGAGGTTTGCAAC
>JAVJGJ010000059.1:91075672-91096555 GCA_035590215.1 Microhierax caerulescens
AACCTAAAAATATATTTATTTGTATATTTTTTCTCAAAACGATATGCCTAGAACATACATGGTGATTCCTCTGTTAGTGCCGAGATGCTGCTCAGTTATTCAGCGTTACAAACACAGTTAAAAAAAGTCAGGAAGGGAGAGGAATAGGTACCTCAATACATTCAAGCATCATTTACCACTCTCTCTTGATATTTAACTATATGTATTTATACACATGCCTGGATAGTCTACTGGCACTCCCATGATCGTTCTTCTTTGTAATGCTGTAACTTAATGCATCTTGTGCTGGATACTACACAGACAACACAAAGTCCACTCTTGTTCCAAGGATAATATAGTTTGAAAACAAGACACATGAATCCAAGACGTGGCAAATTATGCTGTACTGCAGCATTTGCTGGGCCACAGTCCTTGCAAACTAACAGCTTAACTTCTGCAACAGTGATCATAGGCAGCACAGCATGCATTCCAAAAGGAGGTCTGAATGCAGACTGGAAGACAGCTTTGCAAGATCTTTTCTGATGTGTAGGGTATGCTTCCTGAGAAATCGTGAAAACAATTACTTGAAAATTTATCAGATAAGCCAGGGAAGATGTTGTTGTTTGCTGGTAGTGGGAATCTGTGTTTCTGCATAGACTAGAAGATGACAGACAGTATGGAGATGGCCACAGCAGCCTTGACAGTAAGAATAACTGATTTAATGCTGTAGAAAAGATGGGAATAAGTGGAACGATAGATGCTGCAGTTGAAGCTATGAACTGGGAAAATACCTGCACAGCATTTCAAATGAAGCTGTCCAGAAATGACTGATAACGCAGCAGTACTGAGCAGCACAAAAACTGTGGACAGGCTACAAATTTTGGTTTAAGTAATGGAAGGTTTGACAGCAACTGCTCAAGGACACTCAAGGGAAACAAGTTGAAAAGGAAACTTACCACAGTATTATTTGCTACTGAATGTTTGCCTACCAAGAATCATAAATTGAACTTAGACCATTTTGCAGATGTATATATGAACCTCACAAGTTATCCTGAATTCTGCTTTGCTTTGCATTTTCTCTGCTGAAAACTTTGCTTTTAACATACCTACATTCTTCATGTAGCACTCATCATGGTATCCAGGAACTTGCTGAAGAATACTTTGTGGTCTGGTAGGAAAAAAATTATGCTCTTCTACATATTTCAAAGGTACTTCTCCCACCTGGCTAAATGTTACTACCCTGATGCCTTACAGCAAGGGATAAAACAGCAAAACAGATTACTTAAATTAATCTCTTCTGCCTCTGAGTGACTGACTTGGCACTTGCACATTCATGTTGTGCTACATTTTTCTTGGGAAGTGACATGGTGGGACAAGAAATTTTCTGAGCCTGCTGCAAACTTAGGTGAGGTGTCATTCCAGGCTGAATGTAGTCTGAAGGTTTCCCTCACATAAGCCTCACAGTAATTACAGTTATCAGTCCACTGCCGATGCAGTCCTCAAGCCAAAGCCACCCAGCCAAAGTTAGTTTGGAAGAGAGGGGTGCAGCACAGTGGTGCAGGCACACAGAAGACAGCAATTCAAAGCACAAATTATCTCCTAGGTAATTCAGATTTAGCCTCTAGGAAGAACACAATTTTTAGACAAGTGTTGCACCATTACGTTTACAGATGACTGAACAAGAAGCCTTTCCTGAATCCAATAATTAAATGTTTATAGGCTGTTAATAGAACCAAAGGTAGCAGAGAATCAGGTCTTCTACAGTACAGCTTCCTAACAGAATGCCTATTATATGAGAAGAAGCAGCGATCCACTACCCACTTTAAGATTCAAAAGTTTCTCTGAAAACTAGATTAGCATTGCTGCCTCCTCTTCTTGGACTTGAATGGGCTCCTGAGGCTCACCTGGCAGCCAGCACTGTACCCAGTCTCTAGGATTTTGCATGCACTTGTTAGTAAATAATGTTGGAGGGATTGCATGCACAACAAGCTGTAGGCATCTGGGGACAAAAAGTACCTTCTACACTGGCCTGTAAAAAAAAGACTAGCTAATGATGAATGCCAAATCTGTAGTCCAGTTCTACTCTTCCCAGGTTTTAAAATAACCCATGAGCTAGCCCATTCCCTCCACAGTAAAAGATTACACATTCCCACTTTTTTCTTTTTTTTTTTTAAATAGAATGGGAAGATAGTGTCCAGAGTAACTAACGTTAAGATCACCATTTCTACTTGTCTGAAATACCACAGGTACAATACTGACCCTAGATTTTGTTTAGCATCAAGTACAGCCAGGATTTAGCATACTGGACTATACCTGAAAAGAGCTATGCACAGAAACAAAAGGCTTCATGACAAGAAGGCATGATGTACCAAAACCCTAATTTCTATTTCTCTAGTAAGAATATATTCACATCTTGATTCATGTAAATGTAGTAGTCCACCCTCTGATTAATGCTCATCTGAGTTATTCATGACAACCTGTGAACAGCACTCCACAAACATATCCTGAACTCCCAGAATTAGGATATTCTGATATACCTGATGACGTGTATTTACCTGGGAAGTATTCGGTCAGGGAGTTTATGTGCTGGAATAGCAACGGGCAACTTTTGCATTTGCCTTGCATAATCAAAGAGTCCTGGCAGATTATGGGAATAAAGCTGAGAAGCTTTACCTGGAAATTAGAAAACAAACCCACACTTGAAATATGAAATCAAATGTTTATCAGCGCTATCACTCAAAGATAGCACAGTAACTTACCAGATATTGATAATAAGCAATTGTTCATGACATATAACCATGTACACCTTCGAGGAAATAGCTGATAAAGGGAAGGAAAAAGAAAGAAAGAAAAGCATTCAGTCTGACATGCACAAAATGCGAGCACATTAAGTTGGTCAATTAACACCTGCATGGATGACAGGACAAAACTAACATTGACTTGCTTTTTATAGCAGAGATTAGCTTAAGCCAAGTAGTTTTTACCTGGATTCCAGAGTTAATTCAGAGTAAATCTTAGCACCACACACTATATTTAACATACACATCAACATTTAGACAATTATCATGTTTTATATTCATGTCAAGTATACTATAATTAGCCCACAAGACTTCATTATAAAGATCAATCAATCTTTAAAAAAATGTAACAAGCCACCAAACTTTCTCCAAAGGAGAAAAGTTTAACAACAAACTTCATTAAACAAAGCATGCTCAACAAACCATGGCCATTCTAAAGCCTGTGATAGTTCAAATCTCTTGAAACAATTAAATCTGGCACTTGAAGGGACACTCCATTTGCGTATGATTACACATTTCACTCAAGCAATCAAGGAATGCAACAAATGGTCAAGACAGAGGTGTTATTTGCCAAATCCCACAATTCCTAGAAAGATGAGGGCTGAAACCAAGCAGACATTCTTTAAAAAAAAAAAAAAAAAAAAGGAAGAGGGTGTTTTTTTTTTCCCCTCCATCACATAACTTCTGGAGCTTGTTGTCACAGGTCATGGAGGAGGAAAGTATCAACAGTGTAAACAAGGGATTAGACATACTCATGTTCAACAGGTCCATAAATGGACACAAACAGCAAATACACAGGGATCCTCCAACATCCTTGATTCAATGACTGCAGTGCAGCCTGAGGGGAAGGGACAGCAGACAGCAGTCAAGCTCATGGGCATTTCCTACTGCCACTTCAGGAAGTAAGACTATCACTCTAGGCAGATCACTCAGGAGGACATTACTTTTGCTCTTAAAAAACCCCACCCAAAGAAAAAAACACCACAAACAACAACCCCCTCGCTGCTCGTTTATTAGAAAAATTTGAAGAGATCTGTAAATTGAAAGATTTTTCTGCCAAAGAGCAAGAGATTAATTTTGAAGCTGTGCTAACTCCTGCAAATATATGTTATTTCTGCTTTCTCCATTAGTGAGGTGGTATGTAGTGAAAAATAACCAAGGATACTACTTTCGCTTTTATACTGAATTGTATCAGACCTAGAGAGTAAACAATGAAGTCACACACAGAACTTGAAAGTGTTATTAAACCCCTATTGCCTGTTATCATAAATAACAATGGAATGAATGGTTAGCACAGAGGGTGCACTTCTATTCCTGAAGTCTTCTCATAACCTAAACACACTGTAAGAAAAACCTACAGTAATAATAATCTACCAGGCTGGTTGTATCCAAATTTAATGAGCATGTTTGATTGACCTTCTGTAGCAGCATAAGCATATTGTGACTTAGTAAGTTTGGATCTGAGGGTTAGACAAGAACAGCAATATTTCTGATTTGCAGGTTGTTTGACCCATCACTCATGTGCCACACAACTGGCTGTCTTCACAAGCATCTCTTCTTGTCTCTTAAGTGCTTATTAAAACAATTCCTGAAAAGCTCACTAGGCAATGCACTACAAACAGGGTGCTTAGAGAAAACAAGGAGGGATATGAAAGCATGAATTACATTACACTATTTTCCCTGCCAATTAAAAAAAACAAGCGAAAACAAAAGAAGAAAGAAAAACCAAACCCAAAAGAAAAACAAACAAACAAAACTTTCCTTGGTCTACCTGGCCTACAATATTTATTGTATTAGTGACATTCTCAGGCTAGGTTTTACAACTGCAGTGTAGCAGCAGAAAGGTATCCGAGCTAAGTTTAAACTAGCTAACTCAAGCACCAGTATGATTACGGGTTACATGGAGCTCAGTGCAAGCTAGTTTAGGCCTTCTTCTCAACACAGACATATCTACAACGTCTAGACCCTGGAAGATTAACAAACACTAGTGCCTCCAGCTTACAGTGTAAAGGCTGTCCTTGCAATTTCCTCCATCTTGATGGCAGACGCACAGCTCCCTAATTTAGGGAGAAGGCAGGAAAGAAAACGAGTCTCTTAGAGGTTAACAAAAGAGCTGTGGAAGACACCATACAGAAAAACCTGCAAATGGCATTTCCCCCTCCCCAGTACTACCTCAAAAAAATACTACTTATAAGACTTTACAAAGACAGAGTTTTAACTGGGTTCAGTAAGCTGAGTCTCATCAGCAAAGCTGCTTTTAAGACCAAAAAATGGAATGGTGTATAAAGAAACTCCTTGCTTCCCTGCTTCCAATGTTTGTTGTAAATATTCAGTCTTGTGACAAAGCTCCTAAGAAAACAGAAACTTTCATCCAAAATATATCAGGGAAATTCCACACTATTTAATAAATCATTTAAGTGTAGGACAATACACTACAATTGAATTTCAACACATTGATATACGCAGATCTACTTAAACAAGGTTTAGCCTACAAAAAACTTAAACGTGACTCAAAGGTATCCTCCGTAGTAAACATTTAAGATAATTCTCAGAGTTGCTAGTGCCTATGTAACTGTAGTAAAGACATTTCTACAAGGATTGTACAACATTTATCCAAGTGGCTAAAAAAAGCGGCAAAGATCTATTTTTTTTCCAGAACATCAAAACAGAAACATACCTGCTCCATTGACGTTTCATGAAGTTCATTGAGGTTCAGTGTGTAAATACCTTCTTCTGCACCAAATATCAAGTACTGATCTGCAAACACACACACACAAAAAAATCTAGCAATCCTGATTTAGCAAAGGTGTGTTTTTTATAAGAGTATGCAGCTCTTTACCAAAAAAAGACTTTAAGCAGTTATACATATTGAAACAAACCAACCTATAATAGTTACAGTGTTTGAAAGCATGGAAAATTAATCTTGCTAAGGAAGCTTAAATTTGTGGATGGGGCTGTTTTAAGACGTAAGGAAAGAACAGTCTTGCAACTAACAACTGGAATGAAAAACAGCAGCGATACAACCACAAGCAAGAATTCATGTCAATTATTTCCTCCTATATAGATCATCCTACTTAGACATTTCCATATTTTTTGTGACATATCCATAGCCTTCTTTTGGGGTACTTCAACAGCAGTACTGACTGGAACATTTTGTCTGTACTTTGGGAGTGCCTCACTTGTGAGCATAATTAATATCCTGAATTGCATTTAGGCGTGCAAACAAGACAGACATCTCATATCATGAAGATGCGAACAGCAAAAGATTGAAGTTTTTTTGAAATTTAAATTGCAGAAGTCAGTATTTTCTGGCTTACTGGCTTGTGTTTATACAGCCTATCATCAAAAAGTGAAATTGCATGCAACATAAGTACAATGTTACCAATTATCCCTTCCACCAGGCTATATAATAAAGTACTAAAATACATGCAAAAATAGAGTTGCAGAAACCTGTAGTACCAGAAAGATTTAGGGGAAAATAAATTACTATTAATAATCATAATAATCTGAATTCTAAGTAAATCAATCTCAACTAGGTCCTCCAGCAGTCAGATTTTAAAAAATAAATTAGGAGTGACATCTCAAACTAAAATGTTGAGAAGACTCTTGAATCAAAAACAAACAGAATGTTTTTTCCTTTGATACGCAATTTATTCTTTTTAAGCAAAGCTGAAACCTGTGCCCCATATATCTTAACATAATTGAAACCAACAACATTGAACTTCAAAGAGTAGTAGTAATTAAAGAACTTCTGCTTATATGACTAAACCTATTTTACAATAACGTGTATTGTAAAAGGAATAGCCTTGCTCATTTAAGCACTCTTGAAATCCAAGGAGAGGACAACATGGGTAAAATATAAGTAATACACTACCTCTGGTATCTGGATTTATCCATGATGTTGCACAATGAATTTTTAATGGACAGCCATTGAAAACCTTTGAAAAGCAAGCACCCATCTGTAGAAGCAAAACCAATTAAAAATATATGTATGAAATATTAAAATGTGACATTTCCAATAGAATTATTTTTACTTGAAATAATAAAAAAAGGTTAAGAGTACTTTTATTTGCCACATGGAAGATAACCTCATGCAGACAAATTGACAAAGGAATTTTTTTAAAAGTGATTTTTCCTTTGTGCATAAGACCTTTCTGAACAAACATTCCATAAATAGCACTTCAGAATTTGCTCTTAAATTAGCAGTCTAAGCACACACTTACTAAAAAAGGTGACCAACCTGAAAACAGTTCCAGAATTGTGTGACTTTAGAAAGTCTCAGAGACAACTTTATTCTTGCCGTATTTCACACATTTAAAATAAAACTCTGTGTAACGCAAGAGGCAAAATCTTAGTCTCAGATCCTCTATTAGTTGTTTCAAATTAACTTATTTTCAATACTGATTGCTTCCCAAAGGGAAACCTCAGGTAGATTCCTTGTTCAGCATAACACTAATAAACTCGGTTTGTCTATGAAGTGTTTTGCATAGTATAATATAATCAATCTCTCTATCTTGCCCCTAGTGAAATGCAAGGATATGTAGGTATTTATAAGAATACTTAGTAAATTTGCTTTAAAATTACATAAAAGCAAATGCCAGGGCTTTCTCCTTTCTCCTTAAACATCAACATGATAATTAACCATCCTATTTTGTTAAGAAACAAGAGGTGATCAATAGTGCTGTAGATGATGCAGAAGTAAATAACAATCAGTAAAGTGAAACGTTATTATTTATCAAATGATGGTCAAACATAACAATGTCACAGGTCAGGGTTGCCATCCTGACTATAAGCAGGTGTCATCTTTACACAAAGCTATACACTCTGTAATACAGCTACAGAATGCCAAGATTTTCACTTTATATTAATACTTCAGGAATTATCAAACTATAAACTGAAGTAACCAAATAGCTTTTGTGTTAACAATTGGACAATTTTTTTTTGTTAACCTGTTGCTGCGTAAGAAAGTCTGTACACATTTTAGTCATTTCCGAAGACAGTTTAGTTTAGTAAGAAAAGAAAAAGAATTTCATAATTAGCCCTTTAAAATGAAAAGCAGCAGAAATTAGATCCTTCTTTGTGCTTCGGACACCTCTCACTCTCACTATAATGAAGTCCATGAGATTGTTCATATATACTGATGTGAGGGAAGAATCAAATTTACTAAGGTAATCAGCAAAACATGAAAGACCCCGTTGCACAAAGACAGGGGAAAGGACTTCAGCACTGCTAGTACTGCTGTAGAAGTCTGAGTATCAAGACAGGAGCTGGCTGCTTGCTAGACAATGAGATGATCCTTCTGCAGATATCTTCACAGCAAGTAGTCTGAAGGAGGGATGACACAAAAAAAGAAAGAAAGAAAAAAACCAACCCAACAACAATAAAGGGATTTTTTTGTGGTTTTATGGAAGCCTCTTCCCAAGTGTGCAGGGGTACTGAAAAGCACTCAACAGAAAATACCAAATAACACTCGAAGCACTGATCTCCTAGAATACTGCTGTTTCTGCTGCTCCTGTAACTAGCTATGCAATTCTCCTTGACCCTTTTCCAAGCACTGAAGAGAGAGACCGCACCGTGGACAGAAGCTGTGCTCACTGCTAAGACCTTAGCTGAGCTCTGCAGTGATAAGCTAGATAAAAAAGGAGGAGGATATCAGAGGAGACTAGCCATTTTCCTCTGGCCATTCTGAGCCCTGGCCTCCAAGAAGCCTGCAGAGCCAAGAAGCCATTGACAAATGCCTCAGAAGGGTAAACAGAGCCTGAGGGTATCATCTCTAAATACCAAACAAATTTCAAGGATAGAGCTGAGTATCAGGCATATTATTAAACTGAGCTGCTAGTGGGAAAAAAAAAAACCAACCAGAAACATGCAAAAAAAGGTTGAAGCCAGGCTGCTTGATTTAACTGCTGCCATGGAGGCATTTAAACCTCAATGGAATTTCAGCAGGCTGGACATTATTCCCTCATCAATAAGATCCAATAGGTGTCCCTGTGCTGCAAGCCACCTAAAACAGCAGGTAAAAATACACTACCAAATTGGGTTATTAAGAAGGGTGAACAAAATCTCTAGAGTCACAGGCAAGCATGCACAGATACTATTTTAAACAGAGTCCCAGAACATCTAAATATTTCAGAGGACAGTAAGAACGGAAAACACTTCATACCACTTGGCAACATACTGAATAACCACAAATAAATCAAAAAAACACCAAACCCAAAGAAACAAGAATCAGAACAATGACATACCACAGAAGAAGAACAGAAGAGACTGAAATACTGTTTTACTTGCAGTAGCAGAGTATTTGTTAAGATTCCCAGGTGATGTTAGGGTGCAAAACATGCTCCACAACACAGAAAAGTAAAAAGTCCAGTAATCCCAATGACCTGGAGAATAAACCCTTCCCTGCCCAAAATTTCATTATTTGGCAACTCGTGGAGATAGCAGGCAGAGAGGAACACGTAAATGCCAGATCAGTCGTCAACACTTAACAGAAAGGTTAGAAAGTTTCTTATACATAGAAGGTGAGGTGTGAAGAGGGAAGAAGAAGAGAAGAGAAAGAGTTTCTAACCTGAGGACCAGGAGAACCAGAGAATCAGTGCACTACAAATATGCATGAACATGCAGAGAGCAGTCCAATACCCAAAGATTCATTTGATCAGCTACAGAAGTTTTCCTGTTTTAGTCAGTCTCTTTTTACAGCTTCATTTGCAACTCAAAGTCATTCTCTGATGGCTGGTTTCTGAAGTTTGTGGCAAAAGTTCAACATTTATTACTACATTTTGAGCTATTTATTTTTTAGCCTTTTTCTCATTCTAGTCACTGAATCTATCATATTTCCCTGCTCCTCATGATGAATCAGTTCTTTTCAATGCTAGGAGTGCTTCCAAATTTCTGTCATCCACTGGTTTAAAGTGTGCACTCCTAGCTCATACATTTAGCTTATTATTTACTTTATTAAAGCAGGATTGACCTCAATAAGTGATGCTAAACATATCAAGAATTCAGAGCTCTGGAACAATCCCGTGCATTTATGTGAGAGATTACACTTCTAAGGAACAGAAGCATGATATCTACTGAGTCTGGACTCAGTACTTTCCAGCCATTCTGTATTAAAAAGGCATTCCAGTGGTGTTTCAGGAGAGTTTAATCTCCCTTGCCAGTCCACAGCGGTCCACTCAGGCAACAGTTAGGATGAAACGCAACCGTCCTGCTTCTCTAAAACGGGCAGGAAGCAAAAAATAATACCATTTGCACTCACAAATCCTTTTTATTTTATTATCTAAAGATGAGAAACTGATCTGGCTTAGCAGTAATGTAGCAAAAAGCTAAGGTTAAAATCAGATTAATCCCCCATTTGGTGCTCAGCACAACTACACAAATGCATGCACCAGCACTCAAGGAGGAGAGTGGTGAGGGCAGAAACAAGTGGCCACAAAGAAAGGAAAGACTCGCTCTTCTGATCGTGGTACTACGTAAAAGCACAGTAACAAGCCCGTGCAGACATTACAATGAAATTCTAGTTTGCTTTATGTTATGAAGGTACACACAGATGTCTGTAACAATTATTTCCAGCCCTAAGGCATCTATGAATCCTATCTTTAGAAGTTTTGAAACCTATAGCTGCACAGCATAAACTTGGAGCTATTTGCAATTCCTGAGAGGCATTAGCCCCTCAGATCAGTTAGTAATTCCAGTACACTGAAAGTACTTCTGTGATATTAGTCACAGAACTCTCATTCGCTTTTTAATGAAGCAAGCAAACAAAAAAACCTTCCAAAATTTACTTCAATAGGAAAAACAAAACAAAACAAAACAACAACCCACCAATCAAGGGTGATTTCTGAAGTACCATACCTGTGGTTTGACACTTCTAAGAGATAGTGACTTTTATAATTAAAAAAAATACTACAAACATTCAAAAAGATGCACTTTCTCAGCTTTAGTAAGAAAACATATCCTGCTTCCAACATATATTTGTATGACTCAGTAATACTCACATGTACTTTAGGTGTGGGAGGAAGGCCATTACTAAGTGGTTTCTAGAAAACAGAAGTTAAGTTTGTTTACACTCAGATGGCACACATACGCATTAACAGCATATTCTCTCCCTACATTACAGCATAATCAAAATACAAGTGTAAAAATTTTTTTTTAGAATGCTGTTAAAAGCACTTGATATATAATTGAGCATAATTACATTAGGAGAAAATAAGAAGCCAATAATTCTGTCTGCATAACAAATAAATATAAAACCCTCCCTGCACATTTTTTAAGACAACGGAGTTGTGTTGTATAGCTCTACACTATGCTAAATGGAAGACACTAGGCATCTAACTGGGACACTCTGCTGTGTCCAATGCCACATGCACTAGATCTGAAAGCCATGGTGGAGCTTTGGCTACAGTCCCATTTTTAAGCATGAGGTTAGGCTAGTGAACTCCCTTGCAACCAATACTTCCATAATTCTGTATGAGTTTCTAACCACATGTCTCTAGTGGCTACACACCGCTACTTACCAGTATCATTTTCTTTCATTAAAACCTCTACTATGATTCCCTAATATCTCCTCAGGGAATGTCTGCATCATCTATTGCACAACTTTTTCACATTACAATGACGCCTGAAAGAATGCCATATCCAGCAACACAAAGTTTAAGCAATATTGCAGCAATTCAACTGTTCAATACTACAGCAGCATTAAACTCTTATTAGTCAATACTAGACCCACTTTCCCATATCAGTATCCACTTCTTCTAGTAAGAACATGCTTCCAACAAAACGTATTTTACAGGTAACACTGGAAACTCCAACACAACTGCAAATGCCAAATTCAGAGCACTTCAGGAAATCGTATTTTCCAAAGTACTTTGTTTTTTTGGTTTTTTACAAATTACTTTTTGCCAGTAATACTGGCACCCCCTTAAAACAATCACACACACAATGTTTCTGCTCTTCACTTGTCTCAAAAAAGCAACATTTCCAACCTCATCATTAGAAGAAGCCTCCATAGAGTGCAGTTTCATGTCACATTTAATCTAACTACAGAGGATCCACTCTCTCCTATCTCATATTCCCACTTTGACTTCATAATAATAATGACCACTCGAAGCCAATTGCTGCTTTGATAGAAAAACCCACTTGGAAGAAGAAGAGGGGGTGCAGGAATATTTCCTTTCCTCAGCTCACAGCTGAATCAGATTACACAGTGTGAAACCACTTCTCTCCATGAGTGCAACTTCACATGAGTATATGTAGTTCAAGTCTTGACACACAGCTCAGGCTGCTAAACCCTGAAATCCAGAGCTCAAGAGGCCAGCAGCTTGCCTACCTGGACCCTCAATCTACATTTCTCCATTCCCCCCCCCCCCCCCAATACCAAAAAGTCTGTATGTTTACATCTGGGCTAGGAGGAGGACTCATTTGGTTTGGGAACCGCAATTCAGCTCCTTTCCCAGGGCCAGTCAAATCCTCCAACAAGCCATCAGGTGGCAGCATATTCCTTAATTTCCTCATTTACTTAAACAGTCATTGCTCAGTACAACACATTACACCTTTCTTGCAGTATCTCAGTCTTATTACAGGTCTCTCACGTATGTGAATACAAGCAAGTAAATCTCGTATATCCATGATTATGTTAGTTTCTGATGAAAATTAAATGCTGACTCAAACCTCAGTTTAACACTGTATCACAACTGGATGATCTATCAAAACTGTGCTTTGATTCAAAGTAAACAAGACACTACCCCGTATTATTTCTATACTAAAGAGTGTACCCGCGCCTTTTGATTGCACATGTAAAACAGTTGAGACAACTTTAAAATAACACCTAGAAGCTTAAATACCTACCAGTAATTCCTTCTTTTCTTTCCTTGAAAAATCAGCGTCTCTAGCTTCATTCTGCTGATGTGGTGATCCCTCTCTTTCACCATTTAACTGTACAGAAGTGACTCCATTACCTAGAAGGAATCATATTTAAAGATGTACTCTACCTTCAACTCAACGAGCAGTCTGGCCTAAAAACAGTTCTGAAGGGCCAAAACCTCCACTTATGTCAGAACACATTCCAATATGCTGATTTATTTGTAAAGCATGTTATGCTCCTACACGTGCACATGTAACCATCTAGTCACATTCAATCTCAGTTCATGGCTTTTGGTAATTACTATAACAAATTTATTGTGGACATAGAAAGGGATGTAGTTGCAATTAGGGGGAGAAACTTATTTAACATATTTAAAGAAAAACTTGGCTATATCTAACACTTCAATTATCAATTTTTTGTAAATACCCTTGAGGCATGTCTTCACACTGGATGCTTAAGCATTACAATCAAATCTGTAACACATCAACTGCAGTACTAAATATGTAGCAAGGAAGAGACATCGAGATACCAAGAGTCAGACATTAAGCTTCTTTCAACCAAGCCAGTCCACGAGAACTCACAAAGCTTCAGACTTCAACAAAAGCATAAAAAGAACAGCCTGAGCAAACAGCAAACACAATTACCTCCCATACTACCCAACTCGGTTCATTACATATAAAAGCAAACTTTGAAAGCAAACCTCTATTCTTGACAGGTCAAATGAAAACGGCAGCTGACACACAGGGCCAGAATCAGAAACCTACATACAGGAAAACTTTTTTTAATCCCTGTGACACTACATTACAAGCCTGTTGCTTAGGAAAGCAATTGTGTTGCCAATGGTATCAACAGGAATTGTGTCAGTGATTTTACTAGAAGGTATATTTAACCTTCCTAAGAGGTTAAGCACACTTTCTTCATGTACTGGGGCTTTCATGCACTTTCTGTTACTCGCCCACCACAGAAAAATTACCAGTGTTTTAATGTGTGCATAGGTGAGGACATAGAAATACAATCACATCAGATTATTTAAGAAATATTGGTATGCTTCTTGGTGTCACTCATTACCTAAAGCATTAGATTTCTGTGAAGGTAACCGAGGAGGTGGTGGTCTGGGTGGAACCTGACATGTAGACTTTGCAGGACTCTCTGATGTTGGGCATCTCTTGATTGTTCCTTGGTTATCATTTTCAGAAGAATGAGTTTCTTGGGGGATAAAGATGGATTTAGGCTGAAGAAGACAGTAATAACAAAAATGTTATGAAAAAAGATTCAAAGCATCCATCCTACTTCTCAATAAGAAAAAAAAAAAAACCAACACATGCAATATTTAGATAGTGGAATTTTCACAAGTAAATTGGTAAAGCAACATGTTCTGCCATGCAGATTTATTTCAAAAAACAAACCTTGTTATTGACAAAGGACGGATTCAAAATCATTGTATTCAAGTACAGCACTGAACAATTACTGGGCATGTCAAAATGCCAGTTTGTGACTACAGATAACCAATCCAGACATTTAAAGAGAAACCAGGAAACATTCAATGATACAGCCAGAACTTTGTGTGAAGAACCCCAAAGGGATATAACCACAAAGGGCAACATTTACATGCTGGCTGCACTAATGCTGCTTGTAAAATCCTTAGTTAGGCAAGGAGAGTTAGCACAGGTGGGGAAGTCATCAAACCTGCAGTTTTTGCCCTGGGAACTGACAGCCGGGGGGGGGGGGGAATAAATTTTTTTTTGTTTGTTTTTATCTTTGCTCATATTAAGGTAACTTCGCTGTGAAAATATGCACTTACTCTTCAAGTGCCAGCATGCAAAACCTAACTTGATACAGGCAATCCTCTGAAGATACCATTTAGACATCAAAAGTTAGCAAGCAGATGCTTTATTTGGCAGCTCCTTATTAACAATTACTCATGGCATTAAATTTTTTACCTGCTTGATTTATGCCTCCCAAAATATCATAAGTGTAATCTGAACTTTCACACTGACAAATACCCTACAGTGCAAGACTTCATGCTGATTTGCAATTAAAGGCTACAAACACAGAGGTCAGACCTCTGGATATACCCTTGACTTAAAACTTGATTCAAGTCTTCAAGTCATGGCTCAAGTGACAGAACCCTCAGTACAGTCATTTAGGACACTTCTGCATTTGTTTATTTAAAGTGCCCTTTTATTCTGGGCAACAAAATCCCCCTCACTTACCTTTGGTGGTAAAGGAGGTGGCACTTTAGGTTTCATAGTAGCACTATAATGAAAAGAAAGAAAACAGATCATTATCCAGTGTAGCTCTTTGAATCTGGTAGTGCAGTGTTCAAGAAGATACAGGATTTTATAAATGCCATAAAAACACCATCAACTCGTCAACAGCAGTATTATATCCAAATAGCTGCATCATGAATATTTTCAAACGTTTTGTTATTGCTGTGCATACCACAGATACTATCTACAAACTTAAGTATCAAGATCCTCCCTAGAGAGCACAAAGTGACATGAACTGATTTGTTGGAGATGCACATACTCATGCAGAAAAAAGTAGGGAGATGCATAGCTACCCTGCTATTTCATCTGTTGAAAGGAGAAAGATTTAGTGAGCTTTTCTAAAGGGCCAACTGTAGGTATACAGGGCAAAGGGGAGTTAAAAGAAAACCGATAAATACCATTCCTTGAAAAATATACCACTAACTTCTGAAGAAGAGCCTTACACATAAAAGCAAATTCCATCTGCAGTGGACAGCCTACTGTCTGGGTTGGTTTGGTGTGTCTTTTCTTCCATGAGTTTCTATTTTCACAGAAGTCTTGGGAATTACAATATTTTAATGCAAGAACAATTCAATAGCTTGGCTCAACAGTACAAGATATTAGCAGGAAGCAAGAAAGCGGAACCATCAAGAGCACTTTTCCTCTGCTAATCCTGTGTTTTAAATAATATTGCATTGAAATACTGCATTGAAAAAAAAAATAATCCTAAATGCCTACATTTTTTTATGTTTTTAAAAACTCTTACACATTGTCCTACTTCCTAATCTTTTGGAACGGAAAATTATTCCCATTAAATAAATTAGG
Source organism: Microhierax caerulescens (assembly GCA_035590215.1). Lineage (NCBI taxonomy): Eukaryota > Metazoa > Chordata > Aves > Falconiformes > Falconidae > Microhierax > Microhierax caerulescens. Next base: position 91,091,386 of record JAVJGJ010000059.1, read on the forward strand.
ATTGCAGCTGTGAACACTTTACATTCTTGCAAAAATATTTTCCTTATTTTAAAAAATTTTGTTCCAAAGTTTTGGGAAAATAACCTAGTAAGATATCTGCTTGTTTACAGATCAACAGTTGCTTTGCTTCATTCTTTTCAGGAGTTTCAGTCTTGGCATCTTATCACTTGCTTTTACTTCAGATAAGATGGAAGGGAAGAACTGGTTACCCTGTGTTGTGCACTTCAGCTGCTGTGGTGGTGGAAATTATCTTCTCTTCATAATGTGGGAAGAAGCTTAAATCCTTAGTGTGTCCAAACTCCATTTGCATTTCATTTCATATTCTTCCCTGCATCTTGGACAGCCATCACAGTGTTTGTGGGCAGCCAAATGTAAAAACCAAAAAAGGCAATGATTTGGCATAAATGTGACAGATATTTGTACAAAGGACTGTGCACCCTGGTTTCAACAGCAAGGCTTATGCTGTTTGTCACCCTTGATCACGCAGGGCAGTGCCCCAATAATTTCTGCTTTCCCAGTTTCCACAGCCAGGAAATTCAAGCATCATCAGCTTTGCCGAACGTAAGAGAAAAAGAAATAAAAACCCAATTAAAATTATAAAATGAAGAGAGAGGATTTTATGTTGTTCCCTGAAGCATGTGAATTCTCTGCTATGAATCACCCAGCTTCAGAGTCATGCAGAGACACAGGTTTGGACTGGAAGGCATACAGGTCCTTCATTGTTTTTGTCCTGGATCTGAAGGGAGAAGTGATTGATGTCACATGTACTCTTCAATTGCAACTCCATCTCACAGATTATAAATGAAACAAAAGCTCTGAATCACCAGTGGAGTCCAGAGAAAGATATCCAAGACCAAGCTGATGAACCAACATATTGCAACAGAGCTTTGGGCTCAAGCAGATACCCAAAGGAAAGGCACAGATGCAGAATCTGTCTGATCCAAGGTTGAGATATTCAAGGCTTACGCCTTGAGGTAAGCTTACAGGAAACTGTCAGGCCCTCTCTGTAGGGCAAGAGTACCTACGATGAAATATGGGAAGAAGCAAAAACCATCATGTCTTTTTTGGTAGACCATCGGTGACTGTCTTTAGGTTCAGACAAATTAGAGCCTCTCTAGAAGCTAACAGGTTCTTTCTCACTTAACCTGAATAAGAAAATCCAGAGAAATGCGACAGAAGCAGCTAAAGCCAATGCTGTTTGAAAGTCCTGATGGATCTTGTGCAAGGAGCAAGGATCTCAAAGCACTGAACAAAGAAATCACTGCAATCACTTCAAGGCAGCAGGGATCAAGAGGTTCCAAGCCCTGTATCATCACTGAAGTTGAAAATACTGGCTGCAAACAAAACAAGAAGGGGTGAGGGGGAGAAACAAGCAGAAATAAACAGGCAGACACAGAGCTGTACACAAAACCCATCCATTCACATGGATGGAGGAACCAATCTGAGCTGGCTTGCAGCAGCGCAGATACCCAGAGCATCTTCACTGAAGGCTGCCAGAGTGGAGCTGGCAGTATGGAGCTATAGGGGACCATTACATCCTACAGTGCAGAAGCCTGAATTGTAATTACCAGGTCTATCCAGCTATGAGCAAAGCAGGTTCTCAGCTTGGTCCAAATGCAAGGAATTAAATCAATGAGTAACATTATCAACCTCCTCCTCCCAAAGACAAGACATAGAAGCTTATATTATTGATGAACTACATAATCAATCACACCTTTTTTAAACTGCTTAATAATGAAATATGAAGATTTCTTATGGAATTAGCTAGGGAATAAAGCCTGCTAAAAACTGTATTATTTCTATAAGTACTGCCTGTGTCAAACAGCAATCATACTTGTGTTTTCTGAAGCTGATCACTAAACAATGCAAGCGTATGTAATTACAACAGACACTATCAGTAGCTTTATATTCCTTGAAGGGGGATGTCCTTCACACTCCATACAGTGACATAACCCACTGCCTTCATTATAAAAGAACAGCAGTAAATTCAAAGAGGGATGGTGGTGGTGGTATTTGGCTTTCTGTAAGAGATGCCTGTTTTACAGGTTTCTAGTATGAAGCAACGACTTTCAAAATTATCCATTAACAGAATATTAACAAGACTTCTGTCACAGTGGCATCTTTCTTTTTGGTCTTTATGTCATTTATTTAGGAATGTAAACTTCCAAATACTGGCTGCACATTTTAAATTGTTTCAGCTCTTATCTGTCAATCAAAAGGAGCCCAGGGATACTTATACCAGTGGAATTTACTATGAACATAAACAATTTAACACGTGCCTATTTATACTGCCTTTGCAGTCACATAACTTTGCTCCCTCCGTGGCAAGGCAGCCAGCTCTATTCTAAGATCAAGAACCCATAGAAGCATGCTACCAGCTGAGAATGCATACAGGACAAATTCAAGTCATCTAGAAAAGACAGTTATGTATATATATTATGTATTTTTAATGAGCTTTATTTTAATATACAGTCATCGGTTCTGAAGACGACACCAGGACTGGGGTCAGACAAATTACCAGCTCAGTGTAACTATGTCAAGATTTTGTTCAATAATAGAAGATAAAAGGACAACTGTATCAAGCAAGGAATAGGACCTTTTCCCCCCTAATTTATCACAAGATTATCAACAGAATATGAAAACTTCCAGTGATGTAACCTCGGAACAACATTAAATTTCTATCTTTAAAAATGCTATAGAACAAAAAGAATCCTGAGCTATTCGGGACAGAATATGATTCAATTCCCCCCCCCCCCCCTTAAAGAATCAGCTTATATCTATCTTAACTTATTTTTACAAGAAAGGACTTACTGTTTGGCATCATCATCTGCATCATCATCTTCTAAATGTGCCACATGTCCCCTAAGAAAATGAACAAGGTACTATGGCTGAGTGAGTTGTATTAAAATTACCTTGGCTACTGTGAAAAATTCTAAGCTCAAGGGCTACTAACTCTTTTACAGAATTTTACTGTCTTTTAGCTTTTTGTCATCGTTATTCTTTAAAGCACAGTTGCAATCCAGACAACTAAGCCTCTCCCATATCCTCTCAACAAGTACAGGGACAAACAAGAAATAGTTGTGACAGATGTAAGAAATCAACACACAAATTACATTGAAACACACAAGGGGTGGGGAGTGGAAAGAAGAAAAAAAATAATAGAATTACCGCTGATGCAGTTCTTCTTCAACTGATTTTAAGAGACTCCTTCAGCATTAAATAAGAATAAGAACACAGTTCAATTGTGGCACACAAACTTAATTATCAAAAGCTAGGGCAAATGCTCCTAAACTATCAATAAATAATCCAAAGCATATTATTTCAGCTGGCTTGCAGAACATACATCCAACATCAACATACAAATGAACACAGCTGCCTTTTTTTTTTTTTTTTTACAACAAAATTTCATATGCGCTTATTAAGTATTGCTATTAAGTGCAGTGGTCCTTGTTCCTTGTACTGTAAAACAAGGGCTGTCTTAGTGTGACACAATTTAAAACAAATCCACACTATCCAAGAAAACCATAATCATTAAAAAAAAAAAAAAACAAAAAAATCAGATTGACAAGAGGATTAAGCCACTATTGGAAAAAAATCATTCTTCCCCAATTAATTTTTGTAACATTCTGAACTTCTTCATTTCTGTGTCTGTCTGAAAACACAGTCAGGGAGGAATAGCAGACAAAACACAGGGATGAGAAACAACAGGATTTCAGAAGATACCAGCATTTGTATTTTCCCCAACTGGAAGATTGCATCAAAATATCATGTTCTATGCTTACAGTTTTCTGCATTTTTTTAATGCAGAAATTTTTTAAAGCAAAGCTAGGCATCCCAACTCTGACATGCATAAAAGTAATTAAGAAACTGGATGGAAAGGAAGAATTATATGGAAAGCTATTGCATATGATTAAAGCAACAGAATAATTAAATGTATGAACATAAAGTTAAAGGACTTTGCTGATACAGGTAAGTTTTATTTTTTAGAGCATCTGTAATTGAAAGTTCTTAGTGACCTACAACATGAAGAAAGGCAAAAAGCAATGTCAAAGTGCAGCACTGGTAGCTCCCTACATGGGGTAAAATTATGCACCATGGGATCGATCATGCAGAACATTTTGTTAACAACCGGACCAAAACAACATCTTTGAAAAGGAAGCTTACAGCACCATAGAAACAATATGGTCAACACAGCCTCAAATACCGAATAGTGCTGTAATTCTGTATCACTGGAATTACTATTATTTTAGATATAAAGTGATTTTGGAATTTTAACTGGCTGATTTGGAATTGTAACAAACTTTATATATTTTACTACATCCCTTTCAGCTAATGCATTGAATGCAAATTTATGACTTTTATATTAGAACAGTCTCTGATGAATTTAAGACAGAAAATGCTGTTGCTTACTCACTTATTTGCTCCCAAGAAGTAGCCACACTGAGGACCATGACCATATTCTAACTGTAGATCCTACAAAGAAGAGAAAAAAACCTTTAAGACAAACTGGTGAATGTCAAACACATACCCTGTGTCATGCTGCTGTTACCCCCTCTGCCACATGTGAGCTAACAAGCTCATTCCTCTGGCCCTCCTGGCTCCTAATACCACTCTCACACCCATCACTCCCCAAAATCTCCTCTCTTCCAGTTTGCTGCATCTCCAATTCCTTTTAAAATTGTGACCTCAGCCCTCTTCCTTGGACACACAGATCCTTTGCTCAAATAAAGCTGGTTGCAGAAAAGAAAACAAAACAACAAAAATAATATAACAATTTAAAAAAACCCAAACAAATCCAAAACACCCAACAACAACAAAAAAGACTTTGTGATCTACCACATCCCGTAGAGAACCCAGACAGCCCTCACTGGCACGTTTAGTATTCATTCCAGATGGGGAGTAGTTCTAGCCTGAAATTACTTTAGTACATGGGGTCATTAAAGAAATAAGCAGAGAGAACAGTAAGAGTGTTTTTACAGCTCTGGTTACAGCAATATATATTTTAAGGATAAATATAGATGTTCTCATGTATGCTTTAAGATTGCCTCTTGTATTGAAAAGAAAAACAGTGTATTAACAGCAAAGTCAAGCACTCAAGCAATCACCAAGCACAGGCTAAAATAAAGAAGTGGCAACAGGCCTCCAACACTAGTATTCAATAGATGCCGTA
>JAVJGJ010000059.1:91096655-91115138 GCA_035590215.1 Microhierax caerulescens
TGCAGATTAAGTGGCTGGCAGTCATCTGTGGCTGCTTGGTTTCCCCTCCCAACCCTCGGCAGGGGCGGGAGGGTTCTGTAAATACTGGGGGAGGGGGGGTGGGGGCGGACTGAGGACCCTGGGGGGCCATATCTGGCCCACAGGCCGTAGTTTGAGGCCGTATGGCATATAAATTTAATGCATTAATGGGAATATAGGGACCATACTGAAACATCACTGAATCTGCATCTGCCAGGAGGATACTGCTATAGTTGCCGGGTATTTTTTTCTTCAGGTGGATCACAACAGGAAAAATCTGAGCATAAATTTGCTTCCAAAACACTGAGTGTATTCACCAGGAGAAATGAGCTCTTGATCACCTACGTTAGCTATAAATGCAGGTACATTGGTCCTTTCTAGAAAACATTTTCAAGGTCTCCCAAAATCATCTGTTAAACAATCCTCTTTCAGCTGCAGCCCGTATCAAAAGCATGCTACCATTCAGAAAGATGCCCAGATATCCAAGCTGTAAGAGCAATAAGCTTTGATTAGATGATAATTCATGGGGCTGGTCTCTCAAAAGGGCATTGGAAAAAAAAAAAAAAAAAAAAAAAATCACAGGAAAAGTCTCACACTAGATTTGCCAGTGCTCCAAGCTGATGAAGCAGAAACCAGGGCAGCTTTCAGTTCCAGACTGAAGGGTGATCACTTTAATACAAAGCTCTGTGTATTGTTTTCTGCTTGGCAAGGAGTTACGAGTTGTTTACTGCACTCTGAGTTCTGCTGTGTAAGGCTAAGTAGCAGTCTCCACAAGGGTGTTTCTACCACAGCTGTCAGTAGTAATTGATTGGTTCAGTGACTTTCTGTATTTTCCCAAGGCAAGTGAGATATTGTGGAAAAAACAGAATGTAACAGATCATTACTTGATGTAAAAGAATGCATAGATCACAGGGCTGAATAAAAATGGTGAAGGCAAGCCCAGTGGTGGCATTTCCTGAACCGTGGAAAGACTGACTTTTCAATCTTCGCACCAACTTTATCATACACCTTTTTTTCTAGAGAAATTTAATTAAGAAACCCCAAAATCACCAATCCCCACCCTCTTCTACTGATCTGACTCACAAGGGCCACCGGACTTTCCCCCTAGACACCAGTCCATGGAGCTAGAAAGCCTGGTGCTGGCAGGGAGGAAGGCTGGCTTGCTCCTCCCCAGGAATATGACCCATGACCTGCAAGGTGGCAGATGAAAGGGGTCAGGCCTCAGTCACAGGCATCTTTGATCCCTTGTGCTATCCCTACCTTCCTGCTTCAAAGTTTCATCCTCCTCCTATACCCTGGTCTCAACTCCTCCTGCTCCTTGCTCTAAACAAGCTCAGCAAGTCTCCTTCCCTCAAGAAAGGCCACTCTAGGCCCTCTGCAACGTCAAGTCTCTTCCTCACCTCCAGCATCTGTCACCTTATCCTGGCAATCCCCTTCTGCTGGTCCTCATCACCAGTTGATGTACTCCAGTCCACCACAAAGAAACACAGATCTAAATTTCTTTACTATGAGTACTTATATTACTTCCATACAACCTCGAACTTCCACACATAAGCACAGGTATTTTGAGGATTCAGGCTCTAGAGCAGAAAATACCATGACTTGAAACATAAGACGTCACGAGACTCATAAACAAGGATGTTAAACAGGTTATGTGAGTCTACATAAGAGGACACCAGAACAAAGACTGGGAGGCTGTTGGAAAACACAACCCCAGATTAATATAATGAAATCTGAGATTTTCACCTTGAAGTGACAAATGTTTTGCCTACACATTGCAAAATCACATTGATCAGAAGTAGGAAAGATCACATGCTGGGCACAGCTAAAACATCTGCCATTTTACACACTGCAAATATATGGCTCTACATATTGTCAGCAATGACAGGAAAGTTAGTAAGAGAAAACAGGCAATCTCCATAAAACGTAAGAAGCCTTCATCTGTCACCACACTTTTTAAGCCTTAATTTTTTTTAATGAAAAATTGCATCTGCCAGAATTACTTAAATGCTTTAAAAAGACAAAAACTTTGTTTTGATTCAGTTTACTATTGTGCTGCCTATTAGCATTTATTTGACTATGATTCTAATTGGATATACTTTTTTCTTCCCTTAACTAGCTCGTTAGTGTTCTTCTAATCCCTTTAATATTGCTGGCTTTCACCCCAAATGTGAGGTGAAGCAATCCACTGCTACTGAAATTCCTTCTTCTGCACTCTTGACAGATAGAGAGCTTTTAAAAAGCACAACACATTTTTTCTTGTACGCTCTATTCCATATATAAGCTTTCTAGCTAGATACTAGATATAAAACCATCAGTAAATACTGCATGTATCCTGCAAAGCCTCCAAGTGAGCTGTTAAGACTTCATCAGAACAACCAGTATAACTAGATTTTTTTTTTTTAAAGCTAAACAAAGGTATTTTTCAACAAAACAGAAGTTTCGACCAGTTATGGATTCCCACTGGTAAGAACAGATTACGCTAACTACTAAATGATGCAACAACTGGCTTAATAAAAGATGTTAATAGCTTGTCACTGTCCACTGGAGTGGACCATGACATACCTTTAATAAACATAAAAAAAGCTCTCCTGCATCTCTAAAGTAACCCAACAACTTTATGAATCTACATTAGTATTTTCTTTTAACATACATACAAAGCCGATTAGTTAAATAAAATTATTTTTAGATCAGACAACATTCACACTGAATAAATCTGAGCAACTAGACAAGATATTTTCCAAGAGAATCTCAAGAACTACAGGCAGCAGGAATGAGAAGGGTCAATACTCTTGGTGTTAAACCAAAGATGCAATTCCAGATTTTTCTGCATTCAGCCTCAGGTTACCAACAACCCATTCCTGAACCAACACAACTGGGTACAAGACAGAATGCTATTTGCTGGCAATGATAAAAAGGTAATATGGAGAGTAATTACCAGTTCTTCTCAACAGCCTGGATAATAATCAATTAAGAAGTCATGTAGAAAGGCAAATCACACCTTCAGATAAATCACATCTACAAAGTAATCAATGACTAAAAACAGCATAAAGATTTCCTCAAAACAAATTCAAATTTGGTGGTAAGGCCATGCTATAAAACAAATTCCCCAGGAGCGATCAAATCTACAATACCTCCTGCAGTTTAAATTTCAAAACCTGCTATTTATTTTCTGAAGAATTTCCCAATTAATTAATTACTGTACCTTTAACCAGTCTTATGATCCTAATTTGTCCTGTAGGGCTGAGCTGTACTGGAATTTTTTAGGTGTTCAGTCCTTCAAAACATAAAACAACGTATACAGTGAATCAAGTGATTCACTGTTACTTCCTACACTTTCTGTTCCTGAATCTAGTGAGAAACAAGATCATTAAGTGGCAACATCAAGACTTCAAATCCACAAAGCACTGGGGAAGTAACTCTGTATTTCAAAGAATACAAATCACCTTTGGACTACTAAAATATCAAACAAGAAGGCACATATAGATCTCTCTCTCGGTAAAATGATTAAGCAATTCCTATCACAATGCTCTGTAAAACAGGATGCTAATTTTACAGAAGAGTAATACTGCCTAATGCATATCCTATACTTTTAATGCCTTTTATTAAAAAGTGCATTCTTGAATTTCTTTTGGATAGCGTAGCATAACAGAAATAGCAAGTTATAGGTACTTTTTTTAAACATGCTAAATATAATTCTTTCTTGGTGACTGACTATGGTTTTACTGTGCATCACTGCTACACAACCACTATTCCCCTTTTCCCTTGTATTTCATTTTTCTATGCATTTTATCTGTGGATGTCCACTTGGCACAAACAGCACTACTTCATACCCATATAATGGAACATCACTACCCTAACTAGCTACAGTAAGGCCTCAATGCAACAGGCAATTCTACGCAGCACTTTCAAACTGCCTTCTAGTGATGGAATTGAACATCTCATTTGCTCAATTACTGTTGCCAAGGCAGAAAATACCAAAAACATACAGGGAAGGAAAAGAAAGAGCAAAAATGACATCCTAAACCCTTTGGCACTTTCCTCCCCATTTCTACTTGTTTTCTTCTGATCACAAGGACAACACATCATTTTGTTACCTAAAGCTGAACGAAGTATGAAGACTCTGAAATTCAGCATTGATAGCTAACCTAATTCTAAAAACATATGGCGACTAAGTAGGATAGGAGTCTTCACAGCTCGTAACAAAAAGAAGAGTGTACGTATGCCCATGCAGTGAGGAGAAAAATTACTTAATATGAATGAAAAAGGCTTCTGGGCAAAGTTCTCCATTACCTACATTGACTTCTTCAATTCAATTCTTTCCTAACAGTATTTTAGTCTTCCTGCTGGAAATAATTAACTAACACAGAATAGTGATGCTGTATGCTGAAACATTAACTGTTACCAAAACCTACGACAAATTATTAAGCCCAGAATATATTTATAAGACAAAACAAAACAAACACCAATCACGACCAAATCATTTAAACAGGACCAAATATACAAAAGCATCTGGCAAATACAACAGTGCAGAAGGCATAGTAACTGCAAACCCTTTACTGAATTCCTTGCTAAAGAAGTCTAAAATTAATTCCTAACAAAATAACTGTAGGTTGGAAGCTGAGGTATGAAATCCAAGTTCTGTTCAACTCCTTTGTAACTTTCTAAAACAGTAAATTTAACACTTTTCACTGTGTGTTGAATATTCCACACTAAATTAAAGTGGAAACATTTAATTTTTCCCCTAATACAAAGAAAAAAAAATCACTAGCTATGGTATTACAAATCAGTTAGTATGATGTAGACTGGGACCAGGTGGAACACATCTAAGTTGCTAAGGAAGCTGGCCAATATTATTATGAGATCACTTGCTAATTAAAAAAAAAATAATAAAAAATCAGCCCAAAAATAACAAACAAAACCACACACACAAACAGAAAAGAGTGGGCTGCTAGTCAGTGCCTTCAATAAGCTGGAGAAGTAGACAACAAAGCCCCATGAGGTTTAACATAGCCATAACCATAGTCCTGCAGCTAGGACAGACCAAGGTGGCTGGAGGCAGGAAGGGCAACTACAGAAAAGGCCAAGCACAGTGAAACCAGAGGGGGTTATCACCTCTATTTGGCACATGGAAGGCCACAACCATATGTGGTGTCCGGTTCTGGGCTTCCCAGGAAAAAGACATTGACAGACTGCAGGGAAGCCAGCAGAAGGCCAGGAAGATTGCGCGACTGATAGGGTAAATGGCACAATAGAAAAGGCTGAAAGAACACAGCTTTTGTAGCCTGGACAAAGTAACTGCTGTCTTAGCTATCCCACAGCACAATACAGAGAAGACAGAGCTAGACTCTTCTCAGGTGCACAGCAAAAGCACCAGAGGCACCAGGAACAAATGCCACTTGGCCATAAGCAATCAACTCCTTCCCATGGGAGCAGCACAGCTCTGGGACAGGGCCTAGAGATGATCCTGAGAAACGTCAACTGGACAAGCCCAAAGTAGTCTCTGGATCTAGCTTGGAAGTTGCCCCTGTTTTAAGCAGGGGTAGGCTAGAGATCTCCAGGGGTGCCTTCACACCTCATCTTTGTTGGGGGATTCCCTGATGGTATTTTATAACTTAACAAGGTATGCAGCTCAGTCTACTGTATATGAACTTGAACTATTTTTCTGCTCACTGTGAAAGGGAAAAAAAAGTTTTTGACACAATATTTCATTGCAAATGAAGATAACCTGAACAAAAACATTTATTTGCCTAACATGACCTTTTGTTTTGAATCAGAACAACAGTAAGCTCCGTTTCCCAGAAACGTTGCTTCTGAGACTGTAAGCCACATTCTCTTACAGATTCCCCTTGACAGACCCCATCACTCTTATCTACAACACATCACCTTTGAGAGATGGACAGAGTTACATACACAACAGCTCTTCAGAAGCTGGGTTTAACAGCCCTTACTCCTGGCTCCTCTCTACTCCATGCATCTCCCTCCACCATATTGACACAGCCATTTGCAATGCCACACAGGGAACCCAAATGGGGAACTGATCTGGTGGAAAAAAAAAAACTGGCAGAAGTTGCACGTTCTTCCTCAGGATGTCATATATACTCAAGACTACCTCTGAACATATGCTTAAGTACAGCAAAAACACTTCAACTGACAGAAATCTGGTCCTACTGTGTCAACTCACACAGACTCCCAAGACTGTCATCATGGTGGTTGCCACAACACAAGATGCACAGTCATACAATGTTAGCCATTGGATTTTCAGGTGCTTCTCCCAGGATTAATAGCATAACATTTTGAAATTGTTCTAGAACAAAGGTGTACATATTTTTAGAGACAATTACTTTGATTTAAACCATTTACTGAGGTCACTGGAAATGCAGTGCTCAGCTCTCCCACTTACTTGAGTCTGTATCCAAACAACTGCTTTTAAAGTACACAGGAAGACAGTGAAAAACATGGGAGAAGCCTTTATTTGAGGTCTACCTTATGTACCCTATGTAAAGTCTTACGTGCACATAAGACACTTTTTTTTAAAAAAAAAAATCTTTTGAGTCCAGCATACTTCTGCAGCTCCTGAGGCAAAGGAGATTGTCAGAAAACAAGCGCCAAAACACATTGCAATGACCAGAATAGGAACACAAGGAACAAAACTTGTTGTCAAGTTGCAGAAAAAGCAAAAAAGCTCTATCCTGAAAAAAAAAAGCCTTGTACCTAGAGCAGAATATTCTGTTATTTATTTAGATATGAATCAAAGGGGTATATTTGTTGAAGATTGAAGAGAAGTACTATCTTGTCCATTTGCATGAAGGGATACTGGGGCTTGGACACTGAATTTTCCCTGCAAACAAGACCTGTACTGAATTTCTCCATTTTTCGGGTGCATCCAGGTAGCCGTTTCAGGAGCAGAGAGGGGGAAGGAGAGGGAAGAAGCAAAGTAGAGGAGTAATTTTTAAAATAAATTAAATTAAATTTTTAAATAAATTAAACCACATCATAGGTGACAAATTTTAAAAAGGTAACATGCATGGTGACTATGTAAGCTGCCATGGATGGAAAAGGACAGTCCAGTAAAAAGTCATGTTCTCATTTGTCTTAGACCCGCAGATATTAGGTTAGCAAGACATGCAATAACACAAAGTAACCTGAAACAGACATTTTTAAAAGTAATAAACTGAAAAGACAAAACCAAAATCAAACCAAATTGAAAAGCTAAAACCACACTCCCAAAACCAGAGCAACTGCACAGGATGAAGATGTTTCACCACATACAGAGAAATCTAAGGTACTGATCTCAAAACAATTTGTGCAACATTTTTATAATAAAGCAATACAGGAAGTTCCTTCCAAGAATGGGGAAGACAGTCCAAGCTCTCAATAACTAAAGTACTGGCAAATTCAAATCAAACCAAGCCAACTGACACCAAAACAAGCAAACAAAAAAATCCAAAACAAGACATTCCAACACCCGTTTTCCATTTTCCCCTCAGTGCCTTTACATTAAATGTCTCACAAATCAAAGTTAGCAGACTAATGCTCTTCATCTAGTACAGAACATTTCTTCATTATTTTTCAACAGTATATTAAGATATCCAAGATTTAAAAGCATTACTTTTCTAATCACACAGTGCTTAAAGAGCAAAGAAAACTCACTTTCTAGAGTAATTCCTACACTGCAACGTTAACAACCAAATTTTTTAGTAGTGCAGTAGGAGAAAATTTACAAGAATTTATCAGGCTATAAATGATGCCAAATGTAATTGAATTATGACATTTTGACACTTATGACCCCACTTTCTGTTATTTGTATTAAGTGTATATTCATTCTGTAACACAATTACCATCTGGAGAATTCAGACTTATATTTATATAATTTTATAGTCTTTCATGGAACTATTTAAAGGAACTACCAGGCAAAGATATCAAGGGAATGTCTCTTCTATTTTTAATGAACCTCCAAAAAAATTAACAAGTTATGCAACATAAGACAGTTAAAGAAATCAGAGTGAATGCATAATAATACTGTGCCCCTTTATAAGTGATTCAACTAAACATGAATACAGTTTAAATACTTAATTCCTTCCGACATTACAGAAATACACATATAGACTAATCCTTATACTGAATGGCTTTTGCACACATGAAAACACCAGTACACCAACAGGACAAAACATGAGCTTTGAAGAAGAAAAACAAACACAAAACTAACACTGACAAAGAAAGGCATAAGATGAAAAATACCAGGTTAGATCTTGCAGTGTAGTATATTTCTTCTGAATTGTCCAAAAAATCGCTACTGTCAGGCTGTTCATTAGATAGAGATCAAGAAACTCAAGTTATTTACATTGTGACTGAAAGCCAGGTACACATAAAGGGAAATTTTCTTGCTTAAAAAAAAATTGCTAGTTGAAACTCAAATCATGTTAAGACAGTTCTGGGGACAGGGGTAAAACACAACTAAAGGTTTGGTCACGTTACAAAACCACTACCAAATCACACCAAAATAATGAATTATTGTTCGTCACCTGAGCTGTGGTAATGGGTGACAAACTGCCTCAGTAAGAGGCAAGTATGTGCCAGTTTAACATCTCAGGGCCCCACCAAAACCAACTCATCATGCTGCAGTAGTCCAGTCCTTCGGCTTGCACATTCATACTCATGACTAAATGAGCATAAAGTTTAAGCATGCTTTAGTGAGACAGAAGCAAAAGGGTCAAAAGAACTGCTTTAATGAAAAGGTATCCACACTGTTAATGCTGGAGAAAGAGACAGGCACCTCTTGCTCCCACTTCCATTTAAAACACTTTCTCTCCCAGAGTGTGTAGATTGTTACAAACTTCTCCCTCAGCCTATTTTGTGCTAAGGCTCTGCTAGAGTATCCACTCTTTGATTAGATCTCATTTGCATTTAACAGGCCAATTTAAATTGTCCATTTGTTCTACATCCAAACTAGCAGTTATAGGTCTTCCTTACAGACAGGGAGATGAGGCAAGTTCTTTGGACAGGTTTCAAATATGCAAACTCTGACAGAAATAGACAGTACTAAGTTTTTCTTATCAACAGAATTAATCTGGATCTTTCAAGTTCCTTCTTGGAGCAGCAAGAGCTTCTGAGATTCCCAAGTCCAGAGGTCACTATTGCTAATGCATAAGGTAGGAAAAGGCTGAATTCCACCCTCCTGACAACACCTGCCAAAGAAGTGCTCTCAAAAGTTGCGCTTTAATCCCTGCAGAAAATCTCTCTCCCCAGTTCAGCAACTTTGGTTCCTATGGTGCAATAAAAACACCTCTCTGCTCCATGAAGTTGTCTGCTAACTGATTTGTATCATCAGTGACTGAAAAAAAAACAAGAAAGAAATGGGGAAAGTATTTTTAAAACTTGAGCTTCTCCATTAGCACTTTTTTGCAATTATAATTTTGTGTGTGCATAAATAATTAAAATTCTTAAGGAGCAAAAGCATTATAAATTTGAACTATACAACACTACTTGTTCTATTTTCTTTATAATCCAGACAATGCAACAGGGAAGCAAAGCCAGGGTAACTTGGAATTAGTTAATCATTTTGAGTTAACTGACAAGTTTATGGTAGAAACACTACGACTTCACTACTGTATTCAATAAACATCTGTATAACCAGGGCTTCTAAATGATGGCTTATGCAGTTATGTCAAGGTCTATGTAACATATCTGAATTGCCTAAGTCCTGCATGTGATTTGGTAAACTATACTCCTCCATCTCAGTCACCAGAAATTGCAGACTACCTGTCCAGCCAGTTGCTGGGGAAGAGCAAGATTATACACACCCTCATACACCCAGCGCCAGCTGACCCACTACCAAAGGACAAGGCATGGGAAAGGAGATTTTAGTACAACTACAGAGCAATACAAGGAAATCTGCATCAGAAATCCCACTCACATGTGGTCTGTAGAGTATACAACAGGAAGTACATTCTTAGGTACACACCCTTCCCCAAACCAGCTCAGAGCAAAGGCAATGTCCCTCCCATCTATGTACCAAGCCAACTTTTTCACCTTAACATCCACCTTAGAAAAACAGAGAACACAGAAGTCTGCAGTGAGGAACCAAAGGCGTGTCTTATCCAGGAATGTGAAGAAACTGCCCAGGTGCACCAATGTGGAAAGCAACAGTCTCCATAGGAAAGAGGAAGCTACTGCAATCACACGTGAGACAGCACAGACACCTTTTCCCTCACTGCCTGAGTTCTCATATCCCTTGTACTGCTAGGTCCATAGGAAGAAAACATTGGCAATACACCTTCACAGAGCATGTCAACTCCCAGACTCAGCATGGCTCAGGTTTGATGCAGGGCCACAGAAAGATTGGTTTGCATGGGGAAACAGCAACCCCACAAAACTCCAGTTTTCTTTTAAAATGCATCATGCCTCTTTCCCAGGCTCTCAATTTTATTATTTCCATTATCAATCATTCTCAACAGGGAGAAAAACATTTAAGTACACACAGTAATTTTACAATTAAAAAAACCCAAGTCTATAAATAAAGGGAATTACATACTTGGCAATGAGGTATAAAGGGTAGAGGAAACCCACAAGACAAAGGGCTGTTGCTTAGCACATACATCACACCTGGCAGAGGCCATGAACAGGGGGTCTTGCTGCATTTAGCGTAATGCACCAAAAAATTTGGGACCAATATGTTACGACTTGTCAGAAAAATTACTACCAGGTTCAGTGGCACTAAGGAAGTATGCTACACATCCTGGATTTCTTCTCCACGGATATTTGCAGGGATCAATGTGCAGAGCATAGCTTGTGCTGCTTATTACTCACAAATTCATGATGTGGCTCTGTCTCTTTCCTCAAGGGTGGATCAAATTTTACTTGACCAACTAAAGAGGAGAAAAAGAAAACAAGAATTTAAGTTGGACTATAGTTAGACAAAAATTAGCTCCAACGACTAATAAAAAAAGAAAAAAAATCCAGTTTAATGAGCATATAATATCCCCACTGATGGAAACTTCTGACACATGGACATACCCAATTTGGTAGAAACTAATAGGACACAAAATACTCTTCCATCACAAAGGCAGCACAATCATTTGCCTCACCTACTCACTAGAAGAACCAGGAAAACCATTTGGCAAATAGGGTAGTGAAGCACCCTCTTCAGAAGACCAATACAGCTATAACTTACAGAAAAGCCACACCCATTGTGTGAACTCACTCTTGGATCAGTTGTTTTGGGAGATTCACTAGCACTAAAGAGCCTTGAATGAAGTCTGGAGAGAGCTAATCAGATATTCTTGGACACCTCTTTGGCAGATACTCTTTAACACTCCTTCCCTCAATTTTAGCCTAAGGCAAGACAACTAGTCAAAAAGCTCTAAGTATTGCTCTGATTTAATTCAAGCAAAAGAATGATTACAATCTGGGGGTTGGAGACTGCTTTTAATGGCCAGTGATCAATCTCCTCCTTTCCCATGACTCTTCCAATTCAAAAGCAAAAACTACAACAAGATACTAAACTGAGGAAGAAAAAAATTATAATCTTCCTCTATCATTCAGAAGAATCTGGCAACGCCCCAAATATCCTTGCTGGAATACCGCATGAAGCTATATGAATGAGCTCTCAGGAAAGCTTAGGCTGCATCCTGTTCTATTAAGATGAAGCAACAGTGAGATCTGCTGAAATGCTGACAAAGGGTGTATTCAAACATTTTACACTAATCTTTCTTCGGCACAGTCATCTAGAATCATAAGTGAAATGGCTTAAGTTTTTATTTTCCTATATATCACTAAAATGTCTCTATATATGTCAGATACCCAGAGTAACAGTTGAAATAAGTGAATATTGATGATTAAGAATATTTCATGTTGTCATATTACACATGCTTACAGTTTATTTCAGAGCGTGTCTTTTCTTCTCTCACATTTCTACTTGTTGAATGAATTCTATGAGGCACTACAAGAGGCTAGAAGAGAAAAATAAAATACTTTAATACCAAAATATACTCACTTGAAACCCAGTATTGTGTACTTATGCTTTTAGCAGACTCGTTTAACATAATATTAAAAAAGAAAGAATCAAACTGAAGCTAAAAATAAAAGATTGCATGCATGTTATTTTACATTAAAGTCAGAATTATTTGGAGTGTCTTCTACTTCAAGATAAGGGTTTTTAAAACACCGTATCTGAGCAAATAAACACAACGCTGGCCCGCATTTGTCTTTGCTCAGATAACATTTGCTTTTTACACCTTTCAGTTTAAGGGTATTAGTAGTTTCCAAAATAAGCAGTAAGACTAAATGTGACTTGCAGCATTTCGTTCATTTAGATACCTCAATCATTTTCCAGGCTTCTAACCTAAACTGATTCCTAGGAAGTCATCAGTTAGTATCTTTAAATAATGAGAAGTTAGTTTTAAGTTTTCAGAGTTAAATAGTATTCCTGGTACTCTTGTGTGATACCATCATTTCTACAAATCCACCTTCATGTTTATGTTCCACTTCTGTTTTTTCCCCTCGATTTCTATTTACTTCTCAATAAGATGAAGCGTCATGAGCTTTTAGACTTGGCTTCCTTTTCTTTGCCCCTGCTGGACTTTCTCTCTTCTTTCTAGACCTACTACTGCAGGTTCTCTTAGAAACTGTAACAAGGTTTGTTAACAAGAGTACAAGACCATCTCACTGCTGTATACAATCAGGTCCTGAAGTTAGCAACATAAATCCTAACAGTGTGCTCTCAGTATGTCCTCTGTGTTGAAAACTTACCTTTTTCTTTCCCCTGAAATTAACATCCTCCATGATGTTAACCCAAGCAAGCTCTGAAAAGTGCATGTCCGTTATGTTTCTGTGTTGAATAAGTGGCAGTAAAACAATTTTTAATTAAAGCAATCTGACACAATAGTGACAGAAATTTGATATGCTGGTATGTTAGCTTTGCTTTTATATATATTAATTATGATCTTCACTTGGCAACTTTTGACTACGAAGCAACAAGAATGTCAACTGCTGTACTATCAGAGTCATGAAGAGCTTAGCAATACTGTTTATCCCTGAAATATCCCAAAGCATTATCTCCCTTCTCCTCTTTTCATTGCACACTACCTCTTTGCTTTGTATTATGATCCAACATGTATGTTCAGTGTTTCACCTCCCATTTATGTTCACCTTGGAGTTTTTTGCAACTGGAGAGATTTACAGATTGCAAATATGTGTTTTTCCCCACATATCTCACAGGCAGTTTTTTGTTTCTTGTACCTTACGCCAATCCTGCCCTTCCTCAGTTCTGGTTTGTCTATTGTGCATTTTTTCAAGCTTTAAAAACAGTTTGCTACAGGCCAGGATGTGTTTCAATGTTTGATCCAGTTTTCTACTTCAGTATTTCAAAGACACTAAGTGCCAAAAGGTTGCTTATCTATAATCTTCTGTTAAGAGGCACTGCCCACTTCCACATGATGCACGTGCATCTGTAATGCCAGCACCGGGAAGGAGCCCAACTGTTGTGGGGGCAGGAGGTATTTTTGCCTTTGCAGTGGTACGTGTGAGTTCCTCACATCCTGGCACAGATGCTTCTACTGCACAACACGCAGAGTCTGCCCTCACACCGCCTTCTCCCTGACCACAGAATTACTGGAAGGAGTCAAATCCTCACCTCTCAGTCATGAGGACAAAGTCCTCAAGTCACCTTGGAAGACCTACGCTGAGAACAACCTCATACAAACAGCCGACATCTGAGCCAAGAGGACAAAAGAATGCACATTAACTTCCCAACACAAATGCCAATTGGGCACAATTTTTATCACAGTACAGATCTGAAGAGCAATCTACAGTGTGCTAAGGATAAAACAAGCACTTTCCTCTTTGCAACCTTTTCAGCTAATATCACATCCATCATGAGTGTCACTGTCACAGAAATGCAAACATGCAGTTGCCAACATCTCCAAAAGTTTATTCTTAAGGGAGTGAAAGCAGTCTCCCAAATGGAAATCCTGTCTTTGACTGAATGAGAAACCAAATTAGGTTCTCCATGAGTTAGGGTAGAGAAAAATACTCAAAATGTCAGTTGCAGATATTGTTGCCAAATGAGTAACAACTGTATCAAAGGCAGAGCTTTCTGATTACACCCAAATAATCTGGTTGCATGTTTTTAGTTTTGTTTTTACACATTAGAGATCTCACCTTTGAGTTCCAAACGATTTAAAGATATAGTACGGCACTCCTCAAAGAGGCAGCAAATTCACATTTTAAGCCCTACCTCACCCACACAATTCTGCAGACTATCCAAGCACTAACAGTTAGCATCCCCATAAAAGCAGCACAAGGCCAGGTGAACAGCTGTCATCACAGTGAGCACAGACTTGCCTTCAAAGACCACCAATAGACAGAAAACCTCTCTAGCCTTCAAAAAAAAAGAAAACCACTAAAAAGCTCCAAAACACAAACACCCCTGTCCCCTCCCCCACCACAACCAAAACTCCAAACCAACTGGAAACCAGGTGTGAACCTCAAGATTCTCACCAGTGTTGTTTGTACCATGTTATATTACTTTTTTCAGGTTTTGATGCATGTGTTCATGTGATTGCCACAAGTGTAGGAGTGGTCAATCCCCAAATTTGGATTAACATCTCCAGCTACCTCTGTGAGCACACAGGTACTGGAGCAAGTTCAACCATGTATGAAGGAGCAAGTACCCTTCTTACTCTCTTTGGTCTATCCCTCAATACCCCAACAACTACTTTGCCTGTGGCAGGATTCTTCACCTGAAATACAGGCCTTGCTCAAGATGCATTGGATTGATGCATCATTATCATCTGCTTTATTCACAGGGGTGGGATCTAGGCTCATTTATTACAAAATAAAGTTTTCCCAAGCGTCACTCTTTATCTCATTTTGCAGGTGGATTAAAAGCCTCAGTGGAATGTCAACACAGTTAGGGAAGCAATGAGAAGAGACATCTTAAGTTGTCTATCCAATGAAAGTGATCCAGCGCGGCACGTAGTAGTGTTTGAAGCTCGCTGGAGAGCTCAAGGCCATGTGATGAACTATGATGGAGAAGTATCATTACGCCTAGCACAGGAGGCCACGAACTCAGCAGGAGACTCTCAGCAACATAAGACAAACTACAAATGAACTAACACCTGAAAAAATGCACTTCAAAGGACATGGAAGCAGCTTACTTGTCCTCCACACTCTCAGCCAGTCTAGCCCCTTTATAAATTACGAAAATACACATTTTCTCCAACTAATGTTGTGAGATTCTTTTCTCTTAATTTTCTCCCCAAAGTATCGTTTTTCCCCAGTACCACACTTCATTATGGGATAACTGGTAAGTAATACACTAGACAACAGAAGTGCCTTCTTAATGCTAAGTCAGAAGGGACATAAAAGAGTGAATGCTATGTTGAAAGCTACACTTTTATTGGCAGTTACTTGTACTGAAGTGACTCTGTACGGGAAGGGGATAGGAGAAGATCCTCCACATGAGTGGCCCAAAATGAAATGAAGGTCAAGATACTTACTAAAAAGAAATATCAGCGATGCAGGGGAACGGCACATCAGGGTTTCAGTACAATTTCCAGGAAAGCAGGGAAGACTCACAGGGCAAGCTGCTCCAATCACTCAGAGGGAGCATGCTGAAAACCGCTACCTTTCTTCTTATGACAGCTTATGAAAGCTTTGATTTTCTGGCTTCTACAAAAACACTGCTTTAACAGGCCTCAGAGCTCTCCATCATCACTGGTCAGACAGAGAGCTAAGGTGCACCTGATCTGTAGTGTTTATGGTGAGAAGATAAAGAGTTCCTCAGGGCTGTCTCCATCAGGAATCAGATATCTTTAACACTGACATGAAAGTCAACCACGTTAAAGGTTTTCTTGTGTGTTTAACTTCCCTAAATATTTTTTCAAGAGAAAAAATTACTAAGTATGCTCCACTATTTGCACTTGCTTTTAGAAGTACCAACTACTCCATCCTTAGGCCTTCCTCTCTCCTTCCCTCCCATTTTGGAAATAACGTAAACATTGCACTCTACAATACAAAAAAGATCTATTTCACTTCGGCTTCTTTCCACATTTATTTCAGCTTCTAAGGAAAACAGACTTGGTGCATGTCAACTTGTCTTTGCTGTTTCAGAAGGTAAAAACTCATTTAAGTTGTAAAATATGAATATTAGGATCTTAAAGCAGTTGCTTCTTTTAAGCTTTTTTTCCTTTGAAGTAATTTTTAGACTAATTTATCCATAAAAAGTGAAACACAAGCATGCAATTAATGAATCAATGGCATTTGCTTCAAAAGGATTAAGTTTTTTCCTCCCAAAGAAGTCAGTTATGGGAACTGTAAACATTTGGAAAGTCTTCACTAACATACAGGGTAAGTACAAAGGCAGGATGCAATAACAGAACGTGTTTTCTTATTTATGAAACACTTCAGTCCTGCACTGTTTATCATCTTACATAAGCATGCAATTTTTTCCCAGCTGTTAAAGAAGAAAATCAGAAGCTTTACCTTTTGACAAAACCATAAGTGAAATTAAGTTTCAGAGTATTTCAAGACAGAAAAAATAATCTGCAAGAAACATGCAGCAATCCATTTGACAAAAACAACGGAAGAATCATTGCACTCTTCTTATAAGAAAGTAAGATTAGGAACAAAAGAACAAGTTCTACAGAGGCATAAAATGATTGTTATGAATGCTTTCTTTGAGGATGAATGGAAATGTAATTCCACAAATAAAAGGAGAGTAGAAGGCATGACAGAACTCAGGACTGGAGAAGTAGTCCACATTTACTGTTGCAAAATTGCTGAAGGCCAACAACAAACAAAATTTTAAAGTATTTACATCTCTTTCTCTTTGAGCTTCTCTCCCTCAGATACAATGAATTTTGGTAAGTGTGTATACATGTGATAGTGAAGCGCAATTGAAAGTAAAAGCAACCCTTGAGACTATTTCCAGATCACAAAACATCCTGTGGCTCAATAAATAACAACCATTTATTTTTGGTGGCAAATTAAAACTTAACCTGATTCTATGATTAAAACATATTCCTACCTCAGGATCATCATCATCAAAATCATGGTAAGTGGAATGATCGGGATTGTTCATTTTATCCAAAAGTTCAATAGCAAGACTCCTGTTTAATGGCTGGGTAACAAAAGGATGCTGAAAGATAGAAGGAAAACACCCATATTAAAATATGAGAAAACACTCATATTAAGCATATTTTAATTTTATAACTCAAATCAACCTCATACATAAATTCATACCTGTAGTAACTTTTCAGCTGTAGGTCTTTTTTTAGGGTTTTTTGTAAGTGCCATTTTCACAAAATGATGGAAACTATTTGACCTGTAAAATGAAGTAGTAAACATTAGAATCAATTGTCTAGTGAAATACACAAGCATTATTTACTGAAACAGAAAGGTACTTGCCATTTCATTTTGTCCTTTAATTTAGGAGGTTGGAAGTTGCTTTTTGTCATTAGAAAAAGTGCTCTGGGAAGAAAACACAACAGTATTTCTGTGATTCACGTTTTAATACATATACCAGACGAATTATTAAATACATTATTTAGTTGGCAGGAAGAAGACCAACAGTTCAAGAGATACTACCGGGACACCATTACACATTCATGCACCAAAAGGAGTTATTAGAATTTCCATCATGTACATTCAGAACACTTACAACCCAATACCCTTGCAGTACCCCCAAACACCGTAAGCACACATAGCCACTACTCCAAATAGATTACTTACAAAGCTGTATTTATCCACCAAGCTTTAAACACTTACTAACCTCATTGGATGTAGGTCAAACATTGGAGGCTGAAGTTCAGCAAGCTCTATAGCAGTTATTCCAACTGCCCACAGATCACAGAGTTGGTTATAGCCACCTTTTCTTTCTACCGCAGCAACTTCTGGCGCCATCCTAAAGGGTAAAAGACATTTTTAGATAAAATTCTCACCATAAATCAAACATTCTTCTGTATGCAGCAGTTGACTGCTCTTTTCTCTAGAACTCTCAATCTATAAGCTTACAGCATATACATTTATACATGTGGGTATATATACATGTGCAAAAAAATTATGTAATGTATACATGGAGTTTTCCTCAGCCATCTTCTAGTAAGTAATACAAAGTTTCCAAAACACCTATTTAGCCATAAATGGATGAAACCAATCTGTCTCAGACTTTTTTGCGAGTATACAACAAATGCCAAGCTGGGGGGAGCGTTGATCCGCTCGAGGCTCGAGGGCAGGGGGCTCTGCAGAGGGGGCTGGGCAGGCTGGGCCCGTGGGCCAGGGCCACTTGTACGAGGTTCTGCAAGGAGAACGGCCAGGTCCTGCACTGGGGTCACACCAGCTCCAGGCAGCGCTGTGGGCTGGGGGCAGGGGGCTGGGAAGCTGCCCAGGGGGGCTGGCTGATGGCCAGCTGGACCTGTGCCCAGGTGGCCAGAAGGCCAACACATCCCGGCTGGTACCCAGAGC
>JAVJGJ010000059.1:91115473-91134084 GCA_035590215.1 Microhierax caerulescens
TCAAGAGGTGCTAGGCGAGGTTTAGACGGGATATTAGGAAAAATTTCTTCACTGAAAGGGTAGTCAAGCATTGGAAGTGGCTGGCCAGGGAGGTGGTGGAGAGGTCATCCCTGGAGGTGTTTAAAAAACACTGGATGCAGTGCCTAGGGACAATGTTTACTGGTGGACTTGGCAGTCTTGGGTTAATGGTTGGCCTTGATGATCTCAAAGGTCTTTTCCAACCTAAATGATTCTATGAACCAGAGAGCCTAAGGTAATATCCATATTCACATATTGCCCTAGAAAGTGATCAACTGACTGTGAAGAGAATTCTAATTAAAACAAAACTAGCAAAACATCAGCTTTCTTATACCCTGAAAGTGTGAGACCTGAAGACTCACTGTCACCTCTGCACAAAGTACTCCTTGTTTGTCAAGTCTCCCTCACTGTAATGTCAGAAGATCTCATTTAAGTTACAGAAGTAGTTTCACACCCTCAGGTGGCAAAAATTAACAAACATAACTGACATATAAATAGGAATACCTAAAAGAAAATGATTCACTGGGCACTGTTACATATTTTGAACAGCCAAAGTGAATTATGGATTTGATTGTCCTACGTAGTCATAGCAGATGGAAAACATGTTAATATCTTTTAGGTTTGAACTTTATTAATCCAGATCACCTGAAAAGTAGCAGTGGAATTGGAGATGTAACTCTCAACATAGCTAAGACAGATTAATGTCACTTAATGACAGACCCAGTAAAGCAGCAAGCAGTATCTCAAATGATGCACTATTTAAACACAGACATCCTTATCTGTAGATCTGAAACCATCATCAGGTTTGGTGGTAAAATTAAAAAAACCTTTGCATAGTAAACTATATTTACATAAACTTATTTGAGAGTTCATAAAAAAGCCCAATCACTCTAAATCATAGAAGGGGGAAGTTACCAAGGTAGAAGGGGAACATGGGTTAACTTTAGAAAGGCATGGAGGAGGAGCACAAGGGCAAATACGAGGATTACCAGAACTAAAGACACTGCACAGCAGTTTTGCCCTTCATTTCTCTCCTGTCCAAGCACCATAGCCTTACCCTGCCCAGACAACTCAAATGACCAATAAAACCTTGACACTGCCTGTTTCCAACTATTTTCTTTTCCACAGTCTCGCTCCCCTCTCAAATTTGAGCTTTGCAAGGAAAAACTGATGCTTTCCATCAGCATTTAACCTATGTAATGCTTTCAAAGTTATTGTTTGAGGTTATAGTATGTCAGTTGAGATGCCTGGCACAATTTGGAAGTTACAGAGTGATACACGCCAGGACTAAAGTCACCCAGACAACTTAGGAAAGAGACACAAACCAGTTACACAATCATGACTGATACGTGTTTGTGTTATTCTGAAAGGGAAGTGAATCCATGCCTTGGATGACTTACACTGCAGAAGAATGTTAAAAATGCTGTGTTTGACTATTTCAAGACTGAATACATGAATGTAGGTTTTTTTTTTTCATTAAATATATATTTATCTTGTATCTATTATGCTGTCAGACAACAGAATTTTTAGTATCTTTACAGGAAACGTATAACGAAAGTGCTATTTTACAGTGAAGAATGTGTGTCACTTACTTCAAAGCAAAAAGGGAACAATCACTTCCAGTACAAAGAAGTAATACAATCACCAGAAAGTCTGATACAACCTTCAGTGATTAAGTCTACCCAGAAAGTGACTCTTATTACAATTTTTCAACAGTATTATATACGTTACTATTATATTAACGGTCAAGTAAAACAGATTTACCAATATGGGGTGCCAATGAATGATTTCCTTTTGGCAATTGTAGCTGTTATCTGCGCAGATACTCCAAAATCAGCTATCAAAAACGAAAGCAAAACAAAAATGACAGTTAATAACTGATCTGATGTAATTTATTGTTAACAAACGTAAGTTTGGTTTCCCCACTGTAAGAGTTTCTTAAACATACAGGAAATATTTAATAAAAATAAACAACAAAGGCAAATAATGGAAACTTGATGTATCTCAGATACATCAATGAGTTCCTCTCAGTCACCTGCCAAATATGCATACTGCACACAAACATGCTCTTCATCAACTCAAGGAAGAGCAGGCTAGTACAGAAGTCTTAACAGTTACATACAGGGTTTTAACATGATAAAATACATCATTTAGTATTATTCAAGACATAATTTCAGATAACCTTTCAAGGTACACTTCGCACTTAAACAGTCTGGATGGTACATTTTATTAAAAATCTATGAAAACCTGTGATTTTATTTTTACGTCCACCTTACATCATCAGAGTCCTACCTCAGTGTTCCAAAACTACTCCAATTACTCCTCATCACTAATTGGATGGTGCAGTTAGATATTACCAGAAAGAGCAAAAGACTTTTGATATTCACTGATTCCTTACATGAACCATTACATTTTTAAACAAAATAAAGATCTCTTTTTAAAGGATATAAAATCTGTTAATAACACTAAATTGCATTAACTCACCTAATTTTACATGTCCATTATCCGTTAAAAGAATGTTTGCTCCCTTTAAAAAAAAAAAAAAGTAAGCACACTTGAATTAAAACATGCAGATTCCTCTGATACCATATTTTAAAAAATGTACGTAAAATCTTATGGCAAACTAGGGGCCAAAGGCAAACCAGTATTCCATGTTCAAGAAATCTGTAGCCTTACCAAGACAATGTTTGTGAAATTAGCAAGTTGCCATTCCGTTATATGAAGAAACTTGGATAGACAGGATTTCCCGTTCACTTTTAGTTTAGTACCCTCTACCCCAGAGGTCCTCAAACTTTTTAAACAGGGGGCCGGCACACGGATTAAGTGGCAGGCAATCATCTGTGGCTGCTTAGTTTCTACCCCCACCCCCCCCAACCCTCGGCGGGGGGGTGGGGTGGTGTCTGTAAATACCAGGGGGTCAGACTGAGGACCCTGGGGGGACATATCTGGCCTGTGGGCCGTAGTTTGAGGACTCCTGCTCTACTCTATAGTACTACAGAGTTTCCATTGTACACAAAAGCCCTCTCAAAAAGCAGAATATGACGATTTCCTGTGCTGGCTAATTCTTACTTTCTTTTCTATTTACACTGACTGAAAATAGGAGCTCTAAAGGTCAAAGTGGAAGTAGTTCGATTTTTATTTTTTCACATGTAGGAGCTGGTTTTGTCTTGTTTGACAGCCATGATAATTATAGCCTTAAGAATCTGCCTTGACACTCAAGTGTTTAGCAAAACTATTTCTGTCCTTACACAACAGAGGTTCTGTTAGTGCTAAGACTTGAGGAGTTCACTGTTGTGTAGCTATATATACCACTCACTTCACAGCTCAATAATCAACTAAACCAAAGCACTAGCTGGTACCATAAAATTAGGACATAAAGACTGAGGATAAATCTGATCTGAAGACTGAAGCCAGGTACAGGCTGAGTTGAGCGAAGGCTGGAACTGGCTAAACACAGTTTTAAGTCAGCACTGCCCATAAATAGATGGAAAAGCACAGATAGGCCTCCAAAAAAACGTTTTCACAGATTACAGCTTTTCACAGAGAATGAAAAGTCAAGCTTGCAGTAAAACGCAGCTTACTTTGGCAAACATCATACAAGTACAGCTAATGAGCCTTATAAACAGAGTTTGGTAAATAGTGTGACAGTCCAGTTAACATTCTCTTTACCATGTTCACCTTCAAGACTAACAGGACAGATACTCTAAATACGTAACTTGACTACAAGGGAAGCAAACATAATTCAACAGCCTGAAGATCTGCAGATGAAGACAGTATTCTTCCATGCTCATTAGAACATTTAAAAAAAAATTCTCAATGTAAGCACTGAAAACATTTTTTTTATCTGCACGGTTTTGTTTAGAAACAAGTATCTGCACCGTATCCTCACAGAATTCAAAATGATCCTTGCAAAGTATACTGAAAAATGTTTCATTTTTGAGTCCAAAGTAAGCTTTCATTCAGAAATTATGTTTACGATTGCTGAAAAGACAAAAATATCCTTCTGCAGTCAATGAGAACTTGGAATCAGGCTGTATTAAGATACCTACAGCTGAAACTACTGTGTACACTGCACCCCTTGTCTGAAAATAACCAAACCAACCAACCAAAACCAGCCTCCTACACAACACAAAGGAATATGAAAATTCACTGTCAGATTTCCAGGAGAAAGCCTGCCAATTTTAAGCTGCAGTCTCAGCAAGGAAGAGCTTGGAAAGGCAAACAGTAGGGAGTAAAACTCCAGGGACAAAAAGTTAACAGGAAGCACCAGGGGAAAAACTATAGAAGAAAGTGTAAGAGTCTGAACAAGCCACCTTTGATACTGCTTTGTTGAGATGAAGGTTTAAGTAAGGCAGTGTTAAGAGCCTGATCCGTGGCACCCTCTCTAATTTTAGCATGTGAGGAAGGAGACAGAAGCAGTCTCCCAAGAACCATGCAGAACAGCAGCCACTGACCAAGAAAAATAGCAAGAAGTCAAAGCAGCAGCTCTGCTCGCTAGCTAGTTCAAATACAAGGGTATGTCAAGCTTCTTGGAAAAGCATGGGAAAGACTAAATTTTTACTTTAGCACAAAGCACACCCTTACAGCCATCTGAACATGCTGCTCTGGACATCAGCTGATGCCTAAATTTTACAGCACTGGTCTAAATAAATAGTATGTTTGACTCCAATTAAAAGAATCAACTGTTTCCATGCATGCATTTTAAATAAGGATTTCTTCTTCCCTTGGGCAGAAAATTTTATTCTAATAGATAGAAAAACATATATATTCTTAAATATCCCAAAAATTGATAAATAACATTAAAAACCCATCAGAGGTGATATACCCTATTTTAAACACAACAAAATTCCCTTCAGTTTTTACTTACCTTTATGTCTCTGTGCATTTTTCCTTTACTGTGAAGATAATATAGTCCCTGCATAAAATATTTAGATAATAATTTAGTCCAGTATTTTTTATTTTAGATACATTTCTTACTTAATTACCAGACATATTTAGGAACCAATTCTACTATCTAAACAAGTCACTGACTGAAGAACATTTATTTTAGTATATCTGAACTGCATTTGCAAATTCAATATATGTAGTAGCATAGTATCTAGAACACCACCTAGATGGAAAGAATACCAGTCACCACATCTATTGTAAGAAAATGATTACCCCACCAAGATTTCCTCTGGACATGGTAACCATCACCTTTTTAGACCAAGTTAATTACTTAAATTGCCTAAGTCTTCCATTCAGCAGTCAGATCACTGGATACCTAGTGCAGCTATTTCCTATGTCATTACACACTTCAGTTAAGTCTCAAAGCACGCTAGCAGGCACTGTTTGTCTAACACAGGAGTTCAACTCTTAATTCATGGATTTCTGCAGAAGCATTAGGCTATCTCTCTGGATCTTGATGACAATACCAAAGCATTTTATGACTCAACACATGTCAGAAACTGTAAATTTAAATCCTGGAAGAATTCTATCAAACCAAATCCATGCATGACAAGTCAGAGGCACATCGCTTTTGACACTCAAGGCTTGTCTCTAAAATTCTCTTCCAGGGGTGAAACATCACATAAACAACATCCTCACTCTGCGGTCACGAGCATCCATAAAGACTACATTTTCACGGGAGATACCCATGTCAAAACAGACAATTTTTTGCCAGCTCAGGCAACACATAATGGAGTTGATTGCAAAAATAAAGACTGTTTTCAGTGATCAGCATTTTCATGGATGGTCCTAAACGTACCAAGAGGAAAAACTTACATTACTTGGTATTTCAGATTTTCATGTGAACCACATTGTACAGATAAACAACAATACCACTGAAGATACAGTTTTGGGGTATTTTTTTGTCAGTTAATGAAAATCTGAATGCAGTGTCACTGAAGTACTAACCGGTTATGTAAATCATCTAAGAAAAAATAAACCCACTCACAGATGTTTTAACCTGTTTTGCTGGGGGAAGTGACTAACAACACCCAGTTGGTCCAATGGTTTTTCCATTGGTGGAATTTTACCAACGGTGGCACACACGCAGACCCAAAAACTGGACTCTTACTTGCTTTTGGTACAGTGTAATTAATCAAAGAACCTACCTGACTGTTGCAACAACTGGCATTAGCTGGAAGAGTCCCATGTGCACTCCTCCCATTTAAATCTCTGGATACTACTGGCACAGAAAACCCAACAACTCACTCATTTTTACCATTGCCCTGGAAGAATTTGAGGTCACCATTTTCAAAATCTAATGCCTGGAAGCAGGTACTGTAAAGGCCATATTTAAAGGACCTCTACTTTCAGAATCAGTCACACAGATTCCAACCAGAACTGATAGTAAGCGTTCTCTGAAAACAGACCATTTTATGGGCTTCTAAATGTGGAGACCAAATGTTACCTTTAAGCATTCAAGTGAAACACTGGGTTCGTGGAAGCTGATGGCAAAATTGACATTGGCCGAATTACTTTTATCAAAGGACAGATGGCCTATATGCTCAGACGTTTTACTAGTAAAAGTGACCGCTGCATTGTAACCTACACCAAGGTATCAGAAACTGCATTATACACTATATAATACATTATATACACTATATACTACATTATATTTGTTCAGATATTTGGTCAGAGTGGTGTAAGCATGCATTTACAGACAACTCTAAAATATAAAAAAATGGGTCCATGGATAACACTTAAAAAAACATACAAAGTAGCAAGTTTCCTTCTCACAAGCAATTTATGCATATTAACCACAAAATCTTCCCACACAATAAACAATGATTTCAGAAATTTTATTCTAGACTACTGAAACACTCCTCCATACTCTGAGAAGGTTACGAATTTGATGGATGGACTATTTGGTGTATAAGGAATTGGCTGGGTGGTCATACCCAGAGAGTAGTGGTCAATGGCTCAATGACCAGATGGAAATCAGTGACTAGTGGTGTCCCTCAGGGGTCTGTATTGGGACCAGTACTGTTAATATCTTCAACAATGACGTAGACAGTTGGATTGTGCGTACCCTTAGCAAATCTACAGATGACACCAAGCTAAATGGTGCAGTTGACGCCTGAGGGACAGGATGCCATTCAGAGGAACCTGGATCAGCTTGAGAACTGGGCCCCCTTCCCCTGAGGCAGGCCACAAAAAACAATCAGAGGTCTGGAGCACCTTTCCTATGAAGACAGGCTGAAGCGAGTTGGGGTTGTTCAGCCTAGAGAATAGAAGGCTCCAGGGAGACCTTACTGCGGCCTTCCAGTGCTTAAAGGGGGCTTATAAGAAAGGTGGGGACAGACAGGGCCTGCAGCAACAAGAAAAGGGGTAATGGTTTTAAGTTAATAAGGTAGATTTGGGCTAAATACAAGGAAGACATTTTTTACAATTAGGGCCATGAAACACTGGCACAGGTTGCCCAGAGAGGCTGTAGATGCCCCATCCATGGAAACAATCAAGGTCAGGTTGGACGGGGCTCTGAGCAACCTGATCTAGTTGCAAATGTCCCTGCTCACCATAGAGGGGTTGGACCCGTAAAGGTCCCTTCCAAACCAAACCACTCTATGGTTCTATAGGAACAAAAAAAGTTTAAAGGTTAAAAAAACAGATGTCACCTAAGACTTCATTGTAAGGAAGAAAAAGCCGTGACCTGTAAGTCAGAAGTCTGCAATCTCTGGCAATAGCCTAGAGACATGGTAAATGGCATGCAAGGAGCTGGCTCAGGGACAAAGCTATCTTGAGTGTCTGAGAGAGAAAGCACCTCTCACCTGATGGTATTCAACAGATTTGCATTCACTAGAGGCCAAGAACTGCTCTCTCACATGGAAGCAAGACATCCACAGAAAAAGCCATTTCTGATTTAAGTTTTACTGCTGAACTGAGTCTTTAATTTAGGAAAGAAAATGAAAGCTAGCATACCCATGAGGAGAGGCTGGTGACCTTAACTTGAACATCTCAAGTACATAGGCTTTTCTGTTGGGTTTTTTTTCCTTACTGGCACATATCAACTATCAGATATGCAAAACTGAGTTTTTAAGTTTTCCTTCAAACTTGCAATAACTAATTTGTGCCACAAGTATGGATTAATATATTTGATGCTTCCCCTCTTCTAAAAAATAAAGAATTAACAGCAGAAAGATGACAACAGTTTTCTTCAAATTATCCAGGATAATTTGAGGTTATACAATTATATCAGTTCTAGGCTATAATACAGGACCTCCTCAAGAGTCTGAGAAAAATGCTGAGCCACCCAAACACTGTACATCCATGGCATCACACTTATTTGTAGTTTTTAATTTTAGCTTTTAATACTTTCACATTAAAAGTCAACCACAAAAACCTGAGAACACACTACCTGTAGTGTTTCTCTGCTAACATAGGCAATCTGCTGTTCTGAAAGTGGTCCAGTCACTGAAATGGAAGGGGGAAAAAAAAAAAAAACAGCTCTCAAAATCAGTAAGATACTGCCCATTCCAAACCCATACATACCTCCGTTCACTCCATACAACTCCAAAACACCTCACACTCCATACAATTACTTCCATTCACACTGATAAGATCTTACACTGTTAGCCTCAAAGTAAATGTGCTTAGACTTTCCCCCAGATTGAGCATCCCAAAGACCACCAAACGTTTTTTTAACTAAAAAATGACTAGTCCTATTGGATAACTCCCTCCATATATAAATCTCAAAGTACTAAGAGGAAAAAGAAACAGAAGCAGTGATTTTAAGCATAACTCTTTCCCCTGCAAAAATCCATTGTGTCCTTCTATGCAGGGCTAGACTTCCAACCCAGTGACTCAGAGCTGCAGCAAACTCCACTCAGTCCCCTTTGAGCTCTAGGAAGTTCCTTTTACCCTATGCAACCTGCTTCCTCCTTCTGACCTTCCCACTGCCTTGCTCTTGCAGGTGACTTGCTCTGCCCTGCAGCTGTGTGAAGTGCCCTCTGCAGCTTCTCAATCCTTTTCTGCATGAGCTACCTGCACTGTTGCTCCTGGGCCTGCCACACAATGCACCTTCTCAAACTCTCTCTGAGCAGGCCCAGCAGCTTCCCTAAGGAAGCAGTTATCTTCCTCTCCTTCTCCCACTTTACTCAAGTCTCTCAAAGGAAAACAAAATCAGAATATGCAAACCAAACACAGAACAGCAGGCACGGAATGGTCTGGCAACTTGTCCCCAGTCACTGAACTTTGATCCTGAAATTGAAGTGTTTTAAGACCAGAAAATGCAGTCTTCACTGCAAGCTTCTCAGGTTTGGCAGAGAAAACATAAAAAGAAGTTGGATGGAGTTTCCTCAAAGGAAACTGAAGGAGTAGGGAGTTAAAAACAAAACAAAATTTAAGCACCTAACTTCTCAGCTTCTACAAAACCCACAACCATAATATAAATTAGTTATCATGCAATATATCTATGTCTTCAAAAGAGGTCTAGATCCATCTTCCCCTTCCTGAAAGAAAAGCTCCAAACCCACATAAAGCTAAAGATATTAGCACCCAGAGCACATATTTCTAGGCAGGTACATTTATTTAAAAAATAACAATTCTGATTAAATTACTAAAGATTACAGAGGCCTACAGTTCAATTGGAATAAAACCCCTCGGAACGTGATTAAGATCAGAAAAGAACCTTCTACTCTTAACTACTGGCAGAGAAGCCAAAAATCAGCTGCAACAGGAAACTGCTTCTGCATGACAACTGTTCAGGCATTTGTGTGTCACGAGCTCATTTCCTACTCTACAGGTGCCGCACATAAAGCCTATCAGACACGATGCTTTTTCTGACACTAGTTAAGATGTAAAGAATCAACAAGGCCATGTTCAAATGACTATACCATAAGCATGGTGTGAACTTGTGAGTTGGTGCCTTATTTTAACTGCACCCAAGTTAAACGTGTAAAGGTATACAAGCCGTTTATGCACAGAAGATGGATGTGAAGATCCTAGCATGTAAGATCTTCACAATTTAGAAGACAGACAGATTTATTCTCTGAAAACAATCACCCAAGAACCACAGAGCCATTACTCACTCACAGCACACTTCTTCCCTAAGCAAGTCTTAAGTTCAGGGCAATAAAATCCCTCAAAACATCGATCCACTTATCTAAGTATCTGTAGGCAGTGGATAGTACTAGTAGATAATACTAAAGCAAAGTTCAAAAGCTTAGAAACAAAATGGCTAGGAAGTAAGACAGCCCATCGTTATATTTTATTATTATTATTTTTACCATACAGTATTGTCTAATTGTAAAGCCTTTGAAAAGTAGTGATGGGTATACGATCTAGTGAAGGAAGGAAATAACTTCTGCTGCTCAAAAAACCCCACTACAACTAATTTTGTTTAAAAAAATAAAGCCCAACCAATTACATAAATACATAACCTAAACCTGACCTTCAATGGATTATTATGAATACTAAATTTAGGATTCCCCCTCTCTGATTCCAAAACACTCCAAACACCTCCATTTTTTAAACTAAGATTTATTTAAGATTTTAAAGAATTGGTTTTGACATACCATGATAAATATCCTGCAGAGAGCCACCTCCACAAAACTCCATGCAAATCCATAGCTTGTCTCGTCTAAAAAGTGAACAAAACCATTCATTAGCTGTCAGATTCAAAACAGCACCTATAAAAGAAAACCAGGGGAGTCAAATATTATAAAGCACAACATAACAAGCTCTGTATTATCAAAAGTACAAGTCAAACAATGAATATGATTTATTCTTTATATGATAGTTCACTGTCAAAATAGTAACTAATGAAATACAGAAAATATTCCAGGGTTTACTGGAGTAACAGAATCAGTATTACTGAAAGTGCACGCTGTTAACTGTTCAAAGATCTACTATGAAAATGAAATAAATTATTACTGAGAGTAGAGAGAAAACAGACATGGGTTCTTGTTTCTTCCTTATTTTCACTTCTCCTCCACTTTTTTCAAAACAGACAAATTAACACAAAGGGGGGAAAAGGGGGGAAAGAAACAAACCCAAAACAAAAAGCCCTAGGGATATCTCTCAAATCAAATTTATTTCACAGCAAATGGAGTGAAACTCTAGTGCTTTATTCAAAGCTAGGCAGAGTGGAGCACATGCGGTGGGTAAGTGCCTTCCTAGATGAAGTCTCTTCCCTCAAAACTATCCACGGATTCTTTTGGTGGCACGGTTCAGAGGGAAGTTCTTTAGATTCCTCTTACTAAGGGAATCACTTTGACTCATTATATCTCCATAAAAGTTGCTTTCCAAGACTAGACAATGGGCTGAAGGATTCAAAGGTATCTTCTATTATGGACACTAAATTCTATTTTTACTTAGTAATTTTCACTAGTAAGACATATGTACCACATGTGGCAGCAGAAAGGCATTTTGGAGAGCAGAATATCTAGGAGTTGCTTAGTCATTCCTGGCCATCAAAACATGCAGGAAAGTGCACACAACCAACCACCTTAGGGCAGACTGGGACACAGGACAACAAAAGGCAAGGCTGATGATTGTTCTGCAGCTTGTCCATGACCCTTGGACTTAGGCTTCTTGCATTCATAAGGCTCTGTTAGAACAGCTGAGACACGCTGTGGGCCATGTCAACATTCATGGAAGTGTTTTGCCAGGCAGCGGTGTAAGTACTGAGCTTACCCCAAGCTGCAAATTGCAGATATTTCTCACCATCTGGCAACAGCCAGAATATCTGCTGTTCCAAGGAAGAACTGCCTTTCTTGGATGTCCTCCCCTTTTATGTCCATAGTCCACATGGTCCTCAAAGCTATACCCCGGGTGCTTCCTCTAGTGGTGGGAAACGTATTGTTCAGGCATTACAGAGGTTTTAAGCAAGGGAATCCCCTGGCTCTTAACTCCATATATTTCTACGGGTCAATTAAAGCATTGCCTGAAATAATATGAAGGCTTTCCACTGAAATAACTCAATAATCAAAGTCAGACACAGAAGCAATGTGACTACCTATGAAAGAACACAGAATTAGCAATGGCAGCAGGGGAACAGAAGTGAGAAAGACGCGTTGAAGAGACAGATAGACATCTGCAAGTCCCTTGTTTATCCCCCACAATGATGCAGGATTCAGATAGGGACACTTTTGGGGGCACTAGGCTTGTGAAAGCCACTCTTTCCTGTCTGGCTGCATCACATTTTATGCCAACAGCAGCAACATGGAAGTAGGAAAAAGCTAGGACAACCCCAGCAGCCCTGGGACAGCAACACAGCACCCACAAAGTAAGAGACATGAAGCAGAGTATTGCTGTAAATTCACACCTTCACTTACTGGGCATTAACTTCCCAGTGTGGAAAAGCCCTACAGAAAAGGAAAAAAACATAAGAGGATCAAAAGAGGAGACGGCATTTCTAATTTTCTATCTATACTGTGCCTAAGTACTTTGAGACAGGTGAAGATCCACTCAATCAACAGTAACAGTGTATACAGTTGTCTGTTTCTGCAGAGCATATGGCAAATGCAAACAAAATAAGAGACAGGATCAACAGCACCATTTAGCATCTGCAACTTAACACCCCAGGCAGAAAACCCCTAAGTAAACAAAAGGAAAGCATGGGGAACAATATACTACTAAGTGCCAAGTACAGGATGATGGTATTTTTCTTATTGTACTTAGCATTGAAAGATACTTGGAAAACAAAAGCTCAGAAAATGAGAAGGCTCAAAAGACAGCCATTCAATTGCCCAGGCAAAAGAGAAACACTATACCAATAAAACAAGAGGGGACCAAGCAAGAGCACAACAGAGTGCCAAAATATACACTATATTTGCCAAAATTAATTAAGTCTACAAAGACATATTTTTATACCCTGAGACAAGAGAAAAACATTTTTAAAGAAAAAGCACCCCCAGCCTGAATACAGCATCATGAGAAGTACCATTTCAATCTAAGATTTTAAAGAACGTTGAATGCAACAATTATGCTTGCTCACAGTCTTTTTTCACATGAAACAGCTTTTTATTAGTTATACTAAGCAATCTGTTCCCACCGTGACTAGTTAAAAGCAGCAGCTAGTAAGACAACTGGATACATTAGTCAATGCTTTGACAACGCGAATAATCTCACCTCCAGAAACAAACACAAATGCAACTGTCACATTCTGGTCATTATGTTAGAATTATGTTAAAAAAATGTTAGAAAACCAGCTCAGCATAGCTTCAACAGCACTGCAGAGCCCAAGCCCCCACTGCTGCCATTCCTCACTTACTCATTTCTTCTGAATTTGTCTTCTGAAGAGATTTATAACAATGACATTCAGGTTTGTGGGGCATGCCAGACAGTGTCACACATCAAAGAAAATGTCAACACAACTTCCAGTACTGCAGAGAGGTACAAATAAAGTCATCCCATGCACTGGAAGATGTCCTTAAGTTGAGGACATCTTAACAGACAAAAAGGTGCTCTCTCTCTTGCCCAACAAAGGCAGGCTTTGAGATTGTGAAGAAACTTAAGGAGGTGCGATACTAAGCCACACAGCTTTCCAACTATGCAACATCCATTTAAGAAGCTTAGTCACCGTAACACAGCGCTTTGAAATACTACCTTTAAGAAATCACAAAATCCCTCACCAACTTTACCACCTCACAATCTGTAAAATGCTGTTGAACAGACTAGTAACTCCAAAAATTCTCAAAAAGTGTTAACATGACTTTGAGATACATAGCAGTATTAAGAACTGACTGTTCATGCACAAGAAAGAGGCTGCCAGTACTGAACAGAATGGAAGTAACACCCAATTCAGGTTAACCTTCAAATTAACCTTAACAAGTGCAGACACTTTTGGTTTGGAATACTGAGCCCCTACATGTACACACACTCCACACATATGCACACTCAAACTTGTGCATAACGCAGCTCACAGTCCATCCTGGTGTTAAAAAAGCATTCAAGCTGCCAAGACAAGCACCCTTGAAGGTATGGGATGCCAGAACAGCATGGCTTGTTGATTTTGTCTTCAGACTTTGACCCCTTCCTCCACATGTATACATGATAACGCAAGCGGTACACAATCACACACTCCTGCCCTCGCTCAGTGTAGTATGCAGATGGTGTTCATCTAACGGGCAAGTAACTGTCCTGGTTCAGCAGGGATAGAGTTAATTTTCTTCTTAGTAGCTGGTGCACTGCTGTGTTTTGGAGAACAATGTTGATAACACACTGATGTTTTTAGTTGTTCCTAAGTAATGTTTATATTAAATCAAGGACTTCTCAGGCCCTGCCAGTGAGAAGACTGGAGGGGCACAAGAAACTGGGAGGGGAACACAGACAAGACAGCTGACCCAAACTAGCCTAAAAGGTATTCCATACCATGGGATATCTTGCTCAGTATGTAAACCCTAGGGGTGGCCAAGGCTTGCCAACTGCTCCTTGTGGGACTGGCTGGGCATCAGCCAGGAGGTGATGAACAATGCATTAGCCATCGTTTTCTTTTCTCCCTTCACTTTGGATTTCATTCCTCTCCCCTTCTCTCTCCTTTTCATTATAATTGTTATAATAATTATTATTGGTTTTATTTCAATTTTTAAATTGTTCTTATCGCAACTCTCAAGTTTTACATTCCTTCTTGATTGGACTGCTCCCCATCCTGGGGGTGAGCAAGCAGCTGCATGATACTTAGTAAGTACTTCTAATAAGTAATGAAGTACTTTAGCCCCAACCATGCAGCTTTAGGTAACTAAACAACAACATCAACAACCTGCTTTCCTCTTATACTTTCAAAGTGCATTTCCACTTAATCTTATTCTGAAAATACATTTCCTCTTGGAAACCTCCTCCATGCTCCCCGCTAAACTATGTCTGTGAAGTACTAATACGACCAGCTGTTCTACCACAAATCTTTGAAATTACTATAAAGCAAATATAATTCAAAACACAGGCTCTACTGACTTGAATCACGTCTGTCACATGCAACACTTTCACCCATCAGACAAAAGCTAACAAGATACTCATACTAAGAAAGATGCAATGAACCCCATCAGTGATAAAACATGGTTTTCAATGAGCATCTAGTGCTATTCAGGACACCGAAGGTGAAGAAACTCCTCAGGACAGCATTTGCTAGCTGATACTCTGCATGAGACCTCTCCTCCTCCACTAGCACTTATTGCCAGGACCTTCTCTCTTCACCAGCACTGCCTTGAAGTTCTGGCACAGTCAACTTGCCCAATTTCAGTTTGC
This sequence comes from Microhierax caerulescens, assembly GCA_035590215.1. NCBI lineage: Eukaryota > Metazoa > Chordata > Aves > Falconiformes > Falconidae > Microhierax > Microhierax caerulescens. The sequence continues at coordinate 91,130,660 of JAVJGJ010000059.1, forward strand.
TACAAGTATGCAGATGTTCAGCATCAGGGTCACTAAAAGCACCACAAAGTGCTCCACGCTCACCATTTCAACATCCTGTCCCAGCTCACCCTAGAGCAAAAAACAAGGAACGCTCAACAACAGCCAAGTAAGCCGGGGAACATGTGTTAGCTCCTCTATAGCACTGCAAACATGCACCAAACCAGACACTACTGGCTAGAAAAGAAACAGCAACTGGGAATTCCTAAGCTTTAGCTGATGCAGAATGAAAGTAAAAGAAATGCAGTACTGCTGGACAAATCTGGAAGGATTTTTAAAAGGAAAAGATGTACTCCAAATACAAGAGCCAAGTTCTGTAACATATTCCACCTTCAATGATGGTGATACTTTGTTGAAAGTACCAAGATTTTTCATGTGAAAATACCTCCTGTATCTTCCCACCACCAATCCAAAAGCACTTGGCCTGTATTGCTGAAAAGTTTTTGGCTGAAGCTGATAGCCATCACTGAGAATTTCAGCTGGAATTGCTCAAGCTTAGTGCACACACGAGTAATTCAACCCAGCATCTTCCCATTACGAATAGCAGAATGTGTAACACAGAGCTACCATGTCCCCACCTATACTGTCTCTGTGCAGACAGAAGGTATGTGAATACCCAAAAGGAACAGGTCTCTGCCATAAAGAGCATCATGATTTCCCAGAACCTTTTAAAAGCTTTTTATTGCATGACGCTATATGCCTAAAATTATTGCAACATTACGTTCACAAAATCCAGAAAAAAAAAAAAGTCTAGTCCTTGAATATCAAGCAATTGCTATATCTAGCATATAACATTTGTAAGGATGTATTGAAAAGAAATATAGTAATAGCAAACATTATTAGGAAGTAGACATCAATTTTCTCAATACCAAGACTTTATATGGAGTACGAGTTTACTGCACTTGTTACAAAAGTAAGCATAATACCGTATTAAAGGAATCACACACAAAAAAAATAATGAACAATTTACATACAGTAAATTAAGTATCCTAAACAACTCTGCAGCTCAAGAGAGAAATATCAATAACTTTTAGGTTTCAAAACAAATCCAAACTACAAATCATCAGTGAGATTTTTAAAGGCTGCAAGGTTTACACTCTTAGGTACTTCAGTATGAAATTCTCCTTAAAGCTTAACACTACTACTATTAAGCAAGGAATAAACCAATTTTTTTCCTCCTTATTTCTCCCATAACATTCAATTTTGAATTCTCGGTATTACATCCCAACACCAGTTAAGTCAGAACATTTCTGAGAACTCTATCTGCATTATGCAATATTAACACTTACCAAAATTTTGCAACTTTGAGACATTTTACTGAAACAGATTTAGAAGATACTATACACACAGACTTTCTTCATACTTGTCATACTTCTGCTTAATTTTCCATTTATGTATTAAATTCAAAGCTTTCAAACAACAACTCATTTCCAAGGAAACATGACTACATGGTCACTGAAAGATTTTGTTGACAGCAATATTATTTATAGACAGACACTGCAGTAAACAGAACAGATTTTAAGGTAAGTGAAAAAATAATATACAAGTGGATAATACTTATTTGGTAAATTATGTTTTGCCTAACTTACCTTATAGACTCATCCTTTATGGAGAAAAGCATTTTTAAATGAGTAGAAGAAACAAACTGTACCTGAGATAGCTGCCAAAATAAGCCACAATGTTCGGATGTTTACAGTCTTTCATCATAATGATTTCCTGCTGCACAACAGCAAAATCTTCTCCTGAAAAGCAAAAGAATGAGTATTTTCATTGGCCTGGTTCATACTCACATCTCAACTAGACTTTCAGTACATGTTTATAAAACAAACATTTGGAGTAATTAAAACTAATTATCTGCCAGTTTCACAGACATAAAGCAGCTGTAAATCAGTATTTATTAGCAAAGGCTTAGCAATAAGTAACTATATTCTTAAGAGTAAGTTTAATTCTGGGCCAGATGGACCTCGCATCTGCTATCTGATACCTCTTATGATACTGGCCACAGCTTCTTCTAAACTCTTTATTTTCCCCAAGATCCCACTCTGTGTGTCCATCTGCATATGCCCTGCCAATAGCCCAAGTCCTTAAAAACATATCAAAACTTTGCTATTTTTGGTCACATGTCCAACACCCATTAGATCATCTTCCCAAGCAAAAACCATTCAATAGTATGCTGCTGCTGCAACTTTTCTGTAAACTCAGTAAAGCACATAAATTAATGGACTGTAAATAACATATGTCCAGATAAAACTTTGACACAGATGTGGCACTTAATTTTTTATTTATTATTATTTGGTACCTCATTTGTTCTTATCTTTCTATAAAAGATTCTTATCAGATGTGTACACTGAGAAAATCATGCATGAAATGGAAAACGCAGACACATCTTTGTTTTGGGGGTGTTATGCAGGGGTTTTGTTGTTTTTTTGTTGGCAAGTTAAAGAGGCAAGGCAAGAAAGACATCAAGATATAAGAAAATGCTGGCAATATCTGACAGCCTTTTTTTTTTTTTTTTTTTAGAAGAAATACATGTCAAGTGCTCTTTTGCAGTTCAGTATCTTACACTATGTCTCCTCTGAAATTAAAGGCAAATTATAGCTAGTTTGTAATGTTGTTTCCAGAGAAGTTCTTCTGAAGTTTCTTTAGTTACTAGACGTTCACAGTTCACAAAAAAAACTCATTCTTACTAACCTCAAGGACTTCATAGGTGAAACAAGCCTGAAGGCCTCGAACAACCACTTAACTTCATGAATAACTGAAAAGACTCTTTAAGCAAGCCGAAATAAAGTATGTCAAAATTCCCCTTTTAGCGTACACCTCAGCAGCGTAGTAGCATACTTCAGCATGACCCAAAAGAGCTTTTAAACCAGAAGCCAAAGCTATTGTCTGAAAAGTTGAATACAGACACTAAGCTCATTATTTATCAATTGCTGCAACCCAAAATCACTTCTGAAATATGGCTGTTAACAGATTTCAAATATAACAACAAATCCCAGCAGAACTGGCCAGGCTATTACCTTAGAAAATATGTTTTAAGTTTCTCCCAATCATATCAACATACTGGTGACCTATCCATTTAGTTCTTTTTAACCAGAAATCCAATATTCACAGGTATTTATTTTATTTAACTGATAACAAACTGCAAACTACAAACTGAAAGCTAACATCACAAGAGACTTGTCTACAATCTAAGGTATATTGCCGACTGGCTTGCTGTATCCTGGCTAGACTTTTAGACATGCAAACAGTAAAGAGCAAACAAGAAATTATTTTCACATATGAACATGCCATCTCTCTGAAAGGACACGATTCCTCCAGTATTTGACCAGTTGTTTTCATTGCATCTGGAATACTGAAGCAGCATAAGCTTTAGAGTAAGCACCTAAACATTATTGACCCTTAGTCTT
>JAVJGJ010000059.1:91144894-91166259 GCA_035590215.1 Microhierax caerulescens
AAGCCCCCTCAGATTTTGGAGAGAAGGACCGACCCGGTTGCTTGACAACAGATCCCACCACCAACGCGGGAGCAGGGAAGAGAGGACAGCCCCCGCCGGAGCGCGGTGTTGCGTCTACCTTGTAGACGTCACCGTAGGTGCCGCTGCCGATGCGCTGGATGAGCTCGAAGTCCTCCTGCGGGTTGCGCCGGGACAGGTCACACACCCGCCCGCCACCGCTCATGGTGCCGGGGAAAGACCCCTCGGCCGCGACCCCCCCGAGCCGGGGGAGGAGAGAAGAAGGGAACCCAACACCGGAGCGATTACCACCTCCCCCCGGCCCGCTCCGGCAACATGGCGGCCGCGACTCCGCACCGCGCAGGCGCAAATGGCGCCGCCCCGCCCCTCTCCCCGCCGCGGGCTGTGCGCCTGCGCGGGCCGGCAGCAGGCGGGCGGCCCTGCCTGCGCGTGCGCCTGCCCCCTGTGCCCATCGCCCCGCCCCGCGTTTGCCCTCCGTGCCAGTCCCCGGGGCTCTGGGCCCGTCCCCCGGCAGGATGGCGGGGCCGTGGCTGAGTCGGTGTGTGCTGCGGCTGGCGGCGGCGGAGCGCAGCACCGACCACCTGTACGAGACAGACCCGCGGAGGCACCGGCAACTTTTGCGAGGGCTCGCGGCGGCCGCCTCTGCTGCTTCTCGCCCCCAGTCGGCGCCGCCGCTGCTGCCGCCGCCGGGCTGCGCTCGGCCGGTCTTCGCCACGCACGCCGGGCTGCGGCGGAACGGGGCGCTGGTTCCCGCCCCGACGGCCTCATCCGCGGCGGTGAGCGGCGCCACCGGCTCGGGGATCCCCGGGTCTAGCTCCTGTAGTTGCAGCCGGGGACCCAAAAACCCGGCCCCGGGCACGTTCACCGGGTCACCCCGCAAAACAGCACGCGAGCACACAGCTGGCACCCGACAGAGCCAGTCCCTTGGCGCAGGAGCCCTGAAATTCCTCATGGAAGCCCACTCGTGCCACTAAGGACTCGCAAATTCACCAGCACCTGTGCATGCAGCTGGGGACCCCCTCTTCAGAGCCAGCCCCTCGGTGCATGCAGCTGGGGGTCTCTGCAGCACCTGGAGCCCAAGAGTCACCCCACACTGTCCCTGTGCACCAGGGACCACCTCCCCCATACCCTGATGCCCAGCCCCTGGTCTCTAGCTTGGGACAGGGCATTTCTCCGTGGGAACTTGGCACTCCCTGCCTCAGTGCACAAAACTGGGATCCCAGCACTGCCCCATTGCCTGCAGCCTCCAGTGCTAGCTCCTGTCACAGCTCCTGCCACAACTCCTGGGGCCCCTGCCAGCTCTTGCCGGGTATCTGACCTTCCCCAGTGGAGTATGGCAGCCATGCGTTATGGATGGCCCCATGTGGGCACTATGCCATGCACCTGCCAGCACACTGCAGCACTGGCACAGTATCTGTGCACACCCATCCAATGCACCCTGGCTGGGCCACATCTTCCTCTCACCTGCAGGACTGCTTCCCCTTATTTTGTGACTTTTTGGAGCATTGTGCATGCCCCCGTGGGTTAAAGTGTGCATATCCCCTCTCCTGTTACACAAGTGTTGCCAGCCCCGCTTCCACTCCCATCTTGCATATGGTTTTCCAACATGAAGGAGCACTGTGGATGCTTGCCTCCATCCCCGTCCATGCCCTCCACCCTCTGTGCAGGGAACAAATGCCAGACAGCTGTGGGAACCTTTCTCCCTAGATGTGCCACCCCTTGAGCCTGGCTCTGCTGTGTGTGGGTCCTAGCTCCAGGCACCTCTTGAGCTCTGTGCTGGTGAACGAGGCATGGCTTTTCCCACCATGCTTCTGCTGCAAGTCACTGATGGGTGAAATAAAGAGTGGGATGAGGGGGCACTTTAGGCACAAAGATGCACCGTCTGCTCACCACCCCTGCCTGCTTTGCCAAGGATGTTGGTATGTGGGACCGTCCTTTCCACTGAGAAGGTGCTTGAGGATGGGGAGCTGGGCATGGCCCCATTTCAATGTGTGGTTATCAGAGCAGAGGAGCTGAGGGGGATGGGGTCTGGCAGATGCAGCAGTGATGCCTGCGAAATGGCATAGTGTCTGTCAGTGCATTTGTCCCGCCAGCCACCCTGGGCTCTGCATCCATGCCCTTGGCTTCATTTTTATGACTTTTGCTCTCACAAGTAAAACAGTCTCAAGCCCGTCAGAATCAGATCCAGTCTGCTGTGATTTTTCCTGGTGTGTGACTGAGATTTTGGGGTTGTGCTGTGCTGCTTTCTGCTGTGGAAGAGCTGGGACAAGTGGCAGGCATAGATTAGCTGGACAGAGCTGCCACAGATGCTTTGAAAGCTGGTCCAAGGGGACTGGGCTCTGTGACAAGTCTGGGAGTAGCAGCAGCTCTAAATGAGCTACGGAAGGAAATGCCAGGGGTTTCGAGCTCTGTCTCGAAAGGCTAACAGACATCCTGCTGGGGAGCACTGATAACCTCATCATCCGCCTGGTCTTGCCTCTCAGTCTTAATTTTTATCTCATTAGAGCGAAAATTGGTTATAGTTGTTTCCATGCTATGTCCTTGCCTAATTGTGCTTGGGTAGAAGTAGTTATGAATGGGGCAAGCAGGGTTATTTTCCCCCTTAAATCCTGCTTTCTATTCATGGCAGCTGCCTGTACTTCCTTTGTTCTTTTAAAAACACTCACTGGTTTCTCTGGGAGTGTCTAGATCCCCTCTCCTTGGTAAGAGAGACAGATGGAGCTGAGAGATGTGCCCCCCGCTGCTTTCAGAAACAGCTCAGTTCAAATGGGTATCAAGCATCGTTTGCTTCCCCAAGCTTTGGGGCAACTTCTCCCACTTTCTCTTTTTCCTTCTATTTCTTAGACATGGTGACGGTAGGACAGTTAAACTGTGTGCTGCAGGGAATCTTGCTGGGCACCACTCAGAAAGGTCAAACAAATTAAATGAAACTGCATTTGGATGTCAAACGTTTTTGTGATAGGACAGCCCATGCTCTTGCTTTAAGAGTTCTTCTGGTGATGGTGGGGGATTCACTGTGACATTTGATTGCTGTGTCTCCAAGGATCATGAGCCCCAGCTGTAGCCGGTGGCACACCACAGCCATGGAAAATACCTTGCTGGGACTGGATGCCTTGTTATTTTCAGCTGCACCCACAACCCATCCATCCTGCTGCTGCTGAGATCTGAAATGGCACTTTGTGCCCTACAGCCCTAAATCCTGGCCACTGCCCAAAGCAGGAGTGCTGGCTCCTTGGCTGGCACGCATTGGCAGGCTCTACCAGCCTCCAGCTGGGTGATGCCAATGCAATTTGCCACAGCTGGAGACTTCATCCCACTCCTCTGGATCTTTCCATGCCAGATGGAAGTGTGAAGTGCTGTGTCTGCCAGTGCTGTGGGGAGCATGCCTGGGATCAGCCCATGTCTTTCTCTCATGGGACTGGAGCCGCTGGAAAGGGGAGGGTGTTCTGACCAGGCCACAGAGCACCTGCTTGAGCATGGTGGGAACAGGCATGGAGGCAGGCAGGTGTCTTCTGGAATTGCCCTGGCTGCCTTGGGTAACAGAAGAGCTGTGGTTTGTGTTAGTCCCAGGGCAGGTTGGTTGTGGTCCTAAGCTGCCCCAAATAAAGCATCTGAAGGAAAGTCTAAATGTAGCGGTCCCAGTGGGCTCCAGATGTGGAAGGCCCATGTACACAAGTCCCGTACTGGTGTACTCCTGTTGCAGCCATTCCTGATGTCCAGAGAGAAGAGCTATGCCTCATACTTTTAGGGATGACTCTTAAGAGTGTCAAAAAGCAGCAGTGCAGCAGGGACGTCTTTCCCCTGTCCCAGTTTCAGCTGGGACAGAGTTAGTTTTCTTCCTAGTAGCTGGTGCACTGCTGTGGTTTGGATTTGGTGTGAGAACAATGTTGGGTTTAGTTGTTGCTGGGTAGTGTTTATACTAAGTCAAGGACTTCTCAGTTTCTCAGGCCCTGCCAGTGAGAGCTGGAGGAGCAGGGGAAGTTGGGAGGAGGCACAGCCAGGACAGCTGACCCCAACTGGCCAAGGGACATTCTGTACCACAGGACCTCATGCTTAGTATGTAAACTGGGGTGAGTTACCCAGACGGTACAGGATCACAGCTCGGGGACCGGCTGGGCATTGGTCAGCAGGTGGTGAGCAACTGCACTGTGCATCACTCATTTTGGTTTTTATTTTCCTTGAGTTATATTTCTCTTTCTGTTTTAGTTACCTCCCTTTCCATTACTACTACTACTATTACTATTGCTACTACTACTTACTAGTAGTAGTAGTAGTAGTGTTATATTTTACTTTATTTCGATTATTAAATTTTTCATATCTCAACCCACAGGTTTCAACTTCGTTTTTCCCAGTTCTCCTCCCTATCCCACCAGGGCAGGGGGGCAGCAAGCGAGCAGCTGCCTGGTACTCTAGTTGCTGGCTAAAAGGATGACAGTCCTTTTTGGCACCCAATGTGGGATGTGAAGGGCTGAGATAACAACAGATCTAACCAGACTGTGATGAAACAAATTTGTTGCAAGCATTCATTGTATTGGTTTAATGGTCGTTGGTTACAACGTTGATTTGTTTGCTCTCAGAGTTGTTTGGCTTGCTCTCAGAGCTGCCTTAGGTCACACCTCGCTTGCAGTTTTTGTTCCCTGTTACGCTGTTCATGCCCTCTGGTGCCTGGGCTGAGGTTATCCTTTTGCTGTACTTTGTAATACTGGCTTCTGATATGCCAGAATTGCTGGTCATGAAACTGATCTGGTATGTGTATTCAGCACTGCTGTCACCCCTGTACTTTGCGAATCATCTAATGGGAACTATTAATAATCATACCTTTTGCCTTTTCTCCTCAGAGAGTCAGGCTATGGAGGCAATATCCTTCCACATCTTCCCCTTCCCTGCCAGTTTACTTACAGTAGTGTTTGAGAACTTTGAAAATTCTGAATGTCCTTGAGATGTTGAAACCAGCATAATCCTATTGCTAGGAATGCTGAATGCATTCCAGGTCTTGTTTAAGGTTAAACAGCTATTTAAGAGGTCTGCCCCGATGTTGAATAGTTATGAGTGGCAGGGGGTGTGGGATAGCATGGGCAAGTACCCAGGAACAGTGAGCACCGCCGGGGTTTCAGAACTTAACCCCTGAACAAGTGCAGAATCCAGAAAAACTAGTTAAATATTTGGAAAAAGTATGCTGTCACCCTTGCAATTCCAGAGAGGCAAGTGTTACTGCAGCGTGCTGGGGCCTGGCCTGTTCAACACTATTCAGTGTCCTCAGAGTGAAGAGAAGGTCTCTGGATCTGATGGCAAAGCGACAGGCATTGTGGCTACTCCAACCGCAGCAACAGGCACCGTGGCTGTGCTAATCCCCACCACAGAGGCTGTGGCTGAGCCAGAGAACCAGCCCGTGCGTGCTGGTACCAGTTGCCACTACATGCGAGAAGAAATGGGCATGAAAGTCAGCTCATTTAGCAAAGGAGGATGAAGCAGGGCCATCACAAGACCAGGAGGAAAAGGCAAAGCAAGAAGTAACTACTGAATCCCGATCCCTGAATGAGCTGTCGCATAGGCAAAAAGATTTTAGCTGTTGTCCAGATGAGCGCATTGCTGGGATAACAGGGCTAATGGTTTGGAATTAAAGGGTAGGGAAGCCAGTAGAGAAGCCAAACAGTTGGGATCACTTTCTAGGGAAGGGGGCATGGACAGATCAATTGGAAGAGGGACATAAGTCCTCAGTCTCTGGAGGCAACTCCTGTCAAGCGTGAAGGAAAGGTATCCCTTCAAAGGTGATTTACATGTTGCCCTGGCAAGTGGACTGCAATAGAGAGAGGTAGGTATCCAGTACCCAAGGGAATTAGCCATGCTGGAGATTATTTATTATGACCTGAACAGTGTGCACTTACCCACAGATCCAGATGAAGTCCAATGCACACAACCCGTGTGGCGGAAAACTTTATGGAGTGCACCAGCTTCACATGCCAACTCATTTGCAGTAATGGGCTGGAGAGATGAAGTGGCACTGATGGTGGGTGAAGTGGCTTGCCAGCTCTGGGAATACAAAGGCAATATCTCTTCTTTCCTTGGCTTTGGAGAAGCTGGTCAAGGAACTCAAAGAGGACTGATCCTATTCCCCACCTGTACATGCTACAGTAAGTGTCCTTTTACTCAAGAAGGAGGATACAGGAGGTACACACCACGGGGTACCCTGTGGTTTTACCAGCGGAACCATGGAGAGGACATGAGGAAGTGGGATGGAAAATCCACCTTGAACCTAGAGGTACAGGTATGTGAATTGCAAGGAAAACCCATCACAAATGGGGGTTCTTCTGGGAAGGCTGCTGCCCCAGCCTCCAGTGGGCAGTTTTCCAGGCAGAGTGGAAGGGCTGATCTTACTCCTGATCCTCTGGAAAGGAATTCTAATCCATTTTTAAAAGGAGTAATCGGAGAATCCTATGACCAGGACTCGAGGGGCCTTGCCTCCAACCAAGTGGAGGAGAGGCATGACTGGGCTTGCTGGACTGGCATGTCAGACCCACAGGAATACAAGGCTGTAGTAGATACCGGTGCACAGTGTACCCTAATGTCATCAAGCTATGCAGTGGCAGAACCCGTTAGTATTTCTGGAGTGACAGGGGGATTCCAACAGCTATGACTGTACTGGAGGTTGAAGTGAGCCTGACTGGGAATGCATGGCAAAAGCTGACCGTTATGACTGGCTCAGAGGCTCCATGCATCCTTGGCACAGTCTTTCTCAGGAGAGGTTATTTCAAGGATGCAAAAGGGTACCAGTGTGCTTACGGTATAGCTGCCTTGGAAATGAAGGAAATTCAGCAGCTGCCTGCCTCGACCAGCCTCTTTACCAGTGCTTCTAAGGCTGGCAAGAAGCCCAAGTTTTTCCTCATGTAGTGTTAAACACAGGGGAGAATTCAGTTAAAGTGTGCAAATAATTGTGCAAGTGACAGGTTCAAATCGTTGTTTTAATTGACAAAGTTGCTGTGATATGACTACAGTTGTTGTCTACATAGCTTAATTTTTAGCCTGTTTTGATTTTTCCTCTTAAATATTCACTCCATTGCCTTCTCCAGTATGTCTAGACTACTACCTTGATGTCTGAAAAAGTTAATAGGTTTCTGCTGACCGGAAGTTACACATTTTGGTAAGGTTCTTGACTAGGAGGCTTCTTTTAACTGGAAAAACCTAATGGTAGAAAGGAACTAATTAGCAGAGAAGTAGCAAGGACTAACAGCATCCTCTCTTTTTTTAGGAAGAACAGATTGGCATGTATGCGTTGTATACCAAGGACAAGACACAATCAGATTCCCTGCTAACCAGCCATGGAAATGCCTTCTTCAAAGTAGTCACTATCTAGTTCCTCACTTCATGTAAATTATGTGATCATTACTTGTTGATTTTATCATTGTTTAGGGAACATAGCTTAGCAGCACTTACCCATTTCTGCTACTTCTGCAGAATAAGCAAAAGAATCTGGGGGATAAGATGAAGGAATGAAGGTATGCAGCCTGCAAAGATGATTTGGTTGGTAGTTTCTTGTACAAGGCAGGCAGACTGTCCCCTACCAGAGTGAAACAGATTTTACGTAACAAGCCAGCAGAAATCATCAGGTTTAGCAAGACACACAGGAAAGCAGCAAGCGTGTGAAGTAGCAGCTTAGTGTTTCCACACCTAGGAGTGATGCTTGTTAAAGAATTTGATTGCATGTGCTTTACATGCAAGCTGCAGGATCATAAATTGATTCATTATCTTTTATTGGTTCTGTGTTGTCTGATGATGATTTATTTGGGAGAGAAAATGCATGGGCTGGAAAAAGCTAGGGAAGTACCTGAACTTCAGGCGTATTTGAGGGCTTGATCTTTCCTAGTATTGATGATCTCATATATGAAAAGGAACAGACTTTCCCTTGTTAGCTGAAAGGCAGATATTTTAAATATCAGTTTTGAGAGATTAGACAAGATAACCATGCTGGTTTAACAGTTGTTTCCCTGGAGAGGAAAAGGGAGCCCCAGTGGTCTGCTACAACTTCTCCTTCAGTCTCCTGCCACGCTCCAAGCTTTAGTATTGCTGTTTATCTGACTCCTTGGTAAAGCAGTACTTCTTTGATTCACAGATTAATTTTCTGTTGTCTTAGGCACATTGTGAGATGTCATCATGATTTTGGAAATAAACACCCTCTTACTTTATTAATTCTCACTGTACGGTATTGCTGATCCTGTCTGTTCCGCAGTCATGCATACTGTCTCTTAGAAAAAAATAAGGAAAAATGAAACTTTAAATCAATCTTGCCTTTTCTCCTCCCTCAAACACAGAAGCCTTAAACAGGGAAATGGGAAACAAAATGTTTCTTGAGTTTTAAGCCTTCTCTACAAGCAATAAGAAAGTGTAATTTTGTTCCTTTCTGGAAATAAACTGTTAATTAGCAGTTAAATGTTTCACTTAGGAAAAGAAGAATATTCAAGAAGTGATCTGAAGGTGCTGAAACCTGTCGGGCAAATTACTGCTGTGAAGATACTCAAGGGCAATATTTTATTTATGTTAGTTGTCTCACCTTATCAGCACAGTACCTCCCCATGAACATTACATGTCAAGCAGCATTTCATGATCCTCCTTCTCTAGGCACACTGTTCTCTAGGGTTTCTTAATTAGTTGTTATTCTAAGGATTATAATTTAAAAACCTCTGTGGATTCTTTCTTTGTAGAAACCTTAGCAGAAGAGTGCTTTAAGTTCCACGGGAAGGGGAGTGTAGAAAAGGAAGCTGTCATTGTTTAACCCTGGAGGGCAACCAAGCACCACACAGCTGCTTGCTCACCCCACCTCACCCAGAGGAGTGGGAAGGACAGTCAGAAAGGAATGTGAAAATCGAGGGTTGAGATAAGAATAATTTAATAAATAAAGCAAAAGCCATGCATGCAAGCAAAGCAAACGAAGGAATTCATTCGCCACTTACCGTGGGCAGGCAGGTGCTCAGCCACCCCCAGGACAGCAGGGCTCCGTCACGCCTAACGGGACTTGGGAAGACAAACACCCTAACGCTGAGTGTCTCCCCAGCTTATATACTCAGCATGATGTCCCATGGTATGGAATGGCCCTTTGGCTAGCTTGGGTCACCTGTCCTGGCTGTGTCCTCTCCCAGTGTCCTGTGCCCCCCTAGCTCTCTGGCTGGCAGGGCCCAAGGAACTGAAAAGTCCTTGACTTAGTATAAACATCACCCGGCAACAAGCAAAACCATCAGTGTGTTATCAACATTGTTCTCACACCAAATCCAAACCACAGCGCTGCACCAGCTACTGAGAAGAAAATTAATTCTATCCCAGCCAAAACCAGGACAGTTCCCTGGAAAGGGGAGTGTAGAACGGGAAAGTGTAGAATCCCACAAAGTTTTCTAAGTAAGCGTTCATAAAAATTTCGCATCATACTTCAGCCAACTAACTTTTGTTAGCCTGTGCCTGTCGTTTGAAACTGAAGGTCACTACAAATTGTAACTTGCCCGTTCCCCATTTTTGAAATGCGGACGTCTGGTTTCACCACTAGAGGTCGGCACTACCTTATCTGATACTTGGCAACTAGTTTTCTGAGCTGTCGATAAAAGTAGGTGCAAAGACAATCTTGTGCATGCCGGTTGAAACCAAAGCAATACCTCTACACCTCTTGGTGACCTGTGTTACAGTACCTATGCACAGTGAAGGTGACCATAAAATTAATGCTGAAAAATATTTTTTAGATTCCTCCAGGTTACTTTGAAGATAGGTAAGACTTATTTTTAAATTTCACTTTTTTTTTTTTTAAACAGACCCCACTGAAAAATGTTTGCTAAATGCTGCCAGTTCAAGAATGGAGTATTGCAGATACCATCTTATTTGACTGAGAATTTTCTGTACCTTGTTGCCTTTGCAAGGGTATAACATGCAACGTAAATCAAAGGAGCTGAAGGGCAAAGGTAGATGCAAGAGGATTCACCAACATCAGTGCAGCTGTACACCTGTAAGTACTATTACTGGCAGTCAATTTTTATTTTGTGTATCTTTGTCATATTAAAAAAATGGCAATATTGAACTAATGCTGAGGTCTCTTTAAGATCCAGATCTTGCGAATGTCAAACTACTTTCCATGGGATGTGTAACTAAATGAAACTATCAGTTGCCTACTGCAGCATTTTGATTTCTTTTGTGTTGCAAAACTGTCATGTTTTGCTTTGTGACACAACGGTTACATAACTGGGTCTCAGTACGGTAGGCTTTGTCTTTTAGCTTCTTACACCATACAGTGTTGTTTTATACTTCTGTGGTTGACGCATTTAAAAATCCATCTTTTAGAATAATTTCTGGAGAAACTAGAAATATTAATCCAATGAGCAAAGTTATCAAATTATTTTTTTTCTAACTGAGTTTACTTAAAGCAAGTCACTGATTGAAATTCTGCCTTACATTTTTGCTGAGCGACTTGCTTGGGTAACAAAAAAGATTCTATCCCACCTTAACTCATGGTATAATACGATACATGAGTGCCAACATTTACCTTTAAGTTATTTTGTTGGCACTGTTCTACCATGCTGTGCTGCTTTTTTCTGGGAAGGGTGATACACATCTGTCAGTAAGATTTCTCTCAACAGAAATCTAAGCTCAGTGTGAGGACAACAGAGTCTGGCCTCATGAGTCTGGTTCAAACAGCTGAGATCACATTACAGGAATAAATCACATTGACTGTAATCCAGCAGAGCTTTTGAGGTAGCATCTCTTCTGGCTGAAACAAAACTGTATGATAGCAATGCACTCTGTTCTTTCAGACCGACTTCTCAGATCTGAAGACTTTATGAAAGCGTGTCCAGATGCAAAAGATGTGAACGCACAGGAGAGCATGAACACCCAAACCATCAGTTCTGTTAAAAGCCCTGAATATCAAGTGGACAGTCCCTTCTGAACACCTGTTACAGACTGTCACCAGCAAGACTTCACCACCGTGTTCACTGTCATACCAGCTCCTACAAAGTGGAGCCTGAGACAGGGTGTTTCTGTCTGTAGAGCAATTCATGACATTCAAACAACATTTGTATGCAAATAAAGACTATCTTGAACACTAATACATTTACAGTTAGAGAAGAGAGCAAAATGGAACACTATCCAATGGGATAGGCACCCAAAAGAGGCAGAGACCGAATATCAAAACTAAAGAGATTCTCAGTTAATCAGGCACAACAGACACTGCAGGTTCAACATTAGACAAAAATACCAGTGATTTTAACAATATATTGTAGAGCTGATGCAAACTGGAGGTCAAAGGTTGCATGCTCCTAAATGAGTACTAGTGAATCAGAGCAATTAGCTCTTTAAGCTTAATTCCCTTATACATGAAGTCTAAAGTAAGGTGCAGGCCTATTTAGCTTATGATAAAAATCCCTGTTGTCTCAAGGGAGCAGTGGCAGCAAGATCCCCATAGTCTTTGATCCCCTGACGTTTGCAAGATTCTGTGAGGATAAATAAACTGTATGATTTAAGGATATTACATGACTTCTGGATCCTGCAAGTACATGGACTTACAATCAAAGCTAGTATCTGACATCTAACTACAGTTCGATACAGCTGTGCGTTACCAGCACTTTCGTGTATGTATTCAGCTAGACAGAGAGAAATACGATCCTGGCAAAATCAGTTTTGGAATTTCAGAAAAGCTGACTGCACTTCACTCACTGCCTACATGCATATATGCATGTACATGAGTATGATTGTCTAAGGTCTGCAAATTCAGTCAAGGAAGTATGCAAAGTAGAAGGAAATATTACTGTTACTAAAAGTAATAGTATTTTATAAGGAGACAGAAGGAAACAGGAAGGCACGGTATAAAACCAGATTCTCTTTACTAGCCAAATACGCAGGTAGAATAACACTACTTTTCCCAGCTGTTATTTGTTTTTTTATTAGGAACATATGTAGATCTGTTTCATATATGTGGCAGAAAAGGGCTCTTCTTTTTGGATTAGACCAAAGCTAACATGCTAGCCAACACGGACCCAAGGCCAACATACTCTACTGAAGCATTCCTCTACACAGCCCATACCCAGAGACTGCTTTACTTGATCCTTCTTCATTCCAGTCATCAGCAATGACTTCTATTCACTTTACTGACCAGGCAGCTTAAGCCATGATTTCTTTAACAGGAAAGACCATCTGTTGCTCGAAGCAACAGCAATGGGATGCTTGCCTGGGAAGTTATGAGAAAGTTCCAACTCTGTGCTCTGTCTCGTTCAGCTTGTCTTGTACTTAACCCTCAATTTCCTATCACAGGCAAGTGTCCCCGTCACTAAGGCTCTGAGCTCTTCTAGAGCCTTGTGTCTTTTCCACTGGCGCCACAGTATTTAACCATTCCTCACTGATTGGAATGGGAAAATGGAGGGAGGGACACTGTGCAGCTCAATGACTGTAGCACCTCAGTCTTTCCTTATGGCTATAAGTGTTTGGAGAATCTTGATGCTAACTGAGAAATCTTCCCCATTGAAATCAGCATGTGAACCCCAGCGTATCATTTTTCGTGGAAGAAAGTGGAATACAGATCATGTTATTTGTTTAAGTTGGAAGCCTGAGTGCCTTTTCGTATGGCATAGGAAAGATACAGAAATATTCTTATGTATATTTCTGAGATATATACATGCCCTGATCTTACTGTTCCTGCTGGGCAATGGTCTGTACTTAGGTGAGTTAGTTTTGTTATAAATATGAGGGTTTAAATGAATAAATCCTCTCTGACCAAAGATCTCACAGTTAATTACTGCAGAATCACATTATAGCTCCAAAATAGAAAGCAGAGGATCAGCATGTTCATTCTGCCTTCCCAGCAAGACTTCTGTTAGCAGCAAACAGCAGCTGCAGATAAAAATAGAAGGTAATAAGCAACCAGGAGCTTTAGTTAAATGCAAAAGTCACTCCCCATGACAGCAAGGAGTGCAGAGCGACAATGAAGTCTCTCCGATTCATTAGTGCTGAAGCATTCGTGTCAAAAGCAGAGTTTGCCAGAAGGAGTCTCAGCAGTGTTGCCCATAATCTTTTTCCTCTTCTTTTTAAAGCCAGTTATTTACTGGAGCAAGGTGAAGTGATTCATGACTTGGTAGAGAACTGGCCGCTTGTTGACTTCAACATGGGAAAACTTTTGGGAACTACTGTGGACTACGAGGAAGATCTGAGCCATAGAACATGCTCAGTATGCTTGGAAAGCTGTCTGACCGGGCTGAGAGACTATGTGCTGAATCATCCTTCTCCCTATGTGAAAAGGTTGAAAGTGGTTGACCTGACGGGTATAAAAGATGTTGAAGTTCAGTTTTGTGAGTGTAAGAAGACAATGGGCAGGTGGGCCAGGACACAGCTGCTCTCTAAGCTTTGTTTAGAACTGCTGCTTCACCTGCAACACACAGAGTGCAATCCAGGTACCTCTGAAGTCAGTATTGATGTGCTAATTGACTTGTTCGTTACAGAGCGGAACTATGAGCTGGTAGTGCAGGCCCTGTTGAAGAAGTGCTATTGTCCACTGAAAATCTGTTGTGTGGCATTCAGATCTGACAACCTGGCTTTGCAGAAATTCTTCTATATCATAAAGCTGACTGATCCCTCTTTGTTGCGCAAACTGGAAATAGTTCACAATGTTCGCTTGGAAATGGAACACTTGGAAATACTCTTCAACAGCATGCACTTCCCTCTATTGATGTCCTTGACCTTGCCAGCACGAACATTTAATGTGCAGAGGTTCACAGCTACAGATGAACGGATGCTTACTAACATTGGGGAAAAGATGGGCGAAATGATGCAGCTGACTGAGCTGAGCATGCCATTTTCTATACTCACAGGAAGAATACAGAAACTGCTCAGGTAATTTGGTCATCCTGCTTCCAGTCAAACTGTAAAGAACAGCCCTTTGTGCCACCAGCAAGCTGAGAATCTGAGAATAAGGGGAAGTGAATATATCTTGTGTGTGTGTGTAAAAAAACAGGCAGTAAATATACTGATTCCACAGATACTGTATTTTTATGTAGGCAGGGGGGATAGCAGACTGATTTGAGACTTTGGTTTCAGTTGTTTGCTGTGTCTGTTGACATCAAGGCAAGAGAGATCTGATGCTTTTCTGATGCAAATTAAACTAACTTATGAATTTTCATGATTAGTTCCTGGGGAAAAATGGCAATTCGCTAAAACATAACAAGTTGCCAGTGAACAGTGTTCATATTTGAACAGGAAATAAGTTAACTGTGTGCTTTTCAGAGCATCTAAAAAAACCCAAGGCAGACAAAACTCTCATCCAGACAAATAACCCTGATCTAAAATTCCTCCTGTACAAAAAAGACGTTTAATTTAAAAGTTGTGAATGGCACACTGCTTATATTGATGGAAATAAATTACAAATTTCTAACCTTGATCCAGCTGAGGTCTGTGGCAGAAGTCTCACTAAGATTTAGTATGTGTGAAAAGGTTCTCTTCATTTTCATCTGTCAGAACTATTTCTATATTCAGCTAGAATATTTGCACGTAATTTCAGGTACACTTCTTACAGCCTTCTACTTCATCAGAAGGTCTCTTTGCAACTCCAGAACAATACAGCGTAACCTCTTGAGCATTTAAAAACAAAACTAGAAATAAAAGCAGATGAGATGTCTTGTTAGAATACTGATTGGCTTCCATATTGGAATGAATCCTTCCTTAGAAATTATCTAAATCTCTGGAATTATAAGAGGTTTCTACAAACAGCAACCACCAATGCTTTTATGGTAGTAACGATCTGCCATTAGTCCAGCAAGTAATAGACTCCTGTCAACATAAAACTGGTTACAAAATAGACACAGAGAATGTTACTGAATTAACCCCCCTTAAAACAACACAGCTGGAGTCATGTAAAGTAGGAGCTAATTCATGGAACTGATTTCAGGAGGAAAATATACTCGTCGTTGTTGGCACATGCTTCTGTTTCTCAAAAGAGGTTAGAAAGAATAATGAATGTGGCAGATGGTTGTATTCATAATGTGGATAGTTGCATGAAATGTTGTAACTGTAGCTTTTCAATGTTTTATGCCTTAAAAGTTTTTCTCTCTTTAATTCTGCAGCCCACTAAAAACTCCACTGAAGATGCTGGATGTTTCTAACTGCTCATTGAACCATGCTGATATTGCCTATTTAGCCAATAGCTTCCATGCTTATCACTTAGAAGCCCTGGACCTGAGTGGTCACAATATACCTGACCTTTACCCATCAACATTCTTTAAGCTTCTCAGCCATTCCTCTTCAGTACTCAGGAGTCTTACCTTGGAGGATTGTAACATCCAAGACACTCATGTCTACATGCTGATATTAGGTTTAAGCCCTTGCCAGAGACTACAGGAGTTTAAGTTTCTTGGAAACCCACTGTCATCCCAAGCACTTAAACATCTTTTCACTTTTCTCTGTGAGCTGCCAATGCTGAAGAATGTGGAGTTCCCAGTTCCAAGGGACTGCTACCCTGTTGGCATCACCTACCCGATTGATGATGCCAGTCTCTGCAGATTTGATCACCAAAAATATGAAAGTGTAGCAGAGGAGCTTAACCTTATTTTACTCCAAGCAAATAGGGAGGATGTGAAGGCTTCAACTCCGCTCTTTGGCAGTTATGATGCAGCTGTTCAGGAGACGAACAATGAACTGGGAGCCTACTTGATCAAGTCCTTCAAAGAGACTTTAGAAAAGTTCACTACTTCTCTTAACAAAATGAGTTAAAGGTGTGACACAATGGTGATTAGAATGTTCTGTCAAATCGGGGGTTAATTTAGTCTTTTCTAGAACTGTGCCTTCATTGATCAGTCGAGTTTTCTTTAATTTCTCAGCTGAATTTACTTCTATTTAGCTTCTGATCATCTGAGGTATTTTAACTATGCTGTATCTATTGCATACACTTCACATAAACACTGCTTGCTCTCAAAAGAGGGGAGGACCCTTAACAGCTTATTGTTTTACACAAAAGGAGTTTGTTTCTCAGTAAGAAAATAGGTGTCTAAGCCTCACTGATTTCTTAGATTTCTTACACTGTTTCCTCTGGATTTGGCAGTGAGGCTTGCAGCCGTACAGAAAAGACAGGAAAGTCCTTTCCCAAGTCCAGCAAGATGTCCCACAGATTGCGTGCTTATCCTCATTTATGACTCCCTAAAACAATTTTTGGTTTTGCCTTTGGCCTTCTGAATTCACTGGTCTGTGTTTTATCCAGTACATTCCCAATAGTGGGGATGTTTACGTGCCCCTGTGCCTATCTTTCTTCTGCAGAAGCAAGAACGATAAACCTCCTTTTGCATGGGGAATTACAGAGTTTGTCTAATACATTGCGCTGGTGAGGAGTAAAGTTCCATACTGAGAAGGCAGAAGACCAAATTGTTGACTGGCAGGGGATTTCTCTCCACTTCCCCCAGCAATATCAAGCAGCCTATGAGGACTCTGCTGAAGCTCTTGCCAAGCATATTTTACAAAGGCATACCAGGAGAGAGATGCAGAGCCATGCTTGCGCTGTCAGCAGCAAAGTGCCTCAAGCTGTTCCCTTTGTTGAATCAGCTTCTGGGCTGGTAGAATGTACCCTGCTGCTTTCAGCTGCTTTGAGAAAGTCTGGGACAGTGGTAATGATGAAAAAAGGACTAGTGTTGAAAACACGCATAGAAAAATTAACCCAATGCCAACTTCAAAGGTGTGGAAAAGGGACAAAGCGGGCTGCTGAGCAACTAGAAGTTCATCTACATAAAATACTGCCTCCTTCTGCACAGACTGTGTATTATTCTGCCACAGAATTAGAACCAGTGTCTGGAAGATTTGCATTTATTTGGCAAGCTCCAGTGCAAGAAATGTGTGTGATGGAGTAAACAGAATCCCAGACCAAGCCATACATTGTGTTGGAACATGAGTAAAGGGGCCAACCGGCTGCCAGGATGCAGCAGAGTAGGGCCACAAAACAAATCTGGGGAGACTACTATAATGTGGGAGGAATCCCTGGGCAGTAGGCAAGTGTCATCATCTACTCAGCTTCTCACCTGTAATATTGTGAACAGACTAAAGAGAATGATATTAACAAATCTTACCCATTGTCAGCAGATCTGAGACCTCTCCTAATAGCCTCTGTCAACTCTACCAGAGCCCAAACTGCTTTGATGTAGGACTAGAGACTTGGTTAGCTTCTAGGTGGTCTGGAGGGAAAAAAAAAAAGAAAATAAAAGATGCTCAGGTTAATGCACAGCACTCTGCCTTAAATATACTTCAACAGTTCATGGAAACGGAAACAGCACTGAAAGTCAATGTTATAGCAGGAGCTGAGGTATCATTGTAGTATTAAAGGTACAGTATTAAGATAACAAAGGCAATTTACTTGAAGTAATGCCGAATCCATCATACGAATATGCAAGCAGCTACTAATCTAGTTTACAAAAAAAAAAAAAAAAAAAGAAAAAAGAAAAATCAATGGACTGAGTACTAAGCAGAGCTTACAGGTTTCACAGCATGCATTTAAATGATTTTTTGATGTCTTAAGTTCTTATGTTCTTCTTTTCTAGTATGCTTTCTTGATTAAACATATCATGGTAAAATTGAAAGTGAACGGATGTGACCTGTTTATGTTTACAGAGCACTAAAGAAAATATAAAATAGAAGTAATTAAGTTGCCAAGCCAAGCAGTTGTGATTTAGAAAAGTACTAGAATTGCATTCCATATGGTCTTGCTTATATTTGGACAGAGTTCTACATGTTCCCTTGTCCTCACCTCTACATCTTTTGTCTCTCTGACATTGCTGTTCTTTCCATCCTAGACTTGACCCATGACTTCTTAGCCAGATGTAAGTGGTTTGAATTTTTTAGGCCAAGGATCTACTCCTTTGGCATGAGTAGTGGCACCTCCTGTTGCTGGGACAGGACATTATGTGTATAGTAGCTGCAAACCTATGTATAGTTATTCCTCCACCCTGGCAGCAGGACCAGTCAACAGGTTGTACCTGGAAGTGAAGGCTGGCCATTTTTGGAAGCATGTTGTGCTTCAACAGCCGGTCCCTGCCTGTTTCAGTACATGCAGACAACTTGTTCATAGACAAGCTCTTATTTCAGGATATTTAGATGCCTTATAAAGACTGCTGCCTATGCAGCTATCTCTCTGCTTCTTCCTTACCTAAAGCCAGTCCTGGTCCACCACTGTATTTTATTTCCTCCTCCTTCTGCTTCCCACAAATGCCTGCTTGTCTTCCATTTTTGGACCTTTCTATTTATGCTGTCTAATTATATTTCTCTGGGCCAGGGGGAATCATAGAGTCATTTAGGTTGGAAAAGACCTTTGAGATCATCAAGTCCCACCGTTAACCCATTACGGCCAAGCCCACCACTAAACCATATCCTCAAGCACTGCATCTATGCATTTTTTAAACACCTCCAGGGATGGCGATTCCACCACCTCCCTGGGCAGCCTGTTCCGATGCTTGACCATCCTTCATGTGAAGAATCTTTTCCTAACATCCAGTCAAAACCTTCCCTGGTGCAGCTTGAGGCTGTTTCCCCTTGTCCTGTCGCATGTTATCTGGCAGAAGAAATGAACCCCCACTGCCTACAGCCTCCTTTCAGGCAGCTGTAGGGAGCAATAAGGCCCCCCTGAGCCTCCTCCTCTACATGCTGAACACCCCCAGCTCCCTCAGCCGCTCCCCATCAGACTTGTGCTACAGCCTGTAAGTTATGCTTACGCTGAGCTTAAGGTCTCTAAGTCGAGCCTAATGTCTCTCAGTCAAGCCTAAGGTCTCTAAGTCAAGCCCAAGTTGAGCTAAAGGTCCCTAAGTTGAGCTTACATTGAGTCAAAGGTCTCCAAGTCGAGCCGAAGGTCCCTGCGTCGAGCCTAAGGTCCCTAAGTCAACTCTTAAGTCCAGCCTAAGTTCTCCTAAACCAAAGCAAAACCAGATGAGAAGGTACTTTAATATGGCTCGTTACCAGCTGTCTGCTGGTAGGTGTGAATATTCTCAAAAAAGGTGCTGAAATTTGTTTTGGGTAGTTTTCCAAGACTCTGCAAACTTAATTGAACAGAACAGAAGATCACTGCTACCAGTAGTAGGAGTCCCTAGTGGGACCTTGACAGGCTTGAGAGGTGGGACCGTGCAAACCTCACCACGTTCTGCAAGGCCAAGTGGCAGGTCCTGCACGTGGGTCAGGGCGATCCCAAGCACAAACACAGGCTGGGCAGAGAACGGACTGGGAGCAGCCCTGAGGAGGAGGACTTGGGGATGCTGGTGGACGAGAAGCTCAACACAACCCAGCAATGTGCACTGGCAGCTCAGCCAGCCAGCTGAATCCTGGGCTGCATCAAAGAAGCCTGGACAACATGTTGAGGTGTTTCTCCCCCTCTACTCCACTCAGGGCCCCCAACATAAGCACCTGGAGCTGTTGGAATGAGTCCACAGGAGGGGCCCAAAGATGATCAGAGGCTGCAACACCTCTCCTATGGGGACAGGCTGAGAGCTGGGGCTGTTCAGCCCAGAGCAGAGAAGGCCCTGGGCACCTTCTCGTGCCTAAATGGGGGCCCACAGGAAAGTTGGAGAGGGGCTTTTTACATGAGCCTGTAGTGATAGGACAAGGGTGTAATGGCTTTAAACTGATAGAGGGGAGATTTATGTTAGGTATTAGGAAGAAAATCTTTACAGTGAGGCTGGTGAGACTTGGAATAGGTTGCCCAGGGCAGCTGTGGGTGCCGCATCTCTGGCAGTGCCCAAGGCCAGGCTGGACGGGGCTGGGAGCAGACTGGGCTGGTGGGAGGGGTCCCTGCCCATGGCAGGGGGCTGGAACTGGGGGGTCTTTGTGGTCCCTTCCAATTCAAACCATTCTATGATTCTATCACATGATTATTAGAAGGAAAATTTGCCAGAAAAAATATTTACATCTGAGTTTTTCTAACCAGATTTTTTAATAATAATGTTCAGACTATCTTTCAGGGTCATTATTCTTCCTTAATTGAAATAACTGCTCATATTATAGATGAGAATGAAAGTGTTAGGAGTTTTAGCCTCTGCCAATATCGGCAGACACACACTGTTGTGTAAGAGTATTGTTCATGTTGTTAAAGAAAATGTATTTTGAATTAAGAAATGTAAAGTGCTAAAGCAGCTAAGTGGCAGAACCAGGCCTTGTCCCTAGTGTAGCCCTAATCCAAGGCTGTTTTAAAACCAAGTCCAGTTAGTCAGTGGGAGAACAGAGAAAAAACAGATGATCAATTTGTGTACACAGGTGCTCTCAGAAACGCAGGTGTTTTTAGAAAAATTGGTCTATGAGAATAGGAATTGCTTGCTCAAAGACTAAGTGCGCTTGAAGGAGTGTGTGTGAGTTAAAGCAGGCAGAAAGAAGATCAAGATCTGAGGAGGCGCCTGGAACCAAGGCAGAGCCTGGAACCGAACAGATGAATCACTTGGGACAGTGTCAGGTGATGGATTTGCTGAACTGACAGGACCAAAGGAAAATCCTACAAACTTCAGACGTTGACTAATGGTTTGATAAGCTCTGCTGTATCACTTGGCTCTCTGCCACTCACTGGGGTGGTGGCCCAGCTCGGAGTTGTGATTGAAGCAACCCCAGTGGTACCCACGTCTGTGTGAATTTCTCCTTTAACAACAGCAATCGCTGGGTCTTATCCGTAGGACACACCACACCCCCCATATGGTTCCTTGTGCTGCTGCTTCTCCCTCGGTAATGGGGTGGGGGCAGGGACAGAAAGAACCACCCAACTGTTAAAGCTTTCAGACGCAAAGGATTTAACCGCTCGAGCCACGCGTGTGCTTTTTGGTACGGAGGCGTCGGGTGGGCAAAGGGCAGAGCGAAGTGAACGCTGCAGCCACAGCAAGCAGCTCCCGTAGTCGGGCCGAGTGAACTGGGCTGAGGTCCCGGCCAGTGCTCAGCACAGGGTTGGTGGAGCGCTGCTGCCACCTGGCAGCCAAAAAGCAGTACTGCAACCCTGGCGCCGCGCATGCGCCGTGGCGCCTCCCCCCTCGGCGCTGCCTGCGGGGTGGGCCGCGGTGCCCGCTGCTGCCTCCCGGTATGGAGCCGCCGCTGCCGCCCCCCGAGCGCGGTGCCGACGGGCGCTCGGCTCGCAGAACTGCAGCCCGGCGTTCGCGGCCAGTGCTGGCCCCTGCGGCGCGGCATGAGCGCTGTAGGAGCAGCCTAGCGGCGCGCCGGGCGCGGGCCGTGGCGCCTGCGGGCAGTGCCAGGAGCGCGGGGGAGGCGAGCGAGCGAGCCCGAGGCGGGGGCGGGGGTGCTCCTGCCCGCCGGCCGTCTGGGGAGGGCGGCACGGGAAGCTTCCGCCGCCCGCGAACCGGGTGTGGGCGGGTCCGGAGGCTGAGGGGAGGGAGAAGGGGAAG
>JAVJGJ010000059.1:91174771-91186675 GCA_035590215.1 Microhierax caerulescens
ATTTTCAGATGACTCCTAATATAGTTTCACATACCAAGCACTTTACTCACTTGTGTAGATCATTAAAAAGAAAAAAAACAACCCACCCACCATGATTATCATATCTACGTATTTTGCCACAATGCAGCTATGTTTTTAAATTATAATTTCCAATTCAATACCAGGGTTAGTTTAAATAATTTAATTCTTCTTCTAAATGCTTTACCAAAACACACAGAGGATAGACTTTGTTTCAAAATACAAACAGAGGGGAAGTGAAAAACAGAATCCAATTTAAAAATCAATTAAAACTCCAACCCCTTTTTTTTTTTTTCCTGAAACATCAACTTACATTTTTCACAAGAGCAGCAATCTGGAGCAACTGCAAGGCTCCATGGTACAAGTAAGCACATCCCAAGTGCTAGCTCTCACCACACTGCCCAGAACAGCTGGAAGGAAAGTGTTTGGTATTCAGCACTTTTTCACAGAGGTCTGGCATACAGCATCACCACAGTCAGAAACATTAAGGTAAAAAAAGCTACGTGGTCTTGCTAGGAAGCGTATTTGATGGCAAATTCAATCCATTCCAGGTCTCATGACAATACAGTACATTATAACTGGAATCAAACAGAACGCAGCATCTCCAGCATTTCTTTGGGGGGAGGGGGGGGGGCAGCAGCAGGGCAGAACTGGATGAACATGGTCTGGCACAAAAGGGGTTTTACAGTAGGGTCTGCAAAGCCAGACAAAACAGCTAATCTTTATAGCAGCAAAGTTCAGGCAGTTCCATTATGAAATTAATGCCAAACAAAGAATGATGGAACAGTAAGGTAAGAGCAGTCAAGGCTATCTGGTAATTCCAAACCTCCTCTCTTGTGTACTCAGAAGATCACCTGTGTTTCAAAAAATCTGTTTAGTTCTCCTTAAAGAGGGTTGGGTTGTTTTTTTTTTTTGTGGGGTGAGCTCATTGCTTACTTATGTTGTCTTCCCTAGTTCAATTTTCTTCTGGATGGCACGTGCTGAGTGATAGATCAAGGAATCAATGAGTCCTGCAACTAAAACGAAAAAAAAACCAGACTGATCAAGCCAGACATGCCTCGAAGAGAGAACAGCTCTCAAGGAAAGAAAACACAAACCCTTCTGTTAGAGGAAAGGAGTTCCAGTTCCCCCCCAACAGAAAACAGCTACTGCTCAGAAGAATAACACCTCAGCTCATTAGGACAGATAAGATTCAGCCTGCAGGGCAGAGGTCATTATACTCCTCCAGGAAAAGATCTTTCTTACAGAAGTAAAAAAAAGAGACAGGGTGAGTCACTTATGCTTATTGATGAGTGAGATAAATTTGGAAAGGAAGCTGATGTTGAGAGCTTTATGCCATGTTATTGCACTGACCCTGCTTGCCAAGGGCATGTTTCCCATTTCTTGCTCATTTCACAGTATCCTTAAAAATAAGCTACCCTACCTGATGTTGCCCTTGATGGACATCCTTTATCAAAGACTGCAGTGTTTACCCTCCAAGGACACAAAGTAAAACAAACCAATGCCTTTAGCTCTCTCTGCAGTATTTTATCCAAATCTGTCCAGCACTGAAGGAGCCTATTAATTCAGTGCTTGTTTGGGACCACAGAGAAGTTTAGAATGAGTCTACTGCACTGCGAAACCCAGACAACCCCGCATCCATCGGGGCAGCTTTCGAAGGGCAGGAACCCTGAACTCCTGCATGGGAGGGAACACAGGGTGCCAGTGAGCAAAGGTATTTTCAGTGCTTTTATGAAGATTATCTTTTTTCTTTTATTCAACACCTCAATCTAAGGAATAAGTAAGTGATTACTTGACCCTATGCAAAGACATACATTTCAATGCTATATAAAGAGTAGCCACTAAAACGGGAACTGAGTCTTCTGTTTATTACTGTAGAATACAGAATTACTGGCCTTACTGTCTGGTCTTTGAGTGACACTTCAGATGACTGCCTTTTGTGGTTGTCTTGCCCTGAAATTATTTCTACCTGTGGAATAAATTTGATCCTTTTGTCCTAACAGACAAAAACTGTTACACAGCTGAGTTGATTTCTTTAGGACAGAATCATTTAGGTTGGAAAAGACCTTTCAGTCTGCTAACACTGCTAAGTCCACCACTAAACCATGTCCTTAAGTGCCACATGTACACAACTTTTAAATGCCTCCAGGGATGGTGACTCAACCACTTCCCTGGGCAGCCTGTTCCAATGCTTGACAATCCTTTCAGCGAAGAAATTTTTCCTAATATCCAATCTGAACCTCCTGTGGCGCAACTTGAGGCCATTCCTTTCATCCTATCACTTGTTACTTGGGAAAAGAGACTAACCCGCACCTTGCTACCACCTCCTTTCAGGCAGCTGTAGAGAGCGATAAGGTGTCCCCTGAGCCTCCTTTTCTTCAGGCAGAACATCCCCAGTTCCCTCAGCTGCTCCTCATCAGACTTGTTCTTTAGACCCTTCACCAGCTTCATTGCTCTTCTTCAGACAAGCTCCAGCACCTCCATGTCCTTCTTACAGTGAGGGGCCCAAAACTGCACACAGGATCCAAGGGGTGGCCTCACCACTGCAGTAGTACAGGGGGACAATCACTTCCTTAGTCCTGCTGGCTACACTATTTCTGATACAAGCCAGGATGCTACTGGCTTTCTTGGCCACCGTTTCATCTTTCCTCTAGAATATAGACTCAGAACATAGCATATGGCAGCACAAACTGGCTGTCAGAACTAATTAGTGCTAGAGGGCACTTGCATTTGTCATGAAAATAAGTTTTGAAAGCCTCTCCCTGAGTCAGCCATAGAAATAAATATGACCACAGTTATTATAGACAGAAATTCTGCTTAATAGTATCAGGTTAATTGAGCACTGTGACACCTCAGGTGACAGGAGAACCTTGCAGATAAAAGTATTTTGTGATACAGGTGTTATGTGATACATACAGAAGCTGACTTGTCAGGTCCAGTGAGATCTGCTGACCAGATCTGCAGACTGGCCCTTAACAGCCACGTGAACATCCATGACTTTCAGAGCACCCTGGGTTATTATTACCTGGAGTGCAAGGCTGAACCAAGGCTGGGCTCTGTCACACACATGGAGCTGAGCAGACACTGATCAGCTGTTCAGAAGCCAACACTGAGAATGAAGCCCAGACACTCAATGGCTCTGCAGGAACAGCCTCTCCTACAGGATCCCATCTAGCTGTGAGACTACTTTTAGTCCCTGCAGAGCACTCAACTGGAGCTCCTATGTCTGCGAACGCATTCTGAGACCTCTTGAGATGGCTATGCTCACGGCAACCTGGGTTCACAGATTCCACTGGCTTTAGTTCCACATGAAAGCAACTGTCAGCTTACAGACCCAAGCTGGCCAAAACCACAGTAGAGATATATTCATATAGTATGTGAAAGACTGCATTATTTGAAAACAAAATGTACTTTAGAGCATCAAAGTGAAATATTATGATAGGCCTTGCATCATCCACAGCATCTTGAAAGACTGCAGTACTAATTATACTCTGGTGCCAGTCCCATGGCTCTACAGAACATGTTCTATCACCTCCTGAAATCATCTCTCCCCATCAAACAGCGCTTTATTATCAGCCATGTGGATTTTAGAAAAAGATGGCAAAAGTTTACAATTTACAAAGAAAAAAGATTGAATGGTGCAATACCTGTAAATATGCCTCCAATGATGGCACAAACTCCTGTGAGAAAGTGTGTAAAGGACCTAGAAAGAAGAAAATAATTTGAACAACCAGCATGAGCCGAGATACCCTGTGTCAGATAAGTAACAATTAACTAATAAAAACTAATTCATAATTATCATAATGGTCATCGTAGCAGATAAGCATGCATTATATAATTATTAAGAGCTGATAATTAACAGATTTAACAACTAAATAGCTCCTATTGGCTACAGAATATTTATCACCGATACTTCTGCTGAGCAGCATTGAGTAGCACTGGAGCAGTGTGCTCTAAGGAGCTCAATGGCTACACTAGGAGGCAAGTACTGAATTATAGAGATGGTCTTTTAATCACCAAGATTTTATTCATTCCTACACAGGCAGAATGTACAGCAAGCTGCTGTAACACAAAAACTAAATCCCTAAGCACATGCTAATACATTTTAAGGTATAGACATCGGCAGTCCCTCATTATGATCCTAAAATATTGGACAGCTGCAACCCCCTCCATTCCCCTGCAACTACACGCCTGTGATTAACACAGGACCTGGAAAGAAGAAAGAGGTTCCATACTGACTATGACATGCAGAAAAGCTATAGTAAATGCAGAGTAAGTAACCAGTTTGGATCAGTGTGGGTGCCACTGTAGGTGCTGGTGCGATGTACATGCTACATAAACCATCTTCCCACTAAAAAAAACAAAGACTTTGAGGAAATTAGTCTGAACTGAGAACCATTATATCAGACCTCTACTCAGTACACCAATTCCCTTCATCTTGATACTAGTATAAAAAGTTTCAGGTAGTATCAGAAAAACTCCAGTCCTTTTCAGATGTTCACGCTGAGAGTAAGCGCATCTGGGAGCGTCTCTTCCTCTCCACTTACTTGGGAAGGGGCTTTGATGGCTTTCAGGCATTTACACCACCGTGCCTAAGTGAGGATGGAGTTTTAAGCTATGCAAAATGACAAAATCAGTGGAGGGTGAATGAAATGGACCAAAAGGTCTCTTACCTGTGTTTCTCTGTCAGCTTCACCATCATGGGTGAAAGTTCATACAGCACAAATACACCAGGCAAACCCTGGTCTCCTAGTAGACCATTAGCTATCTTCTCATGTCGCGTAACTG
This sequence comes from Microhierax caerulescens, assembly GCA_035590215.1. Classification (NCBI taxonomy): domain Eukaryota; kingdom Metazoa; phylum Chordata; class Aves; order Falconiformes; family Falconidae; genus Microhierax; species Microhierax caerulescens. The sequence goes on from JAVJGJ010000059.1 coordinate 91,179,578, forward strand.
AAAACTGGTTGGTCCTTACCACCTAGCAGGAAACAAACACAGCAAATGTTGTTTTGTTAATGAGGAATAGGAAAGGCTACTATAACGTGATTTCAACGAACCAGACACCACTGAAGCCCTGCCCACTCACTTGTTGAGGGCCTGACTACAAAGGGCTACTAAGCGTTATAAAGAGCATCATCAGGATCAGGTCTATCTTTAATACAGGCTATCAGTTAAAGCCCCAGCTAGCCCACAGAACGAGTGATGTATCAGTCCCCAGGCTGGACTGTTTTGGTCTCTGCTGGCAAGTAATAGCATAAGCTGTCCCTCTCGATTTCAACCCCAAGTCCACGTCATCCTCTACCAAATCATAGCCCATTTAAGCACGCTTCAGTACACACACACACAAGTGAGAAAAAAGGAATTAATCCATAAAGGCAGGGGAGTGCCAGGTCTACAGAAGAACACAGACTGCCCATCTTTATATAAGTGAAGATCATTCTGCAGCATTCCTCTGCACCCTGCTGTTCTTCCACATATTCCTAACAGTCCTATTCCTACAGCAAATAAGTTTGGTTCCTGTAAAATGGAATTATGTTCTATCATCCCTAATAAGCCATCTGACATAAATTACGATCCAGACTGAAAAAAATACTATCCAGTTTCTTTACCACATTCCACATTTATGGGTTCCAACCTGAATGTATAACACAGCCCTAGTATACATCTGGCAGCACACCTGGAACCATAGGTACCATAAGTATAAGCATGATGGTCTGCATGGCTGCATGGACTCCACTCCTGGTGACTAACAAATAGCAAGTTTTTTGTCAGAAGTCCTTTGAACACTGAACCACAGTTCTACAGTACAATGTGAGATTTCATCAAGAGAAACAGAAGCCACGGTATGCTGGGAGGTGGCCATAAGAACAGGGCACTGACTAAACTATCCTTCATACTTCAGGAATTTTAATCATGCACAGAAACTGCAGAAGCATTTCGAATCCAAGCAGAATGAGCTTCCAACATGGTCTGTAGGTTCTCCCAGTATCACCTCATAGCAAGTAACTTCCACCCAATTTCCAGAAGAGAACAGATGGGTCCTTTCTAGACAGGGCATTGAAGGAAAAGGGGCCCACAATAAGGATTCGTCACATGAGTACCGAGTCTCGCAAACAGTTTCAATCTTTAGGGCAGATGAAGAAATACAAACTACTTCTACCTTTCCAATGGATTGTTAGATTGCTCTGCCCACATGGCTCTACAGTAACTTCACTAGAATGCTTGCATTGTATCTACTGTGGCCATGTACCTCCTCAGACCTGTGGTTCCTATGCGGCCTCTGACATAATGGGTGATTACCTACTGGTGATTTACATTTTAGAGTGCCTCAAGCAACAGAGGCTGCACGGACGTGCAGCATATGTGGTGCATGCCAGAGAGTGGCATGAGTTTGGGCAAAGAGCCTGAGCTAGTAAGTGTTCCCAGTGGTGTGTGGTTTGCACAGTGTTATAAAATTGTGTGTGTAGCACAAGGGAGTAAAATTCTGACATAGTTTCATCCACGTGTAGATCTGTCCTTGCACTGAACAAGCCTTAGAACCAGGCCTGGGTTTCACCTCAGAGGAAACTGCTTCACTGTTAAAAGTAGAGCTGGGCACGGACCACTCATGCAGCATAGCAGATGTGCAACCAAAACCTGGGACACAGCTAGGGAGCTAAGCCATCTTGTTCACAAGATGAACAAGAATGTTCACAGAGGTACTAGAGCATGTGGCACCTGTTTCTTCCTCACAGTGTTAGGTAAGTACACTGGGATAGCACCGGTGGTAAAGTCTGCACAGAAGTAGAGCTGCTGCCTCTATTGGTGTTTTCTTTGCAAAAGAAATGTAACAGCTTACATCACTTGGCTGACCTAAGACTACAGGGACCCAAATAATAACTTTGGTTTGGTTTTTTTTCCGAAGGAGGTTCTCTGTAACTCTTGAGATACTCTGCAGAATGATGGCAAGCAAAACAAACACTTCCAAATGAATGAGAGAAATCAGAATTCCTTCCGCTCCCTTAGGCTGGCTTCAGAAGAAAGCATAAATTTGTGTCTGTTCACAGGGTCTTCTGCATCACCCTGGTACCTCCCTGGTAATTTGTTTATCCTACCTGTTCCCAAATAAGGACACATTCTGAAAGCAGAGCTGGAAATCTAGCCACCCTCTTGTGGAAGAGTTTTTAAATTGGAAACAAGTCTGATCTTGGGTTATCCTCCAAAGAACATTTTTAGGATCTCCTTGCTGCTTTGACTTCTGAGCATGCACTACAAGGAATTCGTGAGGGAACGTGATGAGAATGGTATGGTCACCTTGATCTAGGTGGGCTGGAGGAGGCTGAGATCTGCTTCATCATGGCTGCAACATTACAGATAACATTACACCACAGAAACTGTTATTCTTGCTTTGGGTGGTGATATGAAGAAAGTCAAACAAGTCGTGTTTCTACCAGAGGTCAGATACAGTCAGTGTCAGAATCTGAGGAGAAAGTCTGAAGGCTTTCGCTCAGTTGCCAAAACAATAGGGAAAAAAGGTACTTACCTCACCATCTACTTTCATATACACCGTGGGAACCACTTTGACAAAATACTGAAACATCATGGAAGCTATAAGCAAAGACAGAGACAAAATTAATAACCAGTGAAGAGCTGGAAAGTTTAACTGACAGGTTAGGTAGACACAAACTGGTTTTGTTCGACTCATCAGGGAATGTCTTTCTTCACAACAGCTACTGGAGGCTTCAAAGGACAAGAAACTTAATCTCTGACATGACTTTTCCTTTTGCCAAAGCAAATCTTGTTCCTGTTCCAACCAAAACCAAAACTACTGGCATGTTGGCCTTGATGAAATGGAAAACTTTCTACAGACAACTTCTTGAAAATTCTTATTCTAGCACGTAAAAACCCTTATTTCAACAGCATGGCCCCAAGAAAACACCAACTCTAAACAAGCATCCTCTATCAACTTCAATTAACACTGCAGTTTATGGCTGTAGAAGCACCGGCTTCACCCTATCAGGAGATGAAAAGGAAGATCTGGATCACTTAAGACAAAAATACGATGAGAACTCCTGCTGCTGCCTCAGACCAGTCTGTTCCTTCAGTTCTCTTAAGGATAATGGAAGGCAGGAGTCGCTTTGAAAACCTGTTTTCTATTAAGTCCCCTAAAGAAGATTATCCATCTATTTCTACAGAAGAAATAATTGCCATATAATTTTCCAAAGCAAGTCTTCAATCCTAATTCCTCAAGAATTTGCCAGCTGGTTCTCCAAGGCCCAGGATGGAAAGCTTCAGCCTACAGAGAGAATATTACCAGCCAGCAACATAAAGTTTGCTACTCCACTGAAGAACTATGGCATCACAATCATATTGAGCATTCTGAGACCTGTTCATTTTTCTGTATTTTATTTTAAGCACCATCCTTTGATTTGGGTACAAGAATTAAAATCAATGGAAAACTTAAAAGAACAGATTCAGGTAGGGCTACCCTACCACCGCCTCAAAGCAAACTACTTCTTCCTCCAAGCTTTATTATATAAAAGCACCCCAAGTACCTGCAAAGACAAACTTTGCAAACTTCAGCAGATCTGAAAAAATAACAAATTTCTGCAGTGGCGTATAAAGAGATACAGTCAGGATCTTTCACAGAAAATGCACGTAAGCAGGCTTTTGTCAATAAGCCAAGATTATAGTTTGAGCAGCAGTAGCATGAGAAGAGAATTGCCTTTGCTTTTCAAGCCAGCAAACTGGAGCTATAGAAAAGATCAGCAATATTTCAACTTCACTGCAGCTGTTTGGCTGTTACTGTCAGGTAGATCAAGGTCAGGCAGACACCACAGCTCTCCAGCAACTACCAATTAGGCCATGAACACTGAAAACATAGATCTTTCCAAAAGGGCACAGAATCAAAATACATTGGCACATTTGTTCCAGATGAATGGAGGCAGCAGTTCCAGAAAGAGCATAAGGTGGAGGAGTCCATGTTTTAGGCATGTCAGCGTTCTTGTTTAGGACTGGGAACTTCACTGCTGTTCTTTTCTAACACTTAGGAATACCGACACTTAAAAGAGATTTCTCTCAGATGGCTTTTACCTTGGTATGCAGTGACATCTGTCCCATCCAGAGGATTCACAATGCCTGGATAATCCCTTCCAAATGAGAGATGTTTGATGTAGTGCGTCATATTGATCTGAAACCAAAACAGTAACAACTCAAACAACTGCACAGCACCTGAGGGGCAAGAGAAGGAGTTAATTTAATTATTTGTATATTTTTCTGAGTGCAGCTCTGGAAAAGAGACAGGTCCTCCCTTACTCTGCACATCCTAACAGTAAACTCCGACGCACTTGCTCTTCTTTTTTTATTCATGGGAGATTCCAGGATGCGGACTTTCTCCTTTTCCTGCTGGAAACACCCAGATGCCAGTGCCCTTTCCCCCCACCTACAGTGCAGGCTGTTGCACCTACTGCTTTCCCTGCCATAGGAGCATGATGCTGTCAGCTGCCTCGGTGGCACTGGTATGGGCATCATCTGCTTTCCTCCCAGATCCAGAAGCAGCTGTGAAAATATCAACCTCAGCTGATACAGGGAGCCGATATAGGGAGCACAGCTAAGGAGCAAGGCAGTCTCGGGAAGAGGGGAAAAGGCTTGCCAAGCAACATGCAGATGTCCCAGAAAATCATCCTTCACGGCCCTGCGTGAAAGCAGCTGCTAGGTTCTGCTCAGTCTCAAAGCCAAATCCATCTGGGATCAGTACACTAGGATCTTAATGTGGCAAAGAGAGGGAAATCCAGAAGGAAAACAGACCAAGAAAACCAGAACGTCATCTTGGTAACACTTACATTATCAAGTCCAAAGCTCTGCAGATCGTGAACTGTAATAGAAGAACAGTTTAACAATATAGTTCATACTGTGACAACAAACATATCTGTTTACCTTATTCTAGCTTATAAGGGAGCTCCTCTCATTTCCACCAAGATCTAAAATGGCATGAAAATCACCTGGGTTACTCTTTTGCTTGCAGTAGGGCACACAATAAATAAAAGTGCTGCAATTCCCCATCTGACATAGACTAGCTACTGCTACACTGAATGAAAGTATCTAATTTGGGGTTACCTCAGATTAGGTATTTTGGTCTTTATCTGAATGTGTTCTTAATCTACAGCAAAAACAAGACCCCAGGGGCAAGGATGGAAAAATTCACTGTCATCTCTGTCACCACCCGATACGCATAACTCCTCTAACTACTGTAAAACACAGAGGCACAACAGATTTAAGCTAACAACTGAGCAGAGCGCAAGCCTTAATATCACATGCAAATGCCCTAATGAAATTATCATCATCTTAGCCACTCCCAGCGGCTCTGCCTATCAGTCAGCCTTGCTACAGCTGCCCAGAGAACACACAGGGAAATGAAAAGTCTTTGCGGGTAGAGCCTGAGCAGGATATTTGCAAACAACTGTTAGGACCAAGGTGACTATCACCAGTGCCAGAGTTTGGGGTGTTTGGCCTGCCCTCTCTCTGAACTTCCTGCATACAGCAATGTGACAATGCTGGCAGCACTGCACACCCCCAAAGGGAGCTGGAAAACAGGGGAAATGGGAGGCAACCAATATATTTTGGTTGGCTACTTAAATTACTTTATGTAATGCCAGAAGCATCAGTTTTAGAATGAAAATATAACTTTAAATTTGATTTCAGTATTGCTCCTAACAGGTTCGTCTGAAGTCACGCTATCATCTTAAAGCAGCCAGACGCTACGGTGCATTTTAACACTGGTCAGGAAGACAGACCTCAACAAAGAAAAACACACTTCAAAAATCGTGGGCTATTTATTATTTTGGTGCTGGCGGAGTCAGATCACCAGGTGCTACTACATAATTAACAAAGATCAGGAACGCTGCTCCCTTGAAGGGTTTCTGATACACAGCCTAGCACAAGACAGGCCAGACCATTAAAGAACTGACCAGAACTAGCCTCTCCTTTAAAACATTTATTCAACACGAGCATGCTGTGAACTCAGTTTTTTTCATTAACATCTTTCAATAAAACACCAGAAGCTTTACTTGCATTTATACAAAATCCTTAGTAAACCCAAAGAGATATGCATGCAGAACAGAGAACACACAGCTAGAAAAAGGAAATGCTAAGCCTAAACTATACTCCTCCTAATGCTCTGATCTAGGGAGAGGCTTCCATTTCACAGTTAAAATGCTCAGTGCTCAGAAACTAAGGCTGCAGTCACTGGAATTAAGACAGTGGCTCTGCATTACAAAGAGCTCAGAGCCACACCAGCTTCAGTGCTTCGGATACTCTTGCTGTCTCTTACACAAACATAATGGTTTGCGTGCCTGTGCTGGCAACTGGATCAAGGAACTCCTTTGGATTTAAAAAAGAAATTCCTACTAAAAATTTAGAAATACGTGCAAAATGGTGGCCAAGGAAAGGAAAGAAGGGAGAAGCGGCCTTGGTATTATGTTGTGCCATTTTTTCTTAATGGTTACCAGCAACATCCCGTTTCATGCTGCAGTACTATCTTGCAGTTAGGTCAAGAGTTAAGAGCCTTAGCTGTCAGAGAAGTGTCAAGCCCCGCCGCCTTTTGCACAGACACCAGCAGGGTAACCTTCAGCGAATAACAAAGTTCTACAGAGCACTTGGCTCTGGTGGATCTGCATTTAAACTGGGCCTATTGTCAAAGGAATAAAACAGCTTTTGTCCCCCCATTTTTCTGTTGATGGCCGATTCCTGTCCCACCCTCCCTTCGAGTTGAGCTAGGTCAGAGAACACGTGCAGCAGGCTGAAACATTAAGTAGTGCTTTTATGTGAGGCTATTCTTCCAGTCAGAGCAGCTCCGAAGTAAGGTTAATCACACAGCTGCAGGAATGCACAGGAAGGGACAGGGATGCTCTTCCCAGTAGCTGCTCTCCTACAACCCTGCACAGGATGATGGCAGTTACCAGCTGTTAGCACGTGAAGTGTTAGCATGTGAGTAGTAGCAAGGCTGACAAATCTTACCAAGCAGCACCAGAGAAATTCCAAGGGCACCCCTTGAGAAAGACCAGTCATTAACTAACC
>JAVJGJ010000060.1:31498-50119 GCA_035590215.1 Microhierax caerulescens
TGTCATCTCCTAGGGTGTGATAGGCCTGTCCTTACCTAGACACCTGTATCAGGAGGAGATAAATCTCTCACTGGTAGTGCCTAGTTCCCTCTACAGACTATAGAGGACGCATAAAGTGCTAGTTTTGCCTTAGATGCCACAGGTAAGCAGAGCATATGGACACAGCTCTTGAGAAAAACCCTGAGATGAGTGGGGGCACCCTAGAAGCTCTCTAGTCTCACCTCATCCTCAAAGCAGGGTCAGCTGTTGAGGTCAGACCACATTATTCTGGGCTTTGTACAGCTGGGCCTTGAAAACTTCCAAGGACAGAGGTTGCACAACCTCCCTGCATGACCTGCTCCACTACTTGACTGACTTCAAGGTCAAATAGCATGCCCTTACATGCCATCTGCACCTTCTGCCGTAGCCCAGTTCTCGGACTTGGACATGGCTCAAACATGAGAGGTCCCTCTCTCTGAGCACAGCCTCAGTACACACCTCAGTACCACCATGGGGCAAGCTACAAACTCTCACCACACAGGCAGCAAAGGGCCCCATGAGCTAGGCTAGCTAGTACCTCTACCGAGCCCTTGTTGGGTGCTTGGATGACCTCTTTGGGAGATCGAGGCAAAGCATTTGTGAGCTGGTGTGTTGCTGTTGCTTATCCCAGTGCCCTAGCAGGCAGGTCCTGCACACCCATGTGGCTTAAGCAGGCAGGACCAGGGGACAGAGCTGTGACTTGTGACAGGCCTGACTTTGGCATCAGCACACTGACTGGATGCTAGCAGTCGAGTCCATCGATAAAATCTAACAATATGCCTGAAGCAGAGATACGCTACCAGACAGGAACACCTTGACAGGGTCAGCAACTCCTGGGGACTGTCATCCTAGGACACAAGAAAAAGAAAGGGCTTAGCCAAAAAAACTGTTTACCACCAATGTGGCATAGCACTAATTCCCAGGAGGCCCACTCCACCCCCTTGCACCCATTGGAACTGGGCCATGGGAGCTGAGAGAGGAAGGCAGGCTGGCATTGCCAGAAACCCACCACAAGGCCAGACAGGCTCTATGCTGGGTAAGCACATGGGTGACAGCCTCAGCTTCTCCAAAATGAGTAGCTGATGGTGTCCTCCTTTTGTGCCTGACTCTCACTCCTATAGAGCTGGTGTGAAGACACTGACGCTACTTGAGGTAGATGTGAGATATGTGATGTGCTGCATAGCCCAGGTCCAAGGCTTTATGTTCTTTGCTTTTTTCCAAAAATATTTGTCTCCCAACTGCCAGCAGTTTTGCAAACCAAGTCCCCAAATTTGTGAGTAACTTGTGCAAAAAAACCCACCCACCTTCATTCTTTTATGTTCACTACAGGATACGTGCCTGTTTTTCCAAAATGTTATGCATAGGCAGTTATATCCAACAGGTCAATGGCAGCTCCTGCCAGGCAGGCTGAAAAATAGAAGATTCTAGGTGGGCTTTTCCAGCTTTCAGGTACATGGTGGGGGACTTCATCTCCAGTCCCCGGGAGAAGGTCAGAGCTCTCACAGCAGACGGGACAGCTACACACTGCAGTGCCTTCACTTATAGCCACCCAGTCTAGGGGGACAGCAGGGCTGTTAACATCACCTAACGTGAGATGTGCGTGCTGCTAGGGTGAATGTACCATCACTGCTCACCCAGCCCTGCAGGACGCCCCCACTGCAGCATCCCCCAGAAATGAGGGGTGGGCAGAACCTTCCGTGGGAACAGCCCCCACGGCTGAGGTGGGGAAGACGGGATGAAACCACCCACTGTACTAGCAGAGTGGCGCAGCGGGAGCGTGCTGGGCCCATAACCCAGAGGTCGATGGATCGAAACCATCCTCTGCTATTTGTTTTCTTTATTGTCATTCTTCCCAGCAGCAAGGGCAGCTGCCAGCTACTGCGCAACGTCGGCAGGACAGTTGAGCCGGCGCCGAAAACTCACCTCCTAGACGGGCCGGTTAGCTCAGTCGGTTAGAGCGTGGTGCTAATAACGCCAAGGTCGCGGGTTCGATCCCCGTACGGGCCACTGAGGTTTTTCCTCTCGATTTGGATTTTTTTTTTTTTTTTTTTTTACTTTTGAATGTGAGTTGGTTGGTTTGGTTTCCCCGGCCCGGCCCTCCCTTTCACCTCGCCCAGCAGCGCCGGTCAGTGATCGTGCAGGGACCCACAAGGCTTTCGCCCAGGTCACACAAGCTAGGGCATGTGTGGAAGCTAGCTGAAACAAACAAACCAAAAACCAAGCCAGGGGATGGAAAAACCTATTGCTGGTTAGCGGAGGATGGTTTTAGAGCCACAGACCTCTGAGTTATGGGCCCTGGCCACTTCCACTCTACCACTCACTGCCACACTTCCACCCCTGCCTGTTTAGAGGCATTTGTAAATACCCTCCATGCCTGGATTTGGAGGTGTTCCAACAGGGGTCCTGCCTGAACTCCTCAGCCGGGAGGTTGGTCCCCTGGGAGAGCTTCACCCTCTAGTCTCCCCCCATGCTTTCCCTACTCCTTCTTTTGCAGGTTTTTGCTCATATTCAAAGGACGAACTTCACTGCATGCTACAACCAATGATGCCCATTTAAACAGTGAAGAATTGTCAAAAAACAGATTTGAACAGAAAGTCAGCGACCAGTCAGTGTGCAACACGTGCACCTGATTAAGCACCCAAATAGCATCACAAATGGGATCAAGCAAAACACACAAAATACATCATGACCATCACCCATTGCTGTCATAGCTTGCTGCGCTGGAGGAGAGACCAAGTTTGCTGCTCATCTGGGAGCTCAGTGCTTCTCACGCCAACTAGCCTCTGGGGAGAGGTTTCCCTTCCTCCCACTTTGTCCCTTTCTTTTTTAATTTTTTCCTATAATAAACGTTTATCATTAGACCCAATGTATGCCACCTGCTGCAGACACTGTTAACAGCTCTTCATGCCTGCGAGCCTGCGCCAATACCCTTTGTTGTTGTAACACCTCTGGGATGTTCTGCCAGGTGCTGCCCAATCCAGCAGCCAAGGCTGCCACAGCTCCAGCTTCAGACAGCACAAGGGCTGACCGTGTATCTCCAGGAGACACATACACCCCAAAATGGTAGATGGGTAGTTAGACAGATGATATACAGCCCCTTTCATATCCCTCTGTCCTCCCACACTTGTGGCTCCCCCAAAGCACCTTGATTCCTCCTTTTCCCCATGTTTGGTTCCTCCCCCTGAACATCCCTTAATAAGTCTTGTACAATCCAAAATGCTCTTCCTTGTACCCTGTAATGTGTCCCTCACCCCAAGAGGTGATCAGGAGAGCCACCCATAGACTGTCATGATGGGTGCGACCTCCTGGCCCCTGGACAGCCCTGGGAGCAGCCAAGTCAGGGGATCCCTGGCACTGCGGAGGTTCCCAGGGTTCCTCCACCTCTTCTTGTCCCTCTGCTCCTCTTCATTCACAGAGATGAGCCTTTAACCACATAATCTAATGTTGTCTCATAGAGCCAGGATGGGGCGGCTGCCTGCACCCCAGCCCTGGGGCATGCTCTGGGGGGAAGCCTGCCTGCATCCACTAGCCCTGAGATGCACCCATGGAGGATGCCCTGCAAGAGCCACCCCACAGAAACCCTTCCAATAGGAAGAGTGTGCTTTCTCCAACGCATCACTTCTTTCTGCAACGAAGACACAATCTGATTGCTCCCTCTCCCCTCACTGCAGCAGTTTTGGGAGTGAACCAGGCAGGAAAGACCAGTGTTAGCCCCTGCCCCTACCAGCCCTGGCCTCTCTTTGTTCCTCTCCATGCCAGCCCTAGCTGACTGACACCTCCCATCCCACCCTACATCCTGTCCTGTCCCTTCCAAAGTGCCCCTTCCACCAGCCTCCAGGGATCCACAGCCCCCCACCTTGCCAGGGCTGGCACCGCCTTGGCCCCTCGTACCCTGGGACCCTGAGGCTGAGGTGCCATGGTGGACTGCCCCAAGGTGCTGCAGTTCAGCCATGCCCCAGCTGCTGCGCCTCACTGCAACACCACAGGAGCACCTTCTGCATCCTTTAGCTGCACTTTCTGTTGCAGCTCAACCGATTTTCCATTCATCCTGTAGTCCACCCATCCTGGCCTATCTCCTCTGTGACGCAGCAGGGTCACTCTGGGAGACCACACCAAAAGGCTTCCTGAAGGCAAGGAAAACTACCTCTACAGTTCATACACCATCCACCCAGCCGGCTGTCACGCCACAGAAAGCAGCTAAAGTCAGGCAGAAGGGCACAGCAGAGAACCCCTTAGACCAAGGTGCTGCAAAAGCTCAAAAGCAACACCAGCTCCAGGAGTGCCTCACCTGCTGCAGTTGTTTTGAAGGACCGGGATACAAAAGCATGCACTGAGCACTTTATACAGCTAGGTACTCGGGAAAGGAGACCAGGACAGCCTGCCCAGGGAAACCAGACATCAGGAAAGAAGTAGCACTGATCTGGAGGTTGAGGAGCATGCATTAGAACTCAGGAGGATGCTGTGGGGGCCTGGAGCCAGGTGGTTAGGTACAACATAGGAGGTATCCCAAGCTGCAGAGGGATAAATAAAAGAAATACAAGTATAGAACTGGTTAAAGAGGAGGCAGTGAACACGCAGGCAAAACTCATGTTTTTTAGGTACTTTTATTCTCAAGGAGGGTCAATATACTGGACAGAGGTTTCAGTTGCAACTCAAGTCTGCTCACCCTGTTCTAGGGACAAAGACCACTTCTAAGAGAAAAAGCGTCCCTTCAGTTGGTCTTTTTCACGAGCAAACTCAACTTAGAGCTTCCCAGCTGGTGTGCTCCAGTTTGTGCTTTGGTGAGAGTTTTTTCAGGGCGGGAGTGGGGTGGGGTGGGGTGGGGTAGGGGGGTGAGTGGAGAATAGGTGCACTTTCTTAGAAGATCAGAACAGGAGATACCGAGGCTTTGCAAATAAAAAAAAAAAAACACGTAAGCTATCTCATTTTTAATACCTTTCCTACAGCACAGCTACAAGGTGCATTAGTGCAAGCCATGAGCTACTTCGTTCCCATTTCTAACTCTCTCCCTTGAAAACTTCTGTCTCTACAGATGAGTGTATTGGGTTTACACAGCAAGGCTGGGGGCAGGCATGCACGCTACAGGGGTTGCCTCAGCTGAGTAATCAACAAAGCTGGTGGCAACTCTGCAAGAATATATTGAAGAACGGACAAAACACCACCCAGAGTGAGGAAAAGAAATACACAAGAAACAATCCTGCTAACACCAAGGGCAGAGCAGAAAGTGGCAGGAGATGCTCCCAGCACTGGAGCAGATTCCCCTGCAGTCCATTGAGGACACCATGATGGAGCAGATTGTACCCTGCAGGCTGTGGAGAGGACCACGCTGCAGCAGAGATCCACTGGGACCCCTGCCAGAGCAAGCAGGTACTCAGTGAATGAACTGCAGTCCATGGAGAGCCCACACTGAAGGATTCTCTTCGGACTGCCATGTGCTATGAACACACCATCTTCCTTAAGTACCAAAAGCTCAGGCCTAGCCAGGGTTGGGGAAAAGTAGGCTAATCTTTTTAATTAGCCTGATCTATTGTTCAAGAGGAATCTATAAGGTAGGATTATCTGACCTTCATCAATATTCTGCACAAAAACTTGTGCAAAAGCCTATTATACTCTCCAGCATTTTTTCCTCTTGGTCAAAAAGAGATCTCAGCACCTGTTGAACTAGGTTCAGTAGATCTCCTGGAGTTCAGGAATGACCATCCATTCCCCACAAAGAATGGAGGCCCTTTCTCCTAATCAGGGAAATGGTTTCACTACCAGCCCCTGAGCTACCAAGGCCACAGCAGGCACAGCCACTCCCTGGATATGCTCTGGAATGATAAATGGCAACACTTAAGTTCTAACAAATTCACTTCTCTGTTTAAGATACATGCAAGTATCTAACACTAAGTGATGAAACAATGCCAGTCGAGAGAGAGAATAATTTAATTTAACCTGGCACATTAGGGAAAGTGTTTTGTAACACTTTATAAGTGAATAATCACATTAGCATCACTGGAAGGACTACATGTTGTGATTCTGCCATGTGACAGGTCAAACAGGTTTTCAGATTAAGATGCTAAAGCCCCCGTAAGTGTGCACAGGAAGGGAACAAGGCAACCCCAGTCAAAGTACCCCACCAGTCAGTCAGATTTCCAGTGCAAGCTACCATCACAGCAGGGCTCAAGAATACCAATATACGGCCTAAGTCAGCATCATTCAACTTGTCATTCAGCCCAGTAAACTTTCTGCTGCTACAGCTAGCATGACTGTATCAAAATGACCTTTTGGGAAAGAGGCATCAAGAAGCACTGGCTTGCAAGATGTATCATGACTTCTCTAGAACGACTTGAGCACTATTCCATGTTTTTCTAGGCTTCACATCTCTGTCTTTGTCCCAGGTGCCTACAGGTAATTCCCAGTAGTCTGCATTGCCAAAGGAAGTTTCAGAAATAAGGAACAACAGCTGTTTCATGTATTACAAAACATGTTTGCCAGGTTAATACTCACAACACAAGCAGTTTTAACAAGCATGGCTTATATACATTGTATTTTGATGCCTGACATGGGTTCCAAGGCTTTATTTAGGTACTGTTGCCTCCTCCACTGTTCTTTCCAGAAGTTCCTGCTTTCTGCAGTCGGCTTGCACTTGGTTGCCGAGGTGTCCTCTGGGCAGATCCTTCCCGGCTGGTCCTTTCTGCTACAACCTGGGTGCCACTGACAGCAGAACTGGTTTTATTTCTACCTGAATAAACAAATACATACATTAATTTTTGAGTCTCAACATCCTACATGCCACCACACAGCATTTAAACTGCAAGCATTCCTTCAGAAATCATGCAAAAGGCAAAATTGTATTAGATGTTGCAAATGTATCCAGCACCCAGCACAGAAAGCAAATTTGTGACTTCAGCTCAACAGGCATCACTAAACCAGGCAGCAGTAGGAGCTTTCTTAATTTTCATCAGATTCTATCTACAAAGCAACCAGCCACTTTGTTCTTTACATGCTTGCTTTCATTTGGCACAGGAACACTAGTTCTGCAAACAGCACTTCAAGAAGAACATTAAGAGCATCTAATGTCTCAGGACTGTGATAAGTGAACTGACGTGCCACTGTCCATCAGTTTCTGAAGCCTGCAGTCACATTACCAGATCACAAATCCTTCTTGTCATATCACTTCTGTGCCTGCTCATCAAGTTTGGATTTCCTGTCCTTTTCTGGGATTTCCAGGAGCTCAGGCTCCTACACAGGACCTACTCACAGATTTTCTCACTCTGTTCAGAAGATGAGTTAGTCTTCCGTCAGCACAACTGGCCATCTCTAAAATGCAATGCAACAGCAGAGAGAAGCAATGGGTAGAAAGGTAGAAGCTGAGGGAGACAAGGGGCACGCAGCCTACCCTGCTGGATTCAGCCAGAGGAGAGAGTGACAAGCTAAGCTGTACTGCAGACAAGTGACAGGAGGGGATAAGTGAAGGAAACTGGCTTTCCTAGCACTGCATAGAAGTACTTCAGATGAGAAGTAGGACTCGCATTAGGAAAAACGATAAAGGCAGCATGAGGCAAAAGGATCACACCTTTTACTAAGATAGCAAGCTCCAAGAAGCATCATAAAAAAATAATATCAAGGAGGAAACAAAACACAGTAATACAGTGAGCTGCAGTTATATGCACGCAATTAAAAATGAAGAGTGACATTTTAGCAATCGCTATCAGAGCAACTTCCAGAATACCATACTCCACACACTGGAGTCTCCATGGACATGGTCTAGAAATCATAACCTTGGATAATTTGGGCTATTGACTCCACAGACTGGAGATAGGACTGTTTTACTTATCAAACCACCCTGTCTCCTTGGAGCAGCTGTCTGAGAACAGGACTCACGTCAATACCACAAGTTAACACTAAGCAGCACCAGAAAGATAACCTCAGAAGTTCTAATAAAGAGTATGTGGCCCATTCATATCTGTGAAGATTGACAGACTAGGGTGGCAGAAGAAATACATTCACTTATCCCAACCAAGTCAGGTGCTCTTGAATAAGTCTATTATTGCAAACCACACTAGTGATCTACCAGCAGTTATTATCCCAAGCCAGCCAACCAGCCTTGCAGCCTTTGCAGCTCAAGCACTTGAAGCAGTTTCACTAATGCAAGTATTGTCCATGAAAACAAACAAATTGCACAAAGGCAATATATGATGTCACAGTATTTGAAAGAAAAAATGGCAGGAACAAAAAGCATTATAGTCTACCATGATGCTTTTAGCAATCCAGCACATCCCTATAGGTGAATGCCCTCCCCTTTCTCCCATGCATCTATCCAGTAAGAGTACAGGTTCTTAATCTGTGTACAACAGCTCTAACCATGTGCACACACAAAACAACTCTAATGTTAAGCCCTACTGGAAGCCACACCCTTGATCTTCTGACCTAGTTGCAACAACTTGCTGAGAAATAATCACTTTATTGAAGAGAAGCTGTGCTCTGACATCCTCTTAGCCACAAAATCACAGTAAAACAAACCAGTTAAACAGCGTAAGAACCAACTATATTTTTGGAAGCATCCTATCTTGATGCATGAACCAGTCAAGAACAACTCATGAAGTGCAGAGGACAGGCATGGTTCCTAGACTTCCTCTAGTTAAAGCACTATCAGAGATAACAGATTCAATGTAAAGCACAAAAGAAGTTGAACAGCCACAAACTCTCTGTAATTCAAGCACTACGATGAACAAAAAGTATTCCACTGATATTTTCCTTGGTGACACAAGATGTTTCTATCTTGGATGTGTCTGGCCGTCAACAACCCAAATAGCTACAGATACAAGAGACAAGCCAAAAAGACAGCCTAACCAAATACCTCCCCCCACCAAAAGATGACTCCAAAAGAAACAGCTACATGTTTATCTCCTTGAGAGCCAGGCATAGTTTGAGAAGAATGGTATATGCATTCAAGCAGTGGCAGAAGCTTGCCCCTCTGCCTGCTAGCTCCCCTCACTAAAACCAGCAATACCCACTGTGATCAGTCTGGACAACATTAATGATGATCACCTCTGAAAAAACCCAAGGCCAAAAAGCTACAGATACCTCTAGGAGAGGACTGCCACCAGATACTGAGGCAGGAGTCTGCATCGTGGCACAGGGCAAGAAGACAAAGCTTTAAAGAGCAGAGGGAGGGAGAAGAACCTGCTCGTGCCAAGCAGGAGGCAAGTGAAGACCCATCAAATTCAGGAAAAAAATCCCAACCCCAAATGTACTTTCAGAAGTGGAAATCTAAAGCTCTTCCCGTTCAGTCTCCTCTGTACTCACCCTGCTGCTTTGCCCAGAAGATTCCTTTCCACCTCAGAGCAGTAACAGGGACTACAGATTTTCTTTCCACTCGTTAAAAAAAAAAAACACAACAAAACCCAAACAACAACAACAAAAAACCCCAAAAAACTGCTATTGGTACATTTACTTGTAACACAGTCAGGGATATCAAGGCTGCAACAATCTCAAAACGTCTCCTGTACTGCATAATGGCAGTGACTATGGGCTAGACCAAAACCATGAGAGGACTTTTAAATTCTCCAAAATCCTGCTCCTGTTTCTGTCTCACAGCAGGCCTTACACAAGGCACAGAAAACCAGTTGCCCTTTCTAGACATGCAAAGACTCAATTTTAGGTGTGAATAAACCCCAAACTTCTAAGAGCATAAGTCCCTCCTTTTTGCAGTCACTATGTGTTACCTACAGGACTACAGAAACCATTTGCCCAATCACCAGAAGCGTGCACAGCGATGGGACTCGCTTCAAATCTCACCACCTCCTGACCACAGAAAAATCTAAAGACACAGCTGGACTTCACTCCCCAAAGCAGTCCCAGTATGACTGTGACTCATTATTCTGAATCCTTTGCCAGACTGCCAGGTTTGCCTTGCGGAGTCTTGCTCACACCCCTACATAAGTATCACAAGCAGTCCACTTCTGCAACAAACCAGCATGTTCTTGGATCTTCAAAGCTGCAGCCATATCCTTAACAGCTAATACACACACTGGGCTCTCTCCTGACCCGACAAAACATCACCCTTGCTAAAGCAGCCTCCCTGAGAAGACAGAGTAAAGCACTTGCTTTACTAGTAAAAATGGTATTTTTAAGACTGGTAAAATATGTATCAAAACAATTCAGTTGGATTGTTTTGAAACAGAGGAAGAGGGAAAAATAAGATGGTTTTCACATGCATTTTCCAAAGTAGTTAACTAAGACCTTAAGCACACATCGAGCAGAAGGTCATTATTTAACTCCTTAACATTATATTTTCTCTTGCAAACACTTACCTGAAAAGAAGGATTTGGAGAAAGGAGAGAACACAAAATAAGTGGACACCTACACAGGCCCACAAATTACCTGCACAGAACTTGTACGTTCCTCTCTTCTCCAGCAAAGATGTTTCTCTGTAATATGTTAGGTATTCAGCTGCATTACTAGGTATCACTACAAAAGCAAGCCTACATTAACAAAGTCCCTATTCAAGATACTGACAAGCCTCCTTAGGTGCTCAAACATTATGTTTTAACACATCAGGTAAGAAGCCTCTAAATGAGATGTCTGAAGGTGGGTTAAAGTAGAGAGCAGTTCCCCCCTCCCACAGCAGAGGTCTGCATTAGTGTCATCAATCTGACAGTCCTTTTCCAACGCAACTCCCTGAATACTTAATTCTCATCCACATGATGGATGGATTCTCCCTTACTCCAGTACCTATGTTACCTTGTGAGGCTGCCAACTTAAACACCCATGAAGGGTCTGATTTAGCAAAGACAAGGTTTTCATCCACCTCTCCTGCTCATTTGAGAGGTGGCTCCCTCAAGGCTGCTCAGCAGAACCACAAGAGCTGCTCTACCATCCACTGATCAACATGAAATGCACCAGCCTTTTCCCTACAGATCCTCACATGTTTATGGTTGCTCCTTAATTTACTAGTTTTCACATTTGGGATAGTCTGATTTCCTCCCCTTCTCTGACACACAGATTGCAGAAAGACAAGACGGAGAAGAGGTTCCCCTTTTTTCTCAGAGAGCACTATACAGTCTGTATTTGTAAGATTTTTTAGAGCATTTCTTTGGTTACTTGGGGCAGAAGAATGAATTAGTTGTCACTCATGAAATCACATCTCATCACTTTGCCACAAAGCCACACATGACAGCATGTCATGTCATCTGGTATTTACAGCATTCCTCTAAATCCCTTTTCTTTCTGTCCGTCCTTGCCCTCACAAAGCATGAAAAAGAAAAAAAAGGCTTTAAAAACAGCCTGAAAAAAACATACTAAAGAAAAAAAGTTTTGCCAGTGCAGTATTTACCTCAAACACCCAGCAGAGTGGAAACCTCGGGTCAACCTGCAAACCTTCTGTGGGAGAAGCTGACAGGAGACACATCGACACTGGCCAGAGATTGCCAGTCTTCTCTGCTACCTGTTCACCTTGACAGCACTCCCAGTGCCACCTGAGTCCTGGTTTTAGCTAACTATCCACATTAACTTGCCCATTTACGTCCATCACACCTACAGCATACATAAAAACATTACACAGAACCAACCATGCTACTGAAGTGATCCAAATACCTCCAGTGAATACATTGGCACACAGTATTTTCTCTTGAACTGCGGCCTGTTCAAAAGCTGCCAGCTTCTCCAATGGGCACAGCCACCAACTCAAAGCTAAACCATTTGGCAAGTTTGTAACAGGTTCCCACCATATGAAAAGTACTGCAAAGAACATAGGATACTTACAACCAAAAAGAGAGTACCCAAGAAGCTTGTGCCTCTCATAACGCATTTTTTTTCCCCAATTAAAAAGTTACTCAGATGGGAGGAAATCTTTAACAGATTCCTTCTCAAAAAGACAGAAGTGCAGGCTGCATCACAGCAGCTGATACAGCTTTTTCCTCATTCAAAAGGTAGACTCCATAAACTCAAAAGTTTGTCTAGACTTCAGTTTTCAAAGTACATTACCCAGAGCAAAATATATTTTCATGGGAAAAAATGAAGCCACCTGTTCTCTTGGGACTAGGTCCATGTTAGGTCTTAGGCATTCCAGGCTAGACTTTTTGTAAGTTATTCCTGGGACAAGGGAAAAGAAGTAAAAGCTATTTATCTGCTGTTTCTGCTGAAGTAGAAAAAGACTGTTTCACTACCCATCACCTGTATTTTGAGAGTATCAAAATTTATGACAACCTCCCAGGAAAGGAAAAAAGCTGGAACTTTTAACCAAGGGACTGTCAACCATTCCAGAAAGCACAGTACAACTGATCATTTTTTAAATCAGTTGTAAAATACCTGACATCAGCACCTGCAATCCACAAAATATTTTACCGTAATTTCTGTACCACAAGATGAACAAGGTCTATAAACTGAAGCTGTTCAGGTGCTTATGGACTAAAGAAATGCCTACAATACAGGAAAGTTACAATAAAAAAACATGTGTTCTGGAATGGCAGACTAGGGGGAGAGGGAAAGCAACAACTCCACATCAGGGACACTCTGAACATAAAACTTCTTGCCCCATCTAATTACAAAGTCCATCATTTCACAAAACAAGAATAAAGGCCTCAAATTCAAAGGGCTTGAACACTACTGCTTATGGTGCAAACAGAGGGAATGAGAGTTGTAGGATGAAGAACTGGAAGGCAATCTACTAGCTCTTTAGGGAATTTAGGAAATCCACTTATTGGAGCGATATTGATGACACACTGAAAAATAGAGTACAAGTGAAGCAACTAAGTAAGAAAATAATGATCAGGACTGTATTAGTCCTTTGATTAGTCCTGTAAGTCACCTACAGATCATTCTACAGATTTTGGTTTGTTTCATGGAAGGCATACAGACCATGAAGTGTCAGAGTACAACATCTTACAGGTGCACGGCACGATTAAAAACACAGTGCTATCAGTTACATCCCATGGATATATCTTATCTACAATTAAAGCATAATAGCCAGTATAACCAACAGAAGAATTCACTGCATGATGTATAAAAACCAGATTAAACACATTTAAGAGAAGTCCTTAGGCGATGCATTATCCTTGTCAGCTACTTTATCTCCTTAAATCAGAAGTCTGTGTTACAAAATCCCAGATAAAGTTGAACCCTGAGATAACGCAAGGCTGAGTAAGTGCAGGATGAGTAGAAAGAGGAATGCAAAGCAGCTAGTGTGGCCAGCCAAGCAGTACCCAGGAGGGATGGCAGTCACCATGGGCCCTTGTAACAATAGCTGCCACCCCAGAAGGCTGACCACTGCTAAAGACATTATACACAGAGAAAGTACAAGAAACAAAAAGTACAAAAAAGGGATAAACAGGGATGGCAAGGGGAACACACAGGGAGGACAAAGTTGGCAGCAAGCTGGACAGAGGGATATTTAGGAAATAACTGAAGAGAAATACTTAAAACTGAGACCTTGATCATATCTCAATATTTACACAGGAACAAAGGTAAAAATGTGGGGCAGAAAAGGACTTGGGACACTCAAAAGCGGGTTTTTTTCCACACAGACAAGAAGAACACACACCCTGTAAACCCTTCACTGAGCCCATGGCTGGTGGTGGGCTCAGTGGCTTTTCCAACAGGCACCTGAGCATGATACAGTTTCATAGGGTAGGAAAGCATTCTGACCCCTGCTATGCACAACAGGAGGCTGCAAGGGTTCCTTGCAGCCTTAAAATCCATAGATCAAGCTAGAGGCCCATAATGGAGGCAGGATTTTGAAAATTAAGTTTATGCTGGGAACACATTTAGCATGAGGAATTAGCTAGGGTGAACCTTTGGGAAGTAACTTTACTAGGGAAGACACCTGAGTTGGGGAAGTGGGGAATGCGGAAAAAACAGCTGGAGTGCAAAGAGTGAGAGAAGCATCAAAGAATATTCATTAGTCTAGAGAAAAAGAAAAAAAAGAGCTGGGCAATGACATATGCATGTCAATAGAGAGGTAGAAAGCTGTAGGGAAACCACCACGTTTGAGGGTTGGCTGATGGGAACAAAAAGCATGGAAATAACCCATAGTAAAACAGCATGTTTAGCTACACAAAGGTAAACAGCATGTAGCTAGTCTAGTCCAAAACTATCCTAGTGGGGATGCACATCTCCTCCTTTTGCATGTACAGAAAGAAATCGCCTGGGTATCCTTTATCTTTAAAATCAGCTCTTTCCCTTCCGAAACAGCTGTTGGAGAACCATTTCAAATGTAGCTTGCAAGAAGCTGCACCCAGCTGAATATGCCAGATGGATGCTCCAATACTCAAACACAGTAATATGGAGCCAGCTATCATGAATTCAGTTACCAGCAAACACAGCTCCATGCAGAACACCATAGCTATATTCTATGGGGAAATGCAAGATGAAGTCGTTCATATTAGACTCCCTGTTGCTTTAGCTTGTACAGAAACTGAAATAACTACCAGGGGCATTCCACTACACCACCACACCCCACCAGTAGTTTTGTTCAGAAATGCTGTAACTGTCTTTCTTCAGCTGCTTTAAAAATTCTCCCTGCACCATCACAAGCTAAGAAGCCTAAGCTAGTATCTCATTGTTACTGATAAAACTTGAGCAGAGCAGCCTTGGCTAATCTTCCGTGAGACCTGGATTAATTTAGCCACTTGTTTGTCTTCTGACAAAGGAGGAAGCATGGGAGAAAGAGCAGATACACAGAGCTAAAGGACACCATGCAAAGCAGCCTGACAAGCTTATATAGGCAATCACTGTTCTTTGTAATAGCCCAAGGAGAGTCCCAGCTATGCAGAGGAGACATCTCCCATCTCCAAATGCCTGGTCCTGCACGGAAGCTGCACCATCTTCTTAAAACAGAAGCAGCATCTTCCAACAAGAGTCACCAGGGCCAACAGCAGATACAGCTTTAGTGCCCCTTCCTCGCAGCAGCTCCTAAAGGTAAAGGAGGCAAGGCAATGCTCCTGCAGAACAGATCCAGCCCAGAAAACACGCCCAGCCACCCTATTAACACTTACTCCACTCCTGAAAAATAGACTTGGACTATGCCCAGAATGAGACAGTTCAGTGAATGAGGAGCAACTTCTCTTCAATTTCAGCTAGCTGGTCATTTCTTCAATTTAAGGAGAGAAAATCACTCTGCTGAAGATATGTTGATTTTAATGGGATATTTACTTCAGCAACACACTTTCCCCCAAGAGCTACAGTAAAACAGGCTCCTGTCTTGAGCTATAAAATTCAAACCCTAATTCAGCCTAAGGTGGCCTGGTAAAACACAGACAAGGCTGGCACCGATGGCCCAGTCCTGCTTTAGATCATTACCAATTTCCATGAACTGAGAGATCTCTCAGGACACCTGTTTGTTTTCATGACCTTCAACCAGCAGTCCCATTCATCTTCCTCAGACATTCCAGGCACATTGCTCCAAGTGTCTATACAGTACCACTGAGTCTGACATAAGCTAGCCAAAATTTGCATAAAGCTGCAATTAAAGCTGCAGAAGCTTGTTCACTTGCACTCGATGCCCATCTTGGGTCAAGCTGGGCACTGAGCTAAGATAGTCCCTCCTCTGACTAAATCACAACAAGCACACAGACACGTGCCTTCCATCCAAGAGGCTACAGAAGCATATCCTCAAGAAGGAGACCTACACAAACATGTCCTCTTCTCAATATTAATGAGATCTTACCAGCACTTCTTCACAGAAATGAAGACACAGGACTACGGTCACGACAAGCCACTGCTGAGCTTAAGTTCTGCTCAAAGAATTTTCTGAGTTAGCTTTTCAGTGGTGATTTTATTCACAAAGGAATTAGCTGATGTCAGTGGGTGCTGGGTGCCAGCAAAGTCACTTGTGCTGCCATAAACTAAAAAGAGAAGTTTTCATTCAAAGTGAGTTATGGCTCTAATTTAACACAAGCTTCCAGAAAAATAAAAAAACCTGACACAGCTGGGGAAGACTAAACCTTCTGGCAAGACGTGCAAGTGCTGCCCATTAGAATTTGGTCAGGGCTGAGGGTGATGAGAGAAAGGAAGCCAAAGTGCCTCTTCAGGACCATTACTGAACACCAGCTTGCAAAGACAGCAAATCCAAGCTCAGCATTCAATGTTTTACTATGTCTGCAGTGAACTGTGGCTTGATGGGCACGATGAAGACATATTCTACCCTTGTGAAATAAAGCAGCAATGGGAGACACTGAAGGCCAAACACTGTGAATATTTACCATGAGCAGCACAGAGGTAACACTGCCATCTTTCTTTGAACTTCACTACACTTCACCACTGGTTCTGAGGGCTTGTCCCAGTTCACTTGAGGATATCAACATGTGGATTTTAAAGGGAAACCATGGAGAGGAAAATCTGGCCAGACATACTAGGACTGCAATCTGACTTGGGCACCATCTTGGACCAGGATATGCTCTGCTAAAGATGTAAAGTAAGCACCCCGATTGATGCAGGGACAACGAAATTAAGCTCTGCAGACAGATACTAATTCCGGTAAACACACAGCCTCTCTAAAGTGCTTGCAGCACCTCAGGGTGGTAGGAGGCAATGGTTAAGGGAATATCAACTCTACCTTAGGGTTTCTGCCTTTTACTCTTGGGAAATTTAATGCTGATTAACAAACAAGTTGACATCTGACCATTTCAAACCTGGGCTGGCCTACTGCTAGCTAAAACTAACTCATGGCAGTGGCCCAGTGCTAGGGAAAAAAGAAAAAAAAATATCTCATTTTTACAGGAGGTACCACACAAACAGCATACATGACAGAACAAAAGCTACTCCAGATTAAAAGACAGACAAGAACAAAAACCTTACCAAAGTTCCTTCATAGTTTGAGTGGCTCATCACACCTGAAGCACCAATGAAGGAGGAGAAGAAGAGAGAAAAATTTGACAGCATCTTTTGTTCAAAATCAGTTTTTTTGAGATGTTTCAATGTGGTACCGAATAGCATGCTGCTTCTTACTTCAAATATTCAAGTGCCATACTTCTCTCATTTTGCTCAGGAAAAACTAGTTAGCCAGGTGTCTTCTTTTTCCCCTGTGCATATTTAGAGTCACTTCTCAATCACATGTGAGGCTGTTCTCTGTACCAACCAACTTCTCCAGGAAATTCTTAATCAGCAGCATCTCTTGAGGAAGGGGAACCTGTTCACGGTGAAGCCCATGGCCACTTTATCCATGAACTCCAATTCCCATTCGGACTTTAGCAAACTTCCTCAAAGTTTCTGTGCAGCCACGCTCAGTTGCTCAGTGAAGTGAAACTCACCCACCTACCATGTGGGAACCTACACCAGAAGCAGCAGCCTCTGCTACTGTGAAGGTGCCTTGGGTTGTGGCATCATCACCCTCACCCTAAAACTGACTGCTTATAGCTGGTCCCATGAATCTTGCCTTTCAACTTTACTTTCTATAGGACTTACCACCAGATGTGCAAGCACAGCCATGACAATGAACACCCTGTACCACCAAGGCAGCCTCAGCAGTGAGGCTAGACTAAACGGTAGTACACTATCATGACAGGAAAACTTTACTTTCTCCCCCGACCCTGCTCCAGTTATGTAAACTGACAAAGCTTGCCTTTCTTGACCCATTCTCTGTGCTCCCAGCACAGTCCTTGCTGACAATCGCCTCTAAACTCATCATGGTCAACAGAGACCCATCAGCTACAACCAGAGTTTTCACCCTGAAACAGAGAAAGGGAAGGAGAACAGGACAGGACAATACAATCCAGCTTGACCTCATCCATTTCTAGGGTGCCACTGTGTGAACAAGCACACCCACATTACTGGTACAGCAGTGCTGAGAGTGTGCAGCAAGCTGAGCTTTCAGCATGCTATTTTGTTCTTGGCACCACAAACAATGATCACAAAACCTGGCTGTTTTGGCCACTGCCCCTTTCTACTGTATTTCTGAGCATAAAAGAAAGAAGAGCCTTTCACAGTAAATTCAAGCTTAGTGACAGTAGACTAGACTTACTCCAGTTACCTCTTTTAAAATGTTTTGAAAGTAATCCACAGTTGTTGTGAGCTATCAAGCCAAAAGTCAATTCAGGAAGTTCAGGGAGTAAGCAAAAGTTTTATTAGAAGTGGTTTGGAATAGAGTTGGGGGGTTATATTATATTATATTTATATATATATATATATATATATATATATATGGTACAACTCCAGGTCTACACTTGTTACTGTCCACAAGATTAGAGCAATAATGAAAAATAATTACATTCAAAAGCAACTTCTATTTTAGCTAACAAACCCACACAGCTTCCCATTTCAACGTTCCCACCTACATACCATCCACCAGGCGTGGAAACCCCCGGACCAGCGACAAAAGCTGCACCAGGACACAGCAGAGGAAGCATCGCAGCTCCTCACCTTTTCCAGGGATTCCTTATGTACCAGGAACTTTTTTTTGAGTTAGATACAAGCAAAGCAGCACTGCATGATGCTGTGTACGAAGGGCTCTTTCTGTCAAGGGCTGGGAAGGCAGAGGCAGGAGGCTGCCAGACCCATCCCAAGGGACTGCAGCAACCTCCCTCGCGGCATTGCGCCCGGCTCCTGTGCGCCCGTCCCCCTACAGAATTACGGAAAAAACGGGCGCGGCGGCCCAGGCCCGGGTGTGGCGGGGCTCCCCCTCCG
>JAVJGJ010000060.1:50945-68072 GCA_035590215.1 Microhierax caerulescens
CGCGCCCGCCAGGGGGCAGCGGCGCTCCAGCTGCAGCCGCGGCTGCCAGGCGGCCCCCGGGCCTCCTCTGTCCGAGCCCGCTTCGGGCTCCCCGGCAGTCTCGCGGGCCGGCTGCCTGCGGCCTGGGCCCGTAAAGCGACGCTCATGGGGGTTTCTGGGTGTCCTCGCCTGGCTGCCTTCAGATGCACTGTGCGTGCCTGCCTGTGCCTCTTCCGAGGCTACGGGCCTCCCTCCGGCTCCAGGCCTGGCCCCAGCTGGGTGGAGGGGACCTACCTACCTGTGGCCTCCCGTACCTCTCGGTTTAGTTACACCAGCCTCCTTTCCTTTCCTCAAAGCAGACAGCTGTCCCAAACCTTCAAACTGGAGTCCTTGGTCATCACCCACCAGGCTGTGGCTCCCTGCACCAACCCTTTTCAGCTGCTTTTCCACAAGCTGTCACATTTTTAGCTGAGCAAAAATGTGGTGGGTTTTTATTCCTACAGGAGCAGACACACTAAGTACATGGTGGAGGAGATCACAGTGAGGATCCTGAGCTTCCCTGCGTCCACTTCTCTGTGGGCGCAGGGACATGTACATGATGTAGCCAGCAAACAAGGACAACAACCTCACTCCCTTGCTGGATTTCCACTTGTATTTTTCCCACTGGAAGACAGAAGTAGCTGCTTGTCCTCATTGCCGTGGTCATTTGGGTGACTTTTCTTTGTGTGACCACCCTCTGTCCCCCAAAGTGATCCAGATCCTGTATCGTGGGGAGCAACTCTGGATTTTGGGTTTAATCTTCTGTCCATGGACAGGGGTAGGGAATGGAGCTAGTGAGAGGCAACGGGAGCACTTTGGGGCACAGGCAGTGGAGCAGATTTGGGTGCAGAGAAGCCTTATGTGCCAGCTGCCTCGTGGAGCTACAGGAAGATAATCACCTGTGTTCACACATCCAAATGTCCACCTCTGCCAGGCTGCAGCATCTCTAATGTGTTTCAGTTCCCAAGCCAGCAGAGACCATCTGGCGTTGTATGGGGAAGAAAACTGGAAATCTGGGTCTTCATTGGCATCATGGCAAGGAGATGTCAAGCCAAGATTGAAGTTCCTCCATCTAAATGGAAATGAGCATCACCTCCACCACCGGGTGGTGGGGGGAGGGATCATCTCTCCCTGATCCCCTCATCCCAGCACACACAGAGGCTATGGACAGACCAGCTGCACTGCTGAATGGATAGCAGAGCACCAGGGCATGATGCAGGGATGCCCTCCCTCCCCTCCCCTGGCACCACCATGAAGGACCCCATCCCATCCCTGTATCAAGCCACAGGAGAGAGATGCTTCTGCTCCACACCCCAAACAATTTGCAAGTGTGTCGAAATCATCACCCGCCACCGGGTGACTGGACCTTGTGTCCTGATGGTTGTTCAGCCTCGCTAACAGACAGACGTTTACTGCAGCTGCCAAAATGGGAATGAGATGTACAATGATAAAAGAAGGATCTTGCTGCTAATGGCCCTGAGCAGGACCAGCCCAGCAGGGACGATTATCACCATGATGATAGTGGGAGCAGCTGCTGCCAGTGTGAATTACCATGTTGTCTGTGGGGCCAACAATGCCAGAGCCACAAAGGTTGAGGTCACCCCGAATGATGGACTCAGCTGAGGGTCCTTCTGAGTGGGGCAGTGCAGGGTCTGCCATGCAGAGGGGACTGGGCAACATCCCTGTGCTTGCTCTCTTGCCAGCTGTGATGTATGATGTGCTGCTGCTTCCTTTGGGACTGAATGGAAGTCAAATAAATGCAAGGACAAGTGCCCTCACCACATGGGTGATGCACTCTCCAGCCCTTCTTGGTCCCACCCTGAGCAATTCCCCCAACCCATGGTGTCTGGGAGCTCAGCTACAAGTCACAGCAGAAGAGGGCAAGATGCTTTTTAGCTCAGACCCTCTATGGAAAAAAAGGAAAACCAGAAACCACATTCCCTACAACAAACCAGAGAAGTGCCAGCTTGTAACTCCTCCTTTCCAGCCCCAGCTGGCAGCTCTCCCTGCATGCTCTGGTCACCAGCAACACAAACAGGGATGGAGACTTTCCCAGGGCAACGGATGGGAGGCTGTGCCTCTCCTGTGGATCACACCTTCCTCACCTTTCTTGGTGTAGGCCTGGATGGGCACATTGTGCACCTTCTTCAAGTGACAACACTCTCCTCTGGACTGTATGGTCCCTTTTGCCCTCTGAAGGATTTCTGGGGTCTCTCATATCCCAGTTTTCCCCTTTTTCTCTCCCAAGCCAATAGGTCAGTAGAGAAAGTCACTGGGATCCCATGTACATCCCCTGAGAAGACCTCAGTTACTGGAGCTGCAATCTGGGTAGCGCCTAGGACACTGGCTTAAATGACATTTTGTGGGACACTGGTCTTACTGCCTGTCAGAGACACCCTCCATTACCTCTGGCAGGACTTTAACATCTAGTCACCACAGAGCCCATGGTTTCCATAGCAGGACATGAGCTAGGACAGCCCAGGATGGTGGTGCCAGGCTGCATCTCAGCCCTTTTAAGACACAGTTACAAGAGGGGCTGAGCAGATGGGGGCAGAGGAGGCTCAGACAGCCTTTGTGTGCAGAAGGAAAAGGGATTTAGGTGCAACACAGAGCCTGCTATCTTTACCATGAATTACCTGTCAGAGTTGGGGGTTGCTCAGATGTCAAAACATGATGCTAGTGCCTTGCACACATGCAGAAAGCACCGCTGCAATGTGCCTATCCAAGGCCCGCAAGGCACCTGCATAGAAAAGCAGCTGACGCACGTGCAATAAAGCAGGATGTTATGAGCACACGGAGACCACACTGTGCCACATGGAGTGCCCACCCCATTGCACATGCAGTAAATCCAAGACTGCTGCATGCACAAGGGGAAAATCAGGCACTGTTCCCCTTGGAGAGGGGCAGTGGCATGTGTGAGCAATGACTTGAAGTGCTCTGCATAGAGGCAAAGAGATGATCTTGAGCCTTCACCATAAATCAGGACATGCCGTGCACAGAGAGAGCACACTAAAACCAGACATGGCATAAATTTGCAGAGAGGTAACCCTTAATGCATGCAGTAAATCAGGATGTGCTGTGCATGCACAGAGAAGGTGCAACGCTGCATATGGGCAGTAAATCACAGTGCACTGTACGTGCACAGCAAGGCTACCCTGTACAGGAACAGTGAGAGAGGACACACACGGGCAAAGAGCCCATCGGTCCCATGCAGGCACAGATCGGGACTTGTGTGCTGCCATTTAATGGGGGGAAATTCATCATCCGTACGTTTATCCTGGAAATTAAAAGAAAGACTTGTAGCTGTGCAGGTCATTAAGCTGAGCAAGATGTGAAGGACAGAGAATGCCTGAGGCATGACTGCTAGATGACAACATGCTTTGAATGCATGTGATGAGGGTCAGCCCAGAGATTCTGCATGAGATCCAGAAGAAAAAGAGCAAGGTCACCTCACTGTGAAGGAAGGACCAGATTTAGGATAACCTGGATATGGCTCAAATAGCAAACAAATGCAGCAGATAGGCCTCCCACATTCAGAAAAGGGAAAAGAGGGATTAAAACATATCTAGACTTTCATACCTTTCAGAGGTTTTTTTGAAGGAAACCCAGCTTCAAGATAGGAAGGCAAATGGAAACAGAATTTATCACAAATACATTGTCCCAGTGTAACGTAATGATTTTCCTGTGGTAGTTAACTTAGACAACGTGATACAGCATATTTAGGCTACTTAGATTTAAGGAAAGAGTTTGATTTGCACCCAGCATGAACCAGTTCCCAAAGCTGGAAGTAATGGATATAGATAAAGCAGAGGAAGAACCAGCTAATCAAGTAAATGATGGGTTGTATTAAAAGGGGTGTCTCTGAGCAAAGAGATGCTTCTTGCACTGTTCCTCCACCCCAGTCTTGGGATTACCCCACTAATGTTAATAGCAAGCAGTGCAGGGCTGGGGATGTGGAGCTGTCATGCCTGGGATGCCTTTTTGGGAGGGACACAGCCATATCACTAGTGAGGCACTGGGAAGATCTCACCCAGAAGATCTGCCCAAGTATGCTCTTTTGGAGACATGCCTCCAAAATTGTGCAAGGCAAAGGAAAGAAATGCTCACAAGCATAGACCGAAAATAAGGTGGAGGCATGGATGTTTTGGGGCAATTTTCAAACAGGGTACCAGGAGCAAATACCTGGTTTGAGACCATGCTGGGGAAGCGTACCGAAGGGACTGAGCAAGGGTGGTCTCTGAGTTAGAAGCTGAAACATGCCTCTTGTGTCAAATAAGTTGGTCTTTATGAGAAAATCCGAAAGGAGGCATTCAGCTGAGCCATTTGTATACCACATGCATGTGTGTGCTATGTATGTGCTACGCTTCACGTTTTGCTGGTAGCCTGCAAGGATCAGGAACAAATTTCTCTCCTTTGCTGTAAACTTTGGCAACTGAGCTGCTGGGTTATTTGATCCTTCTACAAATCGCTGTGGTTTGAGACAGAACACAGGGCACTCTGTTTTCTGTGATATTCAAACAAATTAGGCATCACTGCTAGGACTGAGGTTTTAAACTAGTCACTAGGCCTGAGGTGAAAGGAATTTCTCCAGGCCAGAGGGGCAGGAATGGATGATGGACCTCACCCTACACACATCTAAGGGCTTTATCCAGTCCCACAAGGATTAGTTACTGGCAATGCTCTCCAGCTTCTGAGGTGTCCGAGAGCCTGGCTGACTTATGCTGGGGGGGGGTGTGGGGGTGTGTGGTGTGAGGCAGATGTCAAGCTTAATGCTGATTAAAGTGCTTCATTTCCAGCAGGTGGGATATGTTAGGGACTGTGACACAGTTTCAGCAAACACAGCCCAGCTTCCAAGGATGTTAATCTCAAAATCTGCCCTACATCACCATTTCACCCCTCTTGGATGCCTTCCTCCTGCAAGACTACATCTTTTGGCCAGTAAAGCCCTGTGCAGGAGTAAGCACATCCCCAAGTTGGCTCACCACCAGGCACAGCAACACAGGGCTCAGGGGCCGCACCAGCTCAGCCCTGACCACCAAGCAAGGGTATGTTACCAGCAGTGCTAATCCAATTATAAACCAAACTTCCTTCCCTCGTTATCAGAGCCTGCAGCACATTAAAACAGCTCAGTGATTATGGAAGGCTTAGCAAGGGACTAGAGATGAGGTGATGAATGACAGAGCTGTTTCACTTGCAGGGAGGAACAGAGTACAGAAGCATCTGGGAGGACATGAGAGATTGCTGGGACAAGTGGATTAAGAATTGATACAGACAAAGGTCTCTGGTCAACCTTCATGCTCCCAACAGGGTTAACCTCAAAGCCACATCAGGTTTCTCAGGCCCTTGTCTGTCCCGGGGATTAGCATCTTCATGAATGGGGATCCCAGTCACCACTAGCCCCATTGCCTCACTGCCCCCACCTGCCCCATTCCCAAACAACACTCACTTCAGTTACTGGATGGCAAAGGTAGCACTAAAATACCCTTGCAAGAGAGATTCAGTTCAAATTATCTGGGAAGCTCCTGATCAGCTTCCATCACAAAGGATGCAATGCACCAGCCAGACCCAGAATCATATACTTTTTGTGAGAATCCCGAAATGAGACGACATGGGTCCAAAAAGGACCGAGGACCTGCTTGGATCTGCCCCATTTGAGATCAGGGCCATCCACTAACCCGATGTCAAGCTGTGGGCTGGGTCTTTGCTACAGCTCTGCATCCTGCACCCTGCTTCTACATCTTTCTTGTTGGACCGCCTCCACCACGAGGGCCCCCCATAGGGAGCTGTAGGTGCCACTGGGTTGGAGGCATTGCCCTCCGGTTGCAGTGAATTTGAGCCCCCTATCCCTGGTGTCGTTCCTCCTGCTAATGCTATGAAAAGGAGGGGAAAAAAAGTAGCTGGGCTTAGGGCAATTCTGCTGCTCTCCACAAAAAAAGCCCTTCTTTATTTCAGACAATGCTAAACACTGCTTGGAGCAGGAGAGTGGACTAGAGACCTCCCAAGTTCCCTTCCAACCGAAGTTATCATATGAGTGTAGCCAGATCAAAGGAAGTGGTTATTTCCCTTTATTTGGCACTGGTGAGGCTACATCGGGACACTATGTCCAGTTTTGGACCCCAAGTACAAGAAGAGAGTCTTGCAGAGAGTCACTAGGATGGTCAGGGCCAGATGAGAAGGGATGCAATTGCCTGAGGACGTACTGAGAGCTGCTTAGCTAAAGCACTTGACAAAGCTCAGCTTCAGAGCAGTCCTGCTGTTTTTGGTCTGTGACTGTCTCTGGGGCCCTGGTGCAATGCACACAGGTTTCACACCTCTTAGTGCTCAGCAGATGCTGCTCCTGAGATGGAGCTAGGCTGCTTGGGCAGGATTTCACTGTAAGGCTGCAAGCCTGCAGATAAAGCAGCACTAGCTGCCAGGCCATTTGCCCACTGCCAGAGTTTCTTGAGAAAAACCACCCACAATACATGGGGAGGCTCTCCTCTGCCTTCATCCCCCAGCTGTGTGGACCCACGAAGCCTCTGCTTTCCTAGCTGTGGCCACAGAGAAGGCAGAGTATCCCCCAGAAAAAGCTCTGCCCTGGAGCCACCAGGGCACAACAGGGCTGCTAAGGGCCCTTGAAACCTTTTAAATGCAGCAAGGGCATCCAAGAGCATCTCTGCAGATTCCTGCATCTCCAGCCCTTTCTGCAGGCTCTGGTGTGGCACTGTTGAGAGAAAAACCCTGCAGCTGGAGTTGCTTCCTTCCCCATCAGACAAGATCCTTCCCTGGGATGGAGGGGCAGCCAGGGGTGCAGGGGGGAGATGCCAGCAGCCAAGCTTGACTGTAAGGAGATACCGGTGCACCAGGAGCCCACACTGCTCGCTGCCTTTTAAGGAGTGGCAGAGGCCAAGGCATCCTGGAACAGACCACCAGTTTCTGCAGGCTCCCAACCATGGTGTGCACTCAAGGACCACACTGGTCATGCCTCATGGCCCCCACAGTAGCTCAAAACCATGATGGGTAGCCAAGACAGCGATCCCCCAGCTACAGATTGTATCTGGGAAACCTTAAGAGTCCCGGATGGACAGCAGAGCAAGCTGCAGCTGCTGTCATTCACCCTCCAGGGTCTCCATGGTCCTAACAATCACTTCTTACCTGCAGCGAACCAGCAGGACCAGCTCCTTCCTGGGAGCTGGCAGTGGGGAAGATAATGCTTTTTCACAAAGCCTTCATCAAGCCACTGCTAACACATCTTACTGACACCACAAGCACTTTGCTCTGCTGATGCAAGAGGTTTTGCTGGTCCGGCAGTGAATTTGCTGCTGCCATCCCCTCTGCTGAGCACAGCAGGACCACCCAGGGAGCGGCAGTGAATTTGCTGCTGCCATCCCCTCTGCTGAGCACAGCAGGACCACCCAGGGAGCGGAGGAGAAAGGGAATGCACTGCAGGAGAGGAACCATGAAACCAAGCTTAGTCTGAAGCATGGATGGAGGAAATGTACCTGCATGGTTGCAGTAGCAGGCAACACCAGGAATAAAGTTAAAAGTCAAGGTATGTATTAAATGCTACAGAGCACCAGATGTAGCTTCAGCCAAATGAAGACAGAGCAAGCTGGCCCAAAGACGAGGTGTCAGGAAGACAAAGAACAGGACTGGAGCCAGTACAACTCAGGAGGAGGAGAACAGGAGATCTGTGAACTTCAGGGATTTTGCCCAAGATTTATGAGGGGTGAAGGAAACAAGGAGGCAAAAGATCCCAAAAAGTACCCCCTTCTACAGGGAATAATAGGTGAGTCCAAAATCAGCTCATTCCAGCCCACAAAGGGTCCCAAAAACATACCAAGGACACGACCACTGGTGTCTCATATCCCTTGTCTCAGATGACGGAGCTGGCTGGACCACTCAGACACACAAGTCTCAGTGTATGCAAGAGCAAAGGAAAAATCAATTTGCTTAGAGCTTTTGTGTAATAAAATTCCCCTCCCCACTGTTTTGCCACACCAATCCACCACTCAAGGTGGTGGGATGCAGGCACGTGGTCCCCATGGAGCAGGAGGCAACCATGCACCGCTTTATTAGGCAGTGATGCTGCACGCATGGCTGAGACCAGTCACTATATACATTTGGCCAAGGATGGTGGTGGGTACCAAGCACCTGTGCGGGTGGGGTCCACCACCAGTCTGCCTGGCCCCCCTGTGCCTCACTAGCCCCAGGCAGGCCCCCACTTGTCCCCTGCCAGCCTCCTCACCTGTGGGTGCAGCCATTTTGTCTCCTGTGGGCAGAGCCAGGCACCCTCACAGAAGCACCTCAGGCCTGCTGCCAGGTGATTTCTCCCCTTTTCCCACACATTGCCCCCTCCCCAGCCTCTCCAAGGCTCCAGCTCCAGTCCTCGTGTCCAGAATTCTGCCCAGAGGCAGGTGAGGGCAGGCAGGCAGCTGGTGAGCCCCACTCAGCTCCTTGTGCAGGGGGTCTCCCCAGCGCTGTCCCAGTGGGCAAACCAGCACACAGAAGCCCCCCCCCCCGAGAATGGGATCGAGGGGTCCAGCTGCAGCAATCCCCAACAGCACTGGCCATGCTCAGCGAGCTGCTCATGCACTGCCGGTCTGGAGCCCATCCTTGCCACGGTGGCACTTGGCCCTGCAGACAGGCCAGTTTCAGGTGCACCCGGCCTCGAGCCTGGCTCACGGAGGGGTGAGTACTATAGGGTACGGATAGCCACTGGGTAAAGCAAGGACATGTGCTCAGCCCCCTTGATGGGCAGCTTGCGGCTGGCATAGTGATGAATGATCTCCGGCACGCTGTCGAAGGGTGGGCTATGCTGACCCAGCACATACTTGTTCTCTTGGGTCCGGGACAGTTTCATGTGCATGAAGCCCTGGCTGCTCCTGCAAGGAGAGATTGAGGCAGAGTTAGGGGGTGCAACTGACCCCAGCCTCCCATCAGGTCCTGACCCTTCCAAAAGAGGCAGCCTGCCCTTGTAGCTGGGGAGGGGATGCTGCCAGCTCCTATCCCCAGCCACAGCCTTCCCCACATCATCCCACACTTGGCCATCTCCAGACAAAGCCCACTGTGCAAGGCAGGGATGCAGCTAACTATGCTGGACTGTGTCCCTGCCGGGAAGCATGGCCGTGCAGTGGGGTGCAAGGGGTCCATCTGGGGACAAGGATGCTGCCAAGGCTGGGCAGATGTGTGCAGGTAGGGAAGTAAGGGCATAGCCCAGGCAGGAGCAGCATCAGCAACTCTTGCTGCAGGGTGACATAGGGGCAGCAGCTTTGCCCCTTGCACGTGGCAAAGGCCCTTTTGCAACTGCCCCAGCTCACAAAGGAGTACTTCAACTCACGTATGTCCAGGCTCGCCATAGCAAAGCAGGATTTCCTCCTTCAGCCTGCAGCATGTTGCTCCCCCACCAACATTGCAGGCTCAACAAAACCTGCTCAGTGTAGAGAGGCCACTTCCCAGCACAGCACAGGCACAGAGCCACGTAAGGCTGCACAGCCAGATCCTGCTACAAGCACTGATTCCAAGTGACAGGCTAATGGCCCTGTTGCTATTAATTTGCGTCTCCGAGGAGAGCCACAGCCTGTCTGCAGCATCTGGAATGCACATTACAGCAAAATATTGATGACTTAAAAGCAGACAGGATTTCATCAGCAATATGACCTGCTTCCAGTGCTGCACAGGCCAGCCCCATCCTGGAGACAGTGCCTGTAATGGACAGACTGGCTGCATTAGCAGAATGGGTTTGCAATCTATTTAGAGTTGGTAGGCAAGGAGCCGGCTGCCCCAGGGGAGGGCAGGGGGCAGAGCCACAGCCCCCTACCAGGGGCTGATGAAAAGCGACAGCTGGCCATAATCTGTGTTCCAGCAGCAGGGTGCAGGGAAGAGCTGCAGGGGCTGCACTGTTAATGGCACCCTGTGAAGGTGCATGGGTTTATCCTGCACACACACAGGGCCATATCACCAGCATGCAGAGCTGCCTGCAGATGCCGCCCTCGGTGCTGCACCCTGTCTGCAGACAGACCCCAGCCCTTGTTCACTGCTGGCAGGGGAGAGATGCTCAAGAGCACAGTGCAAGATCAGTGCAGGTCCAGAGCCAGAGCGCTGCCACAGAGGTCCACAGACAAGTGATGCTGGTCGTGTTTTGCCCAAATTGTTCTATGGGTCTTTGTCACAAGCTCAGGGACGTGACCGAGATCAAACCCCTGGAGAGATGCCTGAAGGAGTACATCGAAAACCTAACAGCACCCAGCATCGAAGCCAGCAGCAGGGACAGGACAAGGACAAGGGGCAGGTGCTGCTCCTGCCAAGCACCTCACAGACATAAGGAAGGACCCAAACCTTTGTAGCATGGCCTCACCCCACTCTCACAGAGGTGCAAGCCAGGAGGAACTCATTCTCTGAGCATTTGGGACAATGACACTACAACCCTGTCCACAACAGGCAATGGGGGGCTGCCTAGCCTGGACCAGCCAGAACTGTCACAGGAAGGTCAAAGCTACCTGACACACTATGGGTACAGCCACTCCTGCTGCTCTCTTTTGTGCATGTTTTCCTTTAAAACAGCACAAAAGGGCTTTAGGTCAGCATCAGAACTCCCTTACAGACCATGTCCTCAGCTGTGCCTCCTTCCTCAAGGAAACTAAAAAAGGAAAATAAAAAAGTTAAAAAAAATAGAGAGATGCAGACAGACAGCTTACAGCTATATAAAAGGGATCCCAGGGGATTTTCCTTAAAAAAGGCACTACAGAGAAAGGCAATGGAGTAAAAAACATGCACCCACGGCTGTGGGCTTGGACAGCTCTGCAAACACAGCCAGTGGACAGGCAATGCCCAAGTAGCTACTGGATGGGCTGCAGTCTCCTCTGGGGAGGCGGCACACTGCTGCAAGTCCACATCCTGGCCACACATGTTGTTTGAGAAGAGGATTTGGCCAGTTTTGCCATGAGGCTATGAAGGGGCAGTAAGAAGTAAGGAAAAAAACCCAAATGGATGACTGGCTTGCAAAGAGGTGATGGAAAGCGACACCTGCGCTGGCAAGGGAGGAAGCCCCATTGACAACCCCAACAGCACCTCCCAGGCTCTCCAACACACATGCTGGCTAACGCCACCCACAAGGTGATGGCTGAGAGGACCCCCTGCAGCCTTGAATACAACTCATCAACCAGCAGAAGCTGTTGCTTCAAAATTGCTTGCAAGATAGGGCAAGGAAAAAATAACAGGGAAAATTAAGAATTCAGTAACAATTCTGACCAAAAAAAAAAAAAAAAAAAAAAAAAAAAGAGGAAAAGGAGGGAGTTTTTCCATAAAGGCTTGTTGTCTGACCTGAGAGCTACAAGTGCAGAAGGAAGAAAGGATATTTTCAGCTAAACTTCTGCCCTGGTTTGGTGCTGAAGGCACCAAAAAAGCAGAAAAAAAAAGAACAGTGAGAGATGAAGCACTCTAATTCACAATTGTGTCCTGGGAAATAAACAGGGGAGGCCAAAAACACTGGGGAGCAATGCAGGCAACAGAGACAACTGGGGAAACAAAGTATATTAAGAAAAGCATGGGGATATGTGGTCTATTGTTGTGCAGAGATGACTGAAGTGCTCAATACTTTTTTCACATCTGCCAGAAAGAGAGCTAATATAATCGTCCAGCAGAAGGGCAAGAAGTTATTTGCTAATCCATCATCATCATCATCAGGACTGTAACAGCTTTGATTTTGTGGGTTCAGGCTGCCCCAAGAGTCACAAAAGAGCTGGATGAAAAGAGCTCCTCCCCAGCAGGACGCATGCAGCGATGCTCCATGCAGTTTTGACATTCAGGGAACCTGTAAAATTTGGGAAGGTGCAAAGATCCTCCAAAAAAACCCAAGCAGAAACCAAGCCTTGCTGTGGGAATGAGATTTCCCTGATGAAAAACTAAAGCAGGGCAATGCCCTCTGCAGCACAGCTGAGGAATAGCCTCAATGATTACACGGAGTGGGGAGACAGGGATGGGTACCGGATCGCACACTTTCTTTTCCTGTGAAACTAAGCTACAAAAAAAAAATAGGGTAACAAGAAGCCAGAGCTGGAAGCTGTAACCAGACACATTCAAGGGAGCAGTGAGGCACACCATTTTATCTGTCTGAGGGATTATTAGCACTGCCAAGGGAAGAGCAGTGTGCCTCCAGATCAACAAGCCTTCCAGAGAGATACTTTTGCCAGAACCCTGTGCCACACCACACAGAAGCACACACTTCATACTCCAGCCACTCCTGACCACCCCACAGTTACCCCCTCAGCATAGGCAAACATTCACTTGGGGCACCCCACCTGCAAGGGGTCACCTCTGCTGTGGGTCCATCCCCCCACCCCAGCCCCATCCAGGCTCACTCACTTCAAGGAGAGGGAGAAGTCATTCTTGCTGGTCTCACTGTTGCGCACCAAGTAGCTGGCCTCCTTGCACAGCCTCAGCAGCGTCTCTGCATCTGTCCGGCTGATGGCCCCGTGGTACCAGCTGGAGGTGGGAGAGGGACTGGCTGTGCCAGGCAGAGAGTGGACACCCCAGCAAAGGACTCTGCCCCAGGGAAGCAGCAAAGCCATCACCCTTGGCACCTCCCCAGGGACAGCAGCCACTCATGTTCAGGGAGAAGGATGGGGGTGGCACTGCCAGGGCTGGGGGGACAAGGGGCAAGGATTCCACCAGGCAGCTCAGGGGGGCGCAGAGGGCACATGAGGACACCACAACTGCGAGATGGACAGCAGGGACAAGCAGACAGAGATGTGGGGCCAGGGAGCAAAGAAGAATCAGACCTGCACCGGTGCTCCTTGTGGTGTGGCCACAGGGATCCCGGAGCAGGCGGAGGGGTTGAACAGCCACTCGGGGCAGGAAGGACTCACCACTGGCTCTCCAAGGGCAGGGCAGGGTCAATCCTCTCCCCGATGAAGGGGCCAGGCTCAGCCATCAGCATCTTCATGCTCTTGAGGCTGCTGGAGCCATGCCTGAGAGTGGCCCTGGCCTTCTCCTCCCTGCAGGGTGAGGTACGGCCGTATCCCAGCCCCTCTGATGGACCTGCAAGAGAGACATACGTCACAGCCAGCAGCAGGGGCAGGTGCACAGGCTGGGCTGACAACTTTCCCTCCCACGGAGGGAGCCTGCAGAAAGAGCCAGAGCCACATCACATCATGTTGGGTCCCCTCGCATTGCCCCGTCCCCCTGCTCTAAGCAAGGGCAGAACAGGGCAGCTCTTGGACAGCTGCTCACTGCAGTACCCCACGATAGACAAGGGTGGGTCCCCACCACACCAAGACTGGGGTCCCCACAGCACCCAAGCCCCTGGAACTATTTTCCAGGGAAGTCTCAAAAGCTCAGAGACGTTTTGGCAATGCAACCAGACATTCAGCAGTTTTGACACAGAGTTAACTGAGAAGCAGCAAGGAGAGGCTCGCCAATCTTGGGGTGGAGGGTAAGTTAAATTTTAAAAAATGGAGGGGGTAGATGGAGCTAGAGGGAGCAGTCAGTTTGGAAATGATGGACACATTTCTGTTGGCACAGGTAAACCTCCTGGGGTGAAAAAACTAACTCCTCAAAGGGGGATAGTGACATTCTGACTGCCAGGTGCCCCCCAGACACAGCCACCTGCCTGGCACCAGCCCAGCCACAGGCCCCCATGCACTGACAAAGGGCAGCAGCCCAGTGCATGCCGCCCAGTGAGCAGCGGGGGATTAACAGAGATGGGCCCCAGGGACCCAGCCTCCTGCTGACTGTTACTTCCATGCAGGATGATTTCAGCATTAACAATATTGTTTCTCCCTCCTCCAGAGAGTTCATTATTACTCCCCTGCAATGCAAACCCCCTTGCACAAATTACTTATTGATTGGGCAAAGCTGCCTTGGCTCAAGGCTACCAGTGGCTGATACCGCGGAGGCAGTTACCACAGAGGTGGCCGAGCCCAGGCACCACAGCTCCCAGGATGAACCGAATGTCCCAGGCTGGGCAGCTTCCCCCCTCCCCATGCTCCCTGGCTACTGGAGGGGGAGGTAAAAGCATGGCAAGGCTAAGGCCACGCTGTTGAAGAGCAGAAGCAGAAAATAACCAGAGGGGGATGCTTTTCTCTCTAAAAGGGCATCCTCTAAGGTGGCTATTCAGGGACACCTTGTCTGGTCCCTATGCAGGTGAGCAGGTCTTCAGCCACCCCAGCACTGAGAAGGGAGGAATGCAGCCAAAAGGAAACCCAGTCAAAATCCTCTGCAGCTTAGCAAGGCTTAAAACCACTCAAGAAGGAGCTTGTGGAGGAGGTGCCTGGCATCAAGGTTTGACAAGTGCTGCCTCTGCGGTGGTCTGGCTTTTCACCGGCCAGGCTCACCCTTGCACATAACATCTAGGCTTCAATTTCAACTCATCACCTTAAAAAACTGGGGTGATCGTTAAGAAGCCAGACAATCAAAACAGCAGTGTTTGTTTACGGCACAAAGTCATCGTGTTAGAGACTCAGAAGAAATGCATTTTACCTGTCAGAGAGGCAGAGGTATGTGCATGATTAAACAGGATATTAAAAACAAGCCCCTAGGAGTAAGATGACATCCTTCAAGGAGTTCAAGTCACCCCCACACTAGGGCAGCAGAAAAATGAGACAAAACTCTGGCAAGATAAACTTAAAGCAACAAAGCAAATCAGGAAGAAAAAAAATAAAGACTCTGTGTTGCTAAAACCAGGAAAAATGACAAACTGATGTGTTCATCAGGACGAAGATGCATGTCAGAGCGGCTGCGGGGATAATACATGATAGGGGAAGAGAAGAGGCTGCTGCATAGCAAAGAAATTCATTTTTCTTTACACCTGCATTCATTGCAGGAAGAGGATCAGGAAGTTTTCCCCTGCCAAGACCTTTCTTTCTCAGGACTGATCTCAGTCTGTAGCATCCCTGCGGGTTTGGGACAGTATCCCGACACGGCCCAAGCAGAGCAGCTGCATTGCTCTGGAGTGCCCCTGTGATCGGCAGCAAAATCAGCTGTCGCATGCAACCTCGTGCTCAAACCCACCTGGGAGGCAGCAAAAGCCATACTGTTTTTATGAAGCTCTGCAGGGATCTGGGTAACTGCAGATAAGGAAATCAGACATCTGCACCTGGCACGTCGCAGTGTCTACCAGGAGCAGCATTAGTGATGCATGAGCAGACACAGCACACCAGGGCTCAAGCCGCTGCTTTGCAGAGAAAAAGTCACATCTCACGGATCTGTCCCAGTTCTCCGCAAGAGCAGCAGCCCAACCCCAAAACCCTGGGTGGTTTTTGACAAACCCCTCAACCTAACGCTCTTGGCAAAACCCTAATCCACGGCATAAGAGCAAAGTCTTTAACATATTAATAATGGGTTAAAAGAGAAGCAGCAATATTTGGCTTTCATAAGCAAGACGGCCAGCAGAATCCATGGCGAGTTTACATGAGGGCTCTGCTGCTAGGCACTCACAAACAACAGTTCACCACAAGGAAGACCTGAGATGACAAAGCGTAGCTGGGAGATTTAGCTGTTCAGGATAGCAAAAACAAGAGCGAAGAATCCAGAGGAACCTCTTGCCACTGAGCAGCAAGGTAATAAAATAGCAGAGGAAACGGAGAAGTGCTAAATGATGAAGCAAGGCACACCAGGAAGAAACAACCCTAACTTCAATGGTGGGATCTGAATTAGCTGCTACCATACCTGTAAGGGACTTGGATATTAAGAGTCACAAGAAAACATTAGCATTTGCTCAGAGCAGTCGTTGAGAAGACTGTAAAAGCAGCCATCAAACACTGGGAATTTGGAGGCAGAGAGGAGAGGACAAAAGAGAAGGTAATAACTCTGCCACTAGATAATTCCCTTGTGCAGCTCACCTGCTGCGTGCAAAGAGGCATCATGGAGCTAGAGAAGACACAGAAGAGGCAAGGACAAACACCTGGTGTCTGGCACAGAACAACCAAATAGGCCAGGAGAAGCCTGGGGAAGGTGGGGAAGGAGGGTGGATGTCTGGCAGCACCCACAGGCAGCAGGCAGAGCCCCGCCATGTTTAGGCAAGTTCTGAGGCATCACAGCATCTTGGCACTGATGGGGCAGTGAGGCAGGGTCACAGCGAGCACCAGCCGCAGCCCCCTTGGACACGCCGCTGTCACGCAAGACCCACCATTGGCGTCTTCGTAGCTGGGCTGGCCGTGCTGCGGAGGGACAGAGGCACCGGCCTCACCGTCCGGGGGGCTTTCACCACTGTCGAGCTGTCCCACCGGTGGTGGCCATGGCAGGTCTTTAATGACCTTGATTTCAACTGGAAGGGGAGGGGGCAGTGGGGGTGGGGAAGTGAGGGGAAAGAGAGAGGAGAAAGAGAGAAAGAAAGGACTTAGAAAAAAACATCAGCAACATCAAGCCTATGGACAAGGAGAGCAGTTGTGGGGGGAAAGACCCAAGGACTAAATTCCTGGGAGCCCTACACCAGCCTGGCCATCTCATCCCCTCCCCAGCAGTGAGCAGCAACAGGCTTGATGTGGGGCACATTCCCAATGGAGAGACCCTGCTCCTCCAATCAACTTTCCCAGCTGACCTTCTCTGGGGTTGGGGAGAGACTGCAATTACCCCTGTCCCATACGCACATCCATCCAGGGGACCCTGGATGAGCGCCCCAATGCCATCTGTCCTGCCTGTGCATCCATCTTGCCCCATGCACTTCCCAGCCACGTCACAGGGTCCATGTTCCCCTGCCATGCACAAGCAGGTTGCTGCCTTACACCAGTACTTGCAGACCATCAGCAGGGGTCTCACAGGCCCCCCCCCCCCAAAGTGGGGAATGAGCCAGCAGAGAGGTTCTGGCTTCACAGGAGAGGAGAAAGCCCCTGCAAGCCACAGCAGGACCCACTCTGGCTCTGGAAAGAAACAGGCAGCAGGTCCTAACGTGGCCAAGGGTATGGCAAACTGACTCCCTCAGGACTCTGAGCAAGCCTGAAGCACCCTGGAGAGTGCCCGTGCACATCCACACAGGAGCCAGACCTGTTAACACACCACTTCTGCATCAAGCGAGGTGGCTCATCTGCCCAAAGCCAGAGCACAGACATCTCAGCACAAACCCAGCCCGGCAGCGCATCACCTTTCATGATGGAGCCCAACAAGCTGAATCCTCAGCACAGCAGGCAACAGTCC
>JAVJGJ010000060.1:78520-89477 GCA_035590215.1 Microhierax caerulescens
GCCCTCGGCTCCCGCCCCGCGGCCCGAACCGGCCCCCGGCTCACCCGGGCGCCCGCCACCTCGTCGCTCTGCGGCTGAGCTGGGGGCCGCGGGCCTCATCCGATCCGGCCCGGCCCGGCCCGCAGCGCTGCTGGCTCCGGCACCTGAGGAGCAGTGCCAGCGGTGCCAGCAGAAGGGCCCCGCGGGGCTGCTAGAGGGACAGGGGCAATAAGGGCCCCTTCGATGTCAAAGCCGCAGCCTGGAGGGTGTCCCCGAAGCCAGCCCAGTGCGGGACAGTGCAACAGCGCAATGCTGGGAGGCCAGGCTGGCACCAGGGGCCCCACGAGACGGGGGAGAGCAGGGGTGGGCCAGGGGAAGGTGCCTGGGAAGAAGGCTGAGCTGAGGCAGGCTGTGCAGGGGCGTCGGGGTAAGCGTGTGGTCTGAGCCCCCCGGGCATGGGGGGCAGGGGCACAGGGCATCCCCCTGGGTGCGGCCCAGGCAGGGCTGGGTTTGCCCGTGAGGGGCCAGTGGCGACAAGCCTGCAGGCCAGGGAAGTGTCACTGGAGCATGGCAGCAGAGGCTGGAGCTGCCTCAGCAGCAAGCAGCACGCTTACATGCGTTGTGACTGTTACCCCTGCACACACCAATCGCCACCCACCCCTGCTCACCCACCATCTAGGACTGACTGTTTCTCAGTGCCCTCCTAACCCCCAGCAGCCACCATAGCCAAACAACCCTCTCTCCAGACCTGCACCCCTGAGTCCTCAGTGCACACCATTCACCCAGACCTGCTCCCCGCCCTGCTCGCAGGCTGAATCCCCCACAGGCCTCGGTCAGCCATGCCTGAGAGGGAAGGAGGACAGAGGCAGGGTGCTCTGAAAAGCAGGACTGCTGCAGAAGTGAAGCTGAGCAGAGGCATGCAGCAAGCAGGGAAAGATGCTGTGGAGTGGTCCTGCCCAACCTCACACCATAAGCCAGACTCCTGCCCCACTATGGGAACAGATGTTGGCACATGGGCATTGGGCTGCCTGCTGCAGGGAAGAGAGGGTGCC
Source organism: Microhierax caerulescens (assembly GCA_035590215.1). Classification (NCBI taxonomy): domain Eukaryota; kingdom Metazoa; phylum Chordata; class Aves; order Falconiformes; family Falconidae; genus Microhierax; species Microhierax caerulescens. The sequence goes on from JAVJGJ010000060.1 coordinate 79,552, forward strand.
TGGAGAGATAAGCTTCTTGTGGTGACCTCTCTTCCTTCCAGCCCCACGCAGGAGGAACACTGGGGTTGGAATGCTGAGGAGGAGAGCCTCCTGTGCTAGCTAGCCTGGCATGGCACGTGCTGAACGCGTGCCCAATGAGCCCACCAAGTCCCAGATTTGCTTTATTGAGTATGTGCACTCTGCATGCCCTTGCCCAAGAAACCCAGCCAGATCCACCATGTCCAACTGAACATCAAGGGATCTTCCTCCCTAGGGAGAAGACAGCTAAAGCACCCAGAAACCAAGACTGGAAATTTCAGAGTGTGGAGAATGCAAGATGCAAAAGGCATCATCAGGAGGAGGAAAAGTGACTGTCAGGAACAGAGTAAATACAAGACAGTGTTTGAGGTCTAGCAGCAGATCTCGGTCTGGGCAGATGGGGATGATGAGTTTGTTATTTAAAGGCAGAAAAGGCAGATGTTCTCCATAAATTTGTCTGTCCAGCATTTGGAAGGAAGCAGAATGCAGGGCTGATGGCCCATGAGACTGAGAGTACTTCTACCCTCTGACAGTAACCAAAGAGGATGTTCAGCAGCATCTGTTGGAGATGGCTTTTGTTAAATCCTTCAGCCTGGAGAACACACACTTGGCGTCTCCTGAGAGGTGACCGAGGAGGGATCTAGCTTGTGGTGGTATTTTTTCTGAAAAAAATACTACCATACCAGAGGAATTGCAGAGGTTCATCCTTCCCATTCCATCCTGTCACATGCTTCCCATCGCTCCCTCCTGGAACAGGCAGCTGCCACCAGGGCCATGCTGGGGATCAAAGAGGGACTGTGGTCTGAGCCCACCTAGGACCCCAGCAGCTCCTCCCCATTTGCTGGGCCTGTTTCTCTTCCAAATTCCTTTGTGGCCTTTTGGAAGGCAGGTACTTGGCCCAGTGTAGCCCTGTTCTCTGATCTGTGTCCTGTGGGGCATCCCCTCCTCACCTGAGGCCTCAGCAGAGCCTGGAGGGGCATCAGGAAGAAGATCCCTGAACCCACCTAAGCCCTCAGATTTGAGCTACCCCAGGATATTGGTTTCCCTGGGCCAAACCACCTAGACAGCAGCATGGGACAGCAGGGTGAGGAGAACATAGCTGGTGTGGGAGCCCCCATCAGGAGACTTATGTGTGCTTAGAGAGCTTTGAAGGGGAGTCCATGAGGAGACCAAATGAGCTTCTTACACCCCACATTGCTCGGCACAGGCACAGGCTGCTCATATTTTTTTCTGCAGTTGTGATGAGACACTAGCGACATCCCTCCATTCACAACAGTTCGTTTCAGGTTTGAAGAAGCAGTGACAGATTTCTGCATTCACACCACCAAAGCCAAGCCCCATCTGCGTCTCACACCGCAGCTGGTGTTGCTCCAATCCCCAACTGTTCACATCCCTCTTATCTGATGCACATTGGGACCCAGGTTTGATGTGTGCACCCTAGAGACCGGTCCCAATACCACAACTGTAGCCACGATGCCACTCTGCCTGCAAGTTGTTGCGGCCCAGCCGATCTCCATAACAGATGGCTGTCATGTAGCATCGCTTGTGCAGGGACTGGCGGGGGGCACAGGGTGGGACTGGCAGACAGGAGAGGATCAGGGAGCACACACTGTGCCACTGGTGTGCCAGACTCCACATTTTGGCTGCTCTCTCACACAGTGGCAGCAGGAAGCCCCCCAGCAGGATGCACAGCCCTGGGGGCTACTTGCTGCTTGCGCTGCCACTGCCCACAGCCCACGGAGCCCCCAGGAGGGAGGGCAGGAGGGTGGCAGAGCTGCTGCACACACAGTCCTCAGTCGGAAGCAGAACAACCCATGGCTGCACAGAAGCGATTTTTGGCTCACTTTTATGGCCTGTGGGGACTAAGGAAGACAAGAAGCCGCCTGCAGTGGCCTGCAAGGGCCTGAGGCTGGACCTCTGCACCGGGAGCTCCGCTCCCACCCTCTTCCCAGTCTCCATGGAGAGTCCAGGAGCCCTTCTCTGTAATCTCGGGGCTGGAGCTCACAGCACAGCCCTTCCTCTCACCAAAGGCAGCAGTAGCTGCTCACCTGAGTAAACACTTTCAAGGCAGGTTGAAGCACGCTCCAGGAAGAGAAAGCCAGGCAACATTCTTCTGGGCTCCTGCCAGCCCTGCATGGAGCTGCGTATGTCCTCAGCCCTCATCTGTCTGCCTGGGTGTCAGGAGCTGCTTCAGCTACCCTGAGTGCTCCTGGTGCTTAGCCACAGCTGGGAACAGGAGACCTGTGTGGCAGCTGGGCCAAGAACAGGAAATGGGACCTTCCATGGGTCTAGAAGGGCTCAGGCCACATAATCCCAGTAAACCTTCCCCTCTGGTTTAACCCTGGGTGGTGTGGATGCATCCCAGCATCCCCCAGGCAGCAGCTTTTGGTGACTCAGAGGAGAAGGTCTTTGTTCCTGCACGCACTTGAGGAGGTGCTCTTGAGGAAGATGATTCACCCACAGGTGATGTGGGGGCTGAGTTTAGGATTTGACACTTGCCAACATGTCACCTAAGTCAGGTGCTAGGTTGGCTGCTACTCCTGCAGCAGGGAAGCCTGCAGCCCCTTGAATCTCCAGGTACTCCTGCAGCTCGAAATAAAAGCCATGCCTGAGAGCTTAGAAATGTCTGTGGTGACTCCAGCCCCTTCCCTCCTTGGAAGCACCCTGTATGAGCCTTGCTGTGCAGCACAGTGGGGACGACCGGGAAGATGTCAGATCTGCTGGCTGACATCCCAACCTCCCCTGTGGTCCAGGTACAGCAGGGGATGTGAGGACTGGGACGTGGCAACTGTGACACTGAAAATGCTTCCCAGGAGTCAGCCATGGAGACACAGACTGATAAATGACATGTGTTCTCTGCAAATGAACAAAAATTGGCATAAGGAGTAGGAACCTGGCATTGTTAGGGGACAGATGGATAAATATGACATGTTGGAAAAGAGTCAATACAGCTCTCTTACAGTAAATTTTTTTCCAAAGCTAGTGGCTTTCTTGGAAAGAGCCAGCAGGCATCGGAGGGTGATCCCAGCTGAGAGAGGTCACCTGCATTTCCACAAGCAGATCCTTTGATGAGATGAGGTCAGTGGAGAAGTGACAAAAGCTGCTAATAATGAATTATTCTGGATACTGAAGATGAATGCTAAGAATTGCAGGAGGACTTTCAGAGACTGAGCAATTTGGCAATAAAATGAGGCAAAAGGCAGTGTCAGGCAAGTGAAACACATGGGGAAACCAAGCCCAGCTTCATGTCTAAATTGATGGGGTCTGGCACCAGGAGCTCTGATAGTTCATGATAACATCCCCTCAGCACTCAGCAGAGGTCAGAACTGCAAAACCTCTTGTCCAAACTGATAGGAAGGGTAAGGGAAAAGTAGAGGTGACATTAGAGGTGCTACTATTCCTTGGTCAGTCCTGGCCTGTGCATGATCCTGATCTCCCCATCCCAAGGATACAGTGGAACTGGAAAATGCACAGAGAAGGTAACAGGATGATCAAAGGTTTCTGCACATGGGGCGTGTGATGGACCAGGGCTCTTTGTCAAGGAAAAGAGACAACTGGGGTTTCATGGCAGAGATCCTGTGTGGCTGGGGGAGGGTGAGGAGTGACTGGTAGATCAGGGATAAATACAAGGAGGTGACTCCACGCACAGCAGCCCTCCCTTGCCAAGGGCTGCTGCAGTTGCTACGTGGTTTAGGACCAAGACCAGACAAATCCACTGGAGGAAATCCATCAAGCACTGCTAAATACAGACTGGCACAAGGAGCCTTGCAGATCTTAGAGGTAGGGATCATGCCCAGGGGAAATGTTGCTACACATTTGCACCAGGAGACCATCAAAGTCTGGGAAGTGGGTGAGATGGGCTGCTCTCACCACAGCAGCTTGCACACATGCAGGGGGATGCTGTTCCCAGATATACCACACAGGCAGCATGCTTTCATTTGGCAATCCACCCCCAGGCTGGAAGCATCCCTCTTCCTCGTTTGCACACTAAGCCCCTTATACCCTGCTGGTTGCTCCATAGCACTTAGGAGCTGCAAGGTTTGTCCATCCCTTCCAGATATCCCAGTCCCCATCAGGCTGGAGGGAAATGGCATGGAGACCTCATGGCCACCCAGCCCAGCTCACTGCCCAGTGCCCAGGGAGGGGGGCAGGGAGCAGGCTAGCATGGAAGGGGTGCTCTGCACAAGATGCTCTTCAGCCTCCTCTCACACCAGCCTGCTGCAGTGAGTTGCACAGAGGTGGCAAGGGCCAAAGGCAAGCAATAAGCTGGGGGAAGGCAGGGAGGAACATGGATAACATGGGCCCACACCAAGTCCCATATATGATGTGACACGTTGCCTCTCCCAGGCGTCACAAACTAGGACATTTCTGCATCAATACTTGCACACGTGATGCCGACCTGGGCTTTGTTAAGTGTGTTCAGGCCACTCAGATGCTTGTCTGTCCAGACATGTGGGATATGCCCAAAGCATGTGCGTTTACCAAATGGAGCAAATTCTTGCAGACACTTTCTGTAGCTCCCCAACCATTCTGTCAAAAGAAATCATTATGCAGCTGATAGTATAATGGAAACCATGCTAATTGACCAAAAGAAGAGATGACAGCTCGCTGACAGACATCTGCCAGCTCAGAGCCAAACACATCTGTTGTTGCCTCAGCCACACCAAGCACCATTTCTGCCTCTGCTCCTAGCGCTGACAGTCCTCTGCACATCCATGACCCTGTGCGTCATAACTGCTCTCTGGTGTGATCTGTTATTTCATTAACACTTGATGGAGTGTGGAGAGCTGTGGGGAACTTCATTTCCACAAACCCAGGTGCAGCACCCTAGAAATGGGCTGGTGAGGGAGCTGGGTGACAGATATGAGAAAAAATTACTTCAGGACTGACACAGAGCATGAGAAACACCTCTCTCACCGACACATGCCAGGTGTGAGTTTGAGGGAGATTTCCAAACAGCCACTATGCAAACTTTTTGGTGTAATTTTTGTTTTTCCATAAAATTGTTTCACATGGGCTCAGGCTCTGGAGAACTGAAGCCACACTTGGTGCCTGTGGGGACAGGGGAGCCAAGCCACAGGAGTTCTCTAGAGAGCTGCCTTCAGTATTTCCCCAGCAAACCCAGGCTTGTGGCAGGGAAACCTCATGACAGATGCTGGCTTGGTGGCAGCAGCTGTATTATATCATGCAGATCTCATGACCTCATCCAGGCACCCGCTTTCACACTCTGCTTAGCCAGGTTGATGCTTTCAGGGCCCCAGCCGTGGCACAGATTCAACCCCTTTGGTGCTGGCCTTCCAGCGGGCAGGGCAGGGAGGAACGCTGCATCTGCAGGGTGTTATTTGCCCCTACCAGGGGCCTGACCCTGTAAGGGCACAGCAGTGTCCAGGTGAGAAAGGAAGCCTGAATTCCTCCTCTGAATGAACAAAGGAAGTGGGACCGGGTGGGAGAGTGTGGATCTGACCTTGATAGCAAGTGGTAAAGTGAAATTGATTGGAGCTGCCTATACTCATTGATCTGAGGCTGAACGAACTGTGGAGCAGGAGCATTTGCAGCTCAATCAGAGTGATGTGCTGGTTGGAGGCCTGTGCTCTGAGGCTGTCAGGGGACCTGTGCACCCCAGGGAAGTGTTAATGGTGGGTATGATTAATCCTGCTGCAATGGCCACCCTCACACAGCTAAGTCTTTCTCCAGACAGACTCTCACTGGCTTTACCATTGCCTAGGGGCTGTGAACCACCACTGACATCCCCTTTGTATCTCTTAATAGGGCTGTTATCAACCATTGGGAAAATGGGCACAGTGGACAAGAGCAAAACAGGGGCCATTCCCCCCATGCACGGGGGAGCAAGTGCTTTTGCCAGCAACCCAGTGTGTGCCTCCAAAAGGGCTGGGAGGCAGAAAATGAAGCAACAGCAGCTGCCTGTTTTCTGCCCGCTCAGCATCACAAAGAGCAGTTAAGAGGTGGGTTGTGCAGGCTATAAATTCCTGCTACTGGAGGAGGCTCCTGCTCCTGGTGCAGACAAAGGAAGTGTGAGAGCTTGGGCGGACAGCTGGAATAAGGCAGGGCACACACAAACATGTGGCAGCATGGGCTGTGGGGTGGCTGACTCTCCCCTGGGATGCTTTTATCGCATCCTGTCTTCAGCTGGATGCTGGACCCACAAGGAAAGGGCTGAAGAGGCTGCTACAGGCTTTGTGCTCCCTGGAGGTCAGACAAGAAGAGCTTTGCTGAATGCCTGCTCCATACATTTTAGGCATCACTTTCCTTGACCTTCTCTGAATGTTGGGGCCAGGCAAAGGGGATCCTAAAACATAACCAAGCAGAAAATCAGTCTGCTGTAGCCTGTTTGCCTCCCCTACATAGCACTGGCAGACTGGAAAATGTCCTTTGAAGCTTTAGAAGAACCAGGACTGTCTCATGCACTGTTGTGGGCTCATAAAGCATCTCAAGAGCATCACAGCTGAACATTCATGTCAAGAAATGCTTGAGTCTTCCTCCTTCAGCCTTTGGTGCACGTCTCATGAGCTAGAAGAGAATGGGAGGTGGATGGTGGGGACAGGGCCGTGTCAGATTGCTTGCCACTGTCTCCCAACTCAGATGTGCTGTCCTTTGCCCTCAGGTCCCACCTAAACCTTCACTTCCAAAATTATCCCAGCCCCAGGACACTTCCCTGGCCTGCTCTTGCACAAGCATCCTGCACTGTCCCAGCAGTGCCTGTGGGTATGGGAATATGGGATACTGGGCTAAATGGTATAACTCAGTGGAGTCATTCTGATTTCATTAGGAAGTAAGGTGGGCTTTCAGCAGCAGATCAAATGCAAGCTGAATTTATGGCAACTGAATACACAGAGATGACAATGCTGGCCTGTGCCAGTGCAGTTTCCTATCACCAGTAAAACACAGAGCACCTCCTTCCAGCACTGGCATCTGCCCGGCTTATCAAGGCACCAGCACTACTCCTGGGGCTGTTTTAGGGATCTGAGACAAAAGGAGGAGGCAGCGGGGATCATGCTGTCCCCCATCTGCCTCCTTGAGGTGCGAAAAGGTGGCCAGGGGCTGCCCCAGTGAGGGAACAGCTGGAGAGGCCACTCAAGGGGCAGAGCAGTGGAGACAGCCATGCAGTGATGAATTGCTCTTGTCCCTGTGCCAGGTGGAAGATTTATGTTTGTGCCACAGAGTGGCAACGTCTAGGCCCAGCAGCACTCTGTCTGTCTGCACTGGCATTTCAACATTGCAGGTGACTTTAAAATCCCGCTGAACACAACCCACAGGCATCAGAGGGCTTGGAGAAAAGCCATCGAGGGACAGAGCAGGGTGGGAAGAGCAGAGGAGCCTGCCTGGAGCAGCTGTCCTGTCCAGGGGCTGAGTAAAGCCTGAAGGGATCAGGTCATCCAGCAGACAGATGGTCCCCCAGTGGCCCCACAAGCTCATCCCTTTTCCTTGATGTGCATGAGCACATCCTGGGAGGTTCCAACCATCTGGGCCAGACCAGCAGCATCCTGTGGACAAAACCACACAGCAAAGGGCTTTCAGAGCCCTGACAACCTGGCACAATTTCATCAGGAGTGGTTGTACCCGAAATCTTTTGGGGAAGGCAGCCCATGGGTAGGAAGCTGTGCTGGGACAGGTCCACCACCACCAGTGATGGGCAGCAGCAGCTTCATGCTTCCTCTTCCACACCCACCAGGCCCCTGCCACTTATCTCTATGTCCATTTGCCACCTCCCTGTTCACTTCCATGTTTGGCCAACTCCTTATTGCCGTAGCATTTATCTCTGTCATGCTTGTTCCAGCAGCTGAGATCATTGTTATTCTGCTGGCTTCCCCCTTACAGAAATGTCTGCTGAGCATCCAAAGCACAAGTGCCACTGCCTCCTCCCTGCCCACTGAGGACCCTGCACCATGCACACCATGTGAGCCATGCCCAGCATGCACCCATGCAAAGATAAGCCCTGCACCACACCAGGCCAAGAGCTGGGATCAAGACCATGGTGGACACCAACCTCGGGGCTCCCACTCTGCCTACCCGTGGAAGTGCCCAGGGAGGCATCTCCCGGTCACTGTAGGTTCTCCATCCCCACCAGGCATGGGCAGCATGTCCTGCCAGAGGTGGTCTACATCTCCACACTCTCCCACTTTCTCTCTAGGGTGCTTCTTGCCCACCACAGCTGTGCTAACCCATTGCAGCAATTGTCCAGGGCTGCTCATGAGAGCAGGTCAGCATTGAGCTGGGCTCATCCTTTCACTAGTGACACAGTCCAGCTCAGTGGCACTGGTCCATCAGCTCAGTGTGGAGGAAGGCACAAGAAGACAAGCACAGGGCAGCTCAAGGACCTCCCCCTCCACAAGCTTGTGCCTTGAGATTCAGGCATTGTGATGACCCCACCTCTGCAGCTCAGCTGCCCCCTGTCCTGCAGATGTCTGGGTGCTCAGGTCTTTCTCCATGGTGCAGCCAAGTGGTTGATGATGGTGTTAAACTTCCTGAACACAGGAAGGAGACACACAGTGATGCTGCACCCACTTTGGGTCCAGCATGAGGACACAGATGACCACAGGTGAGAAAGAGCAGTGTCTCTGTGACCCTATGGGAGAAACAGACTGGGACTGTTAGAGGGCGGACAAGGGAAGCAGAAGGGCAGCACCAAAACCCACACAACATCCAGGTCATTCAGAGGTACCACCAAAGAGTCCCTCCTCCACCACCCCCTGGTCAGCCAGGTTGGATGTTGTGGAAAGCATCTCCCATTGCAAAGGTTCCCACCATGGCTGGTGGGACCAGCGTGCATGCCAGTGCCCAGGGCAAGTCAACAGCAAAGAGGCTGAAGGAAGAAAGAGGTGGGCTTAGGCAGGCAACAGGAGGACACAAAAGGCCATTCTGTCTTCCTTCACGACTCTGAGCTCTTTTGGGTTGGATACAAGGAAGATGAGGATCTCAGGGTAGCAGGAGTAATTACTTCACAGAGTAATCAAGGTGCATGGGGCCCTTGTCTGGTTTGTCCCAAGCCTCAGGAAGACTTCTTCAGATTTAGCCCTGCCCAGCACAGCCAGCATGGTTGCAGGACACCTCTGCCTCTTCCAGCACCCGTCCCATGCAAGCAAAACACATAGAGGTGCGTCTATGCCAGGGGTCCTCAAAGTTTTTAACCAGGGGGCCGTCACGCGGATTCAGTGGCAGCAGTCATCTGCGGCTGCTGGGTTTCCCCCCACAACCCCCGGCGGGTGGGTGTCTGTGTGTCTGTGTGTGTGTGTGTCTGTGTGTGTGTGTGTGTGTCTCTGTGTGTGTGTGTCTGTGTGTGCCTCTGTGTGTGTGTGTGTCTGTGTGTGTGTCTGTGTGTGTGTGTCTCTGTGTGTGTGTGTGTGTGTCTGTCTGTGTGTGTCTGTGTGTGTCTGTGTGTGTGTCTGTGTGTCTGTGTGTGTGTCTGTGTGTGTCTGTGTGTGTGTCTGTGTGTCTGTGTGTGTGTCTGTGTGTCTGTGTGTCTGTGTGTCTGTGTGTGTCTGTGTGTGTCTGCGTGTGTCTCTGTGTGTGTGTGTGTGTCTGTGTGTCTGTGTGTCTGTCTGTGTGTGTCTGCGTGTGTCTCTGTGTGTGTGTGTGTCTCTGTGTGTGTCTGTGTGTGTGTGTGTCTCTGTGTGTGTGTGTGTGTCTGTGTGTGTGTGTCTGTGTGTGTCTGTGTGTGTCTGCGTGTGTGTCTGTGTGTGTGTGTGTCTCTGTGTGTGTCTCTGTGTGTGTGTGTCTGTGTGTGTCTGCGTGTGTCTCTGTGTGTGTGTGTCTCTGTGTGTGTCTGTGTGTGTGTGTGTCTGTGTGTGTGTGTGTGTCTGTGTGTGTGTGCGTGTGTCTCTGTGTGTGTGTGTGTGTGTGTGTGTCTGTGTGTGTGTGTCTGTGTGTGTCTGCGTGTGTGTCTGTGTGTG
>JAVJGJ010000060.1:91213-137043 GCA_035590215.1 Microhierax caerulescens
AAAAATAGGAGCCCGCCTGCCGTGGTACCGCCGGAGCGATGCCGTGACTCGGATTCGAACCGAGGTTGCTGCGGCCACAACGCAGAGTACTAACCACTATACGATCACGGCGCGCTACCGGAGCTCCTGTGCACCCGTCTGGCGCGGCGGCTCTTAGTGCTGACGCAGCAGCTGCGCTGCGCAGCTGCGCATTTTTGTGTAGTGCTGGTTTGCCCCAGCACCGATAGAGCGGTGCTAGGGCGCTGTGCGTCCCGCGGGTGTTTGCACGAGCACCCCCCGGCTGCCGCAGCAGGCTGGGGTAGCCTCGTCCACGCGGGGGTGGGTTTACACCAGCATCGCACGAGCCACAGTCAGGGTTTTGCTCCTCATTGTCTGCGCAGTGGGACTGGATAAAATCCACAGGGAGAAGATGCTGGTCGTGGGCGCTGGGGAAGTGACATTTGCGTACAGGCGGCATGTGCTTTGTGACCATCCCGACCATCCTCTGGCATCATTAATCGATCTCTGAACCAATGCCTGCTAATACCTGGTGTTGGCACTCCCAGAGCCATATCACTTCACTGCTTCTTGTGAAAAAAAACCAACAAAACAAACAAACCAAAAAAACAACAACACAAACCCTAACAGGGAGATACCAGCTGGGTGCACGCAGTGGGGATGCAACTCCCACTGTCCCGCATGAAAAAATGGTTTCCGACATATGCTGGCAACCAACATTTTCGCTGCCTGCAGCCCCGTGTCCACCCGGCACTGCTCAGGCGCTGGCTGATGCGACTTTGCACTGCCACAGCTTTGGCAGCCACGCGCGCCCGACTCTTCACAGGAACTGTTTCCTGGGGTGGGGTAAAGGTTGGATTTCTGCTTCTGTGTCTTCCCTCAAGGCTCGTTTCACCTGGGGATAGAAGTATTTTGGGCAACTTCTTTTGGGCGGCACAGTGCCCTGCATGGCTGCCCAGCGCGCTCCCCTGTGTGCCCTGATGGCAGCTGGGTGCCCAGATATGAGCCCCGCAAGGAGCTGGGGCAGCTCCAGCCCCACAGGGCCCACCCAGCTCTTTGGACTGAGCTGTTAATCAGTAACTGGGGCACGAGGCCGGGAGCTGCGCAGGCGGTGGGGCTGGTGGGTGAGTGTGGGGGGCCAGTGGGCACCAGTGTCGGGGGGAGCCATGGGGCATGAGGCCGTGGGGGGCATGAGGCTGTGGGGGTGTGAGGGCGTGGGGTGCAGGGATACAGTGGGGAAGGCAGAGGGGCACGCAGCCACACCATACCACAAGGCTGTAGGGGTCCACAGGGGACAGCAATGTGCAAGGGGCATGGCACAGGGAGCGTGGAGCGTGATAGGGTGAGTGTGCATGTGGGGAGCATCCACCTGCTGCCCCACTGATGGCTGGCTGTCCATGTGGCCCCACTTCCAAAGGGTCCTGGAGGGCACAGATCCTGGGAGGGATGGGGAGAGCCAGGAGCCCTGGGGGTCCCAGCACACTGGGAGGTCCTGGAGGGGTCTCTGAGCATTGAGGGTGCTGGAGGGGTTGCTGAGCCCAGAGAGGTCCCGGAGGGGGTGTACCTGAAATGGTGGTGGGCCTGGGGAGGGGTATCCTCCTGAACCCTGCCAGGGTCTTGGTGAGGTGTCCCTGAGCCCCAGGGGGCACTAGGAGTGCTGGCAGCTCCAGAGGAGGTCCTGGGTTCCTACCATGGCTGTAGGTCCCACCTTGCTGCTGAGGACCCACAAGCCCAGGGACACGCTGGGGGCCAGCACACCTCAGTGGTCCCCCTTGGCGGCTCCGCTAGCCCGTGGAGCCCACCACCATCTTCAGCTGCCACGAGGTCCTGCATTAAGAGGGGTGTTCTCTAAAACAACTCACCCCCACTCGTTTCATTTAAGGTTTGGTCACTTCCTTCAGTGGACTCTAAACCTCACACTGCAGGCAATGACCCTGCTATCTGCACCCACTCCATGCAGACTTCAACGACTCTCCTCCAAAGCCAGGACAACTCCTTACTCTCTCTGTCTTCACACAGAAGTAGTCCTGTGGTCAATCATTGTTTTCTCTGCAACTTCTCTGCCCTTTCCTCATCCTTCTCCAGATACAGGGTGTCCAAGTGGGATGCTCCAAGGTTTCCTGACCTGGTATAGCACTGGTTCTTCTGTCTTTGCTGAACCAGTTCTTCAAGTATGATGCTCCTTTAGGACCAGTCCCTATGCACACTACCACTTCTTCCTACCCATTGCTCCTGCACTATACTGTTACCAACATGAAAGGACCTTGTTCTTCATCTTAATTGGCTGCACCAAGAGCTCTTGATGAGACATGCAGCCAGATTTATTTTTTGCAAAATCCCACTTGCAAAGGAGCTTATGGAGGCTGGTGGCCACTGCCACCAACTTGGAGGAGTACCAGCTCTCCCTGCTGCCTCTAGTCCTCTCCTGTAATTCCTCTGAAGTGCAGAAAAGCAAAGACCTTCTCAGGGAACAAGGAAGTCAGCACACCAGCCCCATGGCTTGAGGACCCCATGGGATGGTCCCTTTATATGCTGGTGCAGGAACTGCTCTGAATCCCTACTGCAAAGAACATTCTCCTCTTGGAGACGTAAAACTGGAAATAGGGGTTGGACATCCATCCTTTCCAGAGCTGATCCTGTCTTTCTTTCCCCAGCCAGCATTGGACCCTCACAGTGCTGTTTCTCTAATGCATTGAAGCTGTGGCACTTCTGGAGATGGAAGAAAACCAGATAACCCTGGGCAACCTTGAGAAGGGTGCTGATAACCCAGCTTTCAGCTCTGTGGTAAGTCCCTCCTTCCCCTCCTGCTGGAGCACAGGAGCTGCTCAGGGTGCTCCAGCTAATGGTGTTTTCCAGGGTGAGGAGAGACTCTATGAGGAATGTGATGGTCCATGTGGTGAGAGTGAAGAGGAGAGGAGAGAAGGGGAAGGGAAATTCTCCTCCAACTGCAGGTAGGATAACCCCTTTATGTAGGGTATTTCCAGTGGCTGTAGCAAGTCTGCAATCTTTGGGCCAGTGATTCTCCTGGAACCAAACCTGATCTGGGAGTAGAGTTGGGTCGTATTGACCCCATAGGGGAGACAGTGCCTGATGGCTCCATATGGCTTTGTAGGGCGGCAGTGACAGGTCTCTATCCCCATAGCAGCTACTTAGCACAAGCCTCCACTCACGGTGCCTGGGGTTTGTGGTGAGGTCTCCCCTGCCATAACAGGCCAGCCCACTCCTCCTAGGAGTGGGAAGCAGAGGTGTTAGAGGCCATGGCACACCCACACCACCATGCTGCTGCCACAGGCTCCCTCTGGGAGGTATGGTTGTGGTCTGGCTCCATTGAGTTGGGCTCAGTTGGGTTGATCTTTGGAATCCACCTTCTGTGCCTCTCATCTCTGGCATATGACTCTCCCCAGGAAGGCCCTGCAGCCGGTATCCAAGGCAAAGCACTTCTGCAAGGCTCATGCCAAGGTGTTGAGAAGAGTCATCCTGGGGCTCCTTGGAATAGGTGAGGACTTCTGGCACTGAAGCCCCGTCTCCACATCCCTTTGGATGGCTGTGCACCCAGCCTCCAAGCACTGGGCATGGCCACCCATGTGGAGGTTGTATCTGCTCTCACCAACCCCACTGCCCATCGCCTCCTCACCCCACCACTCCTGTCCATGAGGACTACCTGCACCTCACTGTCCTTCTTCCCTTTCTCCACCTGCCCAAAGGGTATGCTGTGCCTTTTCTGCTCACTCCATGTGCTCCCAGACAGCCAAAGTGCAGTCACCAATGAGCCTGGCTGCTGGGCTGCTGCTGACCAAGTCCTTCTTGTGCATAGATGGGAGCCTCAAGGGTGGCCAGGGAAGGACATTTGGAGGAAATGAACCTCACTGTTGGTTCCAGATAGTGTTATGAATTCGTGACCCTACGGCCCTGATATTTCTGACCCTCAATGTGCCTTCTCCAGCCTACCTGTGCTACTTTATTGCGGCCTGTTGGCTCAATTTCCAGCGAGCCCTTGCCTTGGTTGTCATGACTGCTGTGGTTGTCTTCTTCATCTGTTGGAGCCTCTTCAAGAAGCACTGTGGGGCAAAGGTATTGCTGCTCCTCAGCTCTGTTCGGAAACACTTCCAGAAGTTCTGGCCATGGCTGAAATGGTGAGTCAGGAAAAAGCAGGACTTGATCCCTCCCAGTGCCCACATCCCCTCTCCCATGGCTGCCCTGCCAGCATGACCAATGGCCAATGGCCAGTGGCATTGGGCACATGCCCTACTGCTGTGCAGGCACCTCATGAATGAAGAGGCATGGCCCAGCCTGGGCATCACTTAAAAGCCATGGTAGAAACCTCTTGCTACTCTACCTCTGTAGCGTAATGGCTGTTCACACCCCTTGTTTGTGCCCAAACCCCAGGTTTCTTCAGATACATGGACCTTATAGTGGCATCTCCCACACAATTAGCTCCTACCCTTCATGAGCTGCTCTCCCCATGGTGACATCCTCTCTGTGACAGTCTGTGATTTCCTTTGCAGGCTTCTGTTTGTGGCCCACCTGGGAGGCCTGATTCTGTGGCTGGCTTTGGACACCTCCGGAAATCCAGAGCAGCTCATCTCATTAGCTGGCTTCTGCTTTTTGGTGCTGTTCCTGTTTGCCTGCTCCAAGCACCATGGTGAAGTAAGTGTTTTGGATGTAGCTTGGCCATTGGTCCTCTCACAGGAGGTGGCCATCCAGCACCTCCAGAAGGGAACAAGCGTTTCCTTCCCACTGGTATCCCCTGACTGCCCATTGCTGGAGCTCCCTGGAGGAAGCAGAAGCACAGCAGAGCTCCTGGGCAGAGCTGGGCACAGCCTGGGGAGCCAAGCTGGTCAGGTGGATGGGGCCCCAAGCCACCTCACTGCTCTCCTTCCCACTGCTTGGCCCAGGGCTCCCCCACAGTGCCTCCATCCTGTTCTCTACCATGTCCCTTATAGTGGACCATACCCAAAGACCCAGCAACAGCCCCACGCCTGAGCTTCAGGTGCCTGTGGGTGGAGGGTGGGCCTGAGCTTTGGGTGCCCTGGGCGACTTGGGCAGAAGTAATTGAAGTCCCAGTGGCTTCCAAGCCAATCTCCTTCAATATTTTGGGCAATGCCTCCATCTGCCTCCCCCCAAAGGGTTAATGAACAAGAGGTTTTGATCTAGCTGGTCTGTACTACCAGCCAAACAACCAGAAGGTCATCCCCTCCTGGGTAAGCCTGGCAGGGTACATTCCACCAGCCAGTTCCCAAGTCTCACCAACTCACCTTCCTTATCACCGAACTATGTGGGTTTCTGTGACACTTTCAGGTTTAGTGTCCCCATGAGTCTCACCGAGGGCATGGTGTCATGGCGTTTGCCGTGTGCAGCTGTTGAAAGAGCAGGAAGCCAGAGAGGGAAGTCTTTAGACTTTGCTAACATTTCAGCCTCCGTTCTGCTCTTGGCCCACAGGTGTCCTGGAGAGCTGTTTTCTGGGGTCTTGGCTTGGAGTTCTTATTCGGACTCTTGGTCCTCCGAACAACCCCCGGTGTTCAAGCCTTCCAGTGGCTGGGTGACCAGATCCAGGTACCGTATCTGCTCACCCCGGCCTATGCTTGCACCCTCCATGCAGCCCACCCTGGGATCAGCAAGAAGGGCAGAGGGTGGCACGGGGCGGAGAAGCTGCAGGGACTGGGCGCTCACAAACATTTTTGTTTGGGACTGGAGAAAAGCCATCTCTTTCCTGGTTTTCTGCAGCCCAGACCGTTTGGTGCAGTCTCCCTTGCAGGCTGGAGCAGTGCCCTGTGGCTCAGAGACAGCCCACCAGTGTCCCCCGCTTCGGTTTCAGAGGGTCATTCTCTGGCAGGGCAGTGAAGTGAGCTGTGGGTACAGACCCCTGTGAGGTAGAAGTGAGATGTCAGGGGAAGAGGTGACAGAGCTCACCACCCTGTCATGTAACTTCTCTACTTGCAGTTCTTCCTGGGCTACACCACAGCTGGCTCCAGCTTCGTCTTTGGAAACACACTCATTGAAGAAGTCTTTGCCTTTCAGGTTAGCTTGGGGAATGGAGTGTGGGCAGGGAGAGCCAGAGCCTGGCTTTCTACTGCCCTGGCTGCCTTGCTGGGTCCTGCAGAGCACGGAGCTAAACACAGCCAGGATTGCTGCAGCAGAGCTCAAGCAGCTCAAGGATAGGTCTCCCTCAGCTTTGTACCCACCCATGAACCTCCTTGATGCCATGGGGGATTTGCACTGGTCCCTGTCCCTCCTTTCAGCCTGGCCCAGTGCTGTGACACCCCAGTAGTGTGATCTGGCTATGCAATACCACACCATGCTCACAGGACAGAGCATCTTGCTACCCAAATATACTGAGATGTGTTTCTCAGCTCTCCTTTAACCCTCTGCTCTGGTGCCTTGCCTGCAGACTCTGCCCATCGTGGTTTTCTTCAGTTGTGTGATGTCCATCCTCTACTACCTTGGTGTCATGCAGTGGCTCATTGTCAAGGTAGGGCCTCACACCTGTTTCTGGGATTTTGCTGGAAAGGAAAAGAACCCATTGGGTTCTCTGACTACTATGATCAGCTGAGGGAAGTCCCAGGAAAACTGGCATGGTACTAGTTTGGGGTTATTTGTCTGGCAAGACAGGACATATCTAAGGAATGGACACAAACCCCCTCTTTCTTGCATGTCCTCCTGAGAAAGCCCAGCCTTCGAGCTGATGTTGCTACCTGGTCTGTGGGTGCTTCCCAAGCTCACTTCTCTGTATCTGGAAGACCAAACAGTGCCCTGCTTCATGGGGTGGGTGGCTGGGTGCCAGGAGCCTTTGTGAGCATGGTGGCCTTGTCTTTCTCCAGATCTCCTGGCTGCTTCAGGTCTCGATGGGCACCACTCCCACTGAGACCCTGAGTGTGGCAGGGAACATCTTTGTGGGACAGGTAAGGTCCTGGGCAGGAGATCCAGCTCCTTAGCCTTTGCAGCTGAGCCTGCTCTGGAGGAAGGGTCTTCTCCCTTCCCAGGGGACCTGCAGCCCTGCGTTACCCTATCTAAGAACAACAGGGTTTTTTCTCTTGCAGACTGAAGCCCCGCTGCTCATCCGCCCATACCTAGCAGATATGACCCGTTCAGAAATCCACGCTGTGATGACTGGTGGCTTTTCCACCATTGCAGGCAGTGTGATGGGTGCCTACATATCCTTTGGGGTGAGTGCCTGAGCAGATGTATGTCACGTGTTCCCTGCTATGGGGTCCTGACATGCAGGAACTGTCCTGGACTTGCAGGTGGGAGAAGACCTCCAGCAAGTGCCCCATGGTGCCCTTCCATAAGCAGGGTGAGGGCAGGGTACCTCCATGTCCAGTCTCACCTTTGCTGGCCAGGCCAGAGCCCCGGAGCCCTGCCCAGTAGAAGGCACTGCCATGGGACTCTCACTGCATGTCCCTGCGCAGCAAGCAGGGCAAATCTCACCACAAGACAATTTAGCCTGGAAGGACCCTTGGGGGTCTCTGATCTGCCCTCTTGCCCAAGTGAGGTGACAGCAAAGCCCAAGGGGCTGCAGAGGGCCATGCCCAGGCTGGCGGTGGACATCCCCACGGATGGAGATCTCCCCCCACCTCTCTGGTCCACCCCACAGGTGCCTTGGTCATGGAGAACAGTTTTTTCCTTACATCCAACTCAAATTTCCCCACTGAAACTGTGCTGTTGATTCTCATCCTTTCACTGGGCATCTCCAAACAGTATTCCCTGCCATCTCCTTTTAAGTAGTTGGGAACAGCAACTACAGCCCCCACCAGCCCTCTGTTCTCCCAGCCAAACAAGTCCCATCCTCCAGCATCGCCTTGGCACCCCCGGGAATGCCCTCTTCAATTCATCAGTGTCTCAGCCCTGGACACGGTGTCCAGACATGGCCTCATCAGTGCTCTGTACAGGGAATAAACCTTCCCCTTGAGCTGGCTGGCTGAGCTCCTGCTATTGAAACATTAATTAGACTCCTTAAACAGGGAGCCAAGGGTAAAAGGTCAGCAAAATGAGACATTGCCACTTGGGGGGCAGGGCAGGGGTGAAACTGGGTTTGGCTCTCCATCAGCAGGTAGAAGTTCACAATGTTGCACAACCTCTTGCTCTGATACCGATAAAAAGGGACAGGGAAGGGACAAGAACCATCACAATTAGGTCAAACGGCAGGAGAGACTAACACCTCCATGGCCGTGCTTGCTGCTGCTCCAGCAGTGCCTCCATCCAGGCGAGCTGCCCTATGTGCCATGGCCAGCTGAGATGGGAAAACCAGGCAATTTTCCCAGCTTGAGCAATTGGAGAGCCCTGAACTGCTCCAAGCGTTGCTGGCCGATGCCAGCTGTGTGTGGTGGTGCCCTGTGGCGACACGTCACAGGGTGCAGTCTTGCACGGAGGTGCCCCAGCCCATGGTCTGCGTGTTGCAGATAGATGCGGCATCACTGATCGCAGCCTCTGTGATGGCTGCGCCCTGCGCCCTTGCCATGTCCAAACTCGTCTACCCTGAAGTGGAAGAGTCCAAGTTCAAGGGCAAAGCAAGCATCCACCTCTCCAGTGGGTGAGTGTGAGGAGGGGGATGGTGGAGTCGAAGGGCTGCACATGTCCTGCCAGCGTGGGGAGCCACGGGGGCACAAGCGGACATTGTGAGTGGCCCAAAGTTGGGAGAACCTGTACTGTGCAGAGAGCTGACCTTGCACAGGGGATGCCTGGCCACACCAGCCCGCTGGGGCCTTTATCCACACAGGGAAGAGCAGAACATCCTGGAAGCTGCAAGCAATGGGGCTGCCGCCTCTGTGGGGCTTGTGGCCAACATTGCAGCCAACCTCATCGCCTTCTTGGCAGTGCTGGAGTTCATCAACGCTGCTTTGCGCTGGTTTGGGGAGATGGTAGACATCGAGGGACTCTCCTTCCAGGTATCCCCAGGGGCAGCTCCATGGTCTGGGCTGCCAGATCCTGCATCACCCCACCCACCTCCACCTTTGCCCACTGCCTTGGTAGGCTGCAGAGACCCTTGCCGGGTGTTCGGCAAATGCTGGCAGTGGGTGTCCAAGCTGGTGGCTTATGTAGATGGTCAGCTCTGAATTGCTCCTTTCTGGAATGCTTTCCCCAGCTGATCTGCTCCTACGTCCTCATGCCCGTGGCCTTTCTCATGGGGGCAGACTGGGCAGACTCGCCGCTGGTGGCCGAGCTCTTGGGGATCAAGATCTTCCTGAACGAGTTTGTGGCATACCAGCAGCTGGCCACGTACAAGAAGAACCGTCTGTCAGGCCTGGAAGAGTGGGATGGGAGCCGGAAGCAGTGGATATCTGTGAGGGGCACCTGCCGCCCTGCCAGGCCCAGGGCAGGGGTGGAGTCAACAAAAAAAATGGGGCATGGGACCTGGCCAGGCAGATAGGTGGTGGGCAGGCAGGGGGATGACAGTGTTGGGGGTGGGAGGGCACCTCTGGCCAGCTAGACTTGGATGGTCACTAACTTTGGGTATGGGATCATCCTGAAGGAGTCCGTGAAGCCTTTTCCCGTTTATCCTGCTCCCTGGGGCAGATCATGGTGCTACAGGGCTCCCTGTCCCCTCAGTCCAGCCTCTCCCAGGAGCAAGCTACCATCTGCATCCTCGCTCTCAAAAATAGCTGAAGGAGAAAGGACGGGTGTGGTGGGGGTGGTGTCCTATCTTCATCATGTCTGTCTGGGCTGGGAGCTATGACATGGTGCTCAGCTCTGGGTGCTCTGGGGCTGCTCCCTGGGTGAAGGCAACTGTCCCCTGCTGCTGTGCCCTCCAGGAAAGAGCCGAGAGCATTGCCACCTTTGCACTCTGTGGATTCGCCAACCTCAGCTCCATTGGGATCATGCTGGGAGGCCTGGGTGAGTGTGACCTGCATTCTGGGTACATGGGCATGATGCAGGGGGATCCTGGGCCCAGGGAGCAAGGGCTCAGCTGGGGCAGGAGGAATTTGCTGCCCTCAAGCTCCATGTTCGGTCTCTGCCAATGCACAGATAAGAAACAGGATTTGCATGGTGACAGATGATTTTGCACTGCACCCATGGGCAAGAGCACATGCATGTCCTACACGCCCAAACACGACCCAGCCATGTGGCACAGAGACTCCAGTGCTGAGAGTGCTGGGGGCTTTGGCTGATCACCCACAGGTGCAGGGTGGACAGAGTGCTCTGCCAGCACCCACTGCTGCCAGGACAGGCAGACAGCATGCTGGATGTTGGCTGGGATCACCATGTCCCCTAGGCACCAGAGGCTGGGGTGGGCAGGACACTATGTGGCAGAGCCAGCTGGGGACCTGGGACACATCCCTACCCGTCCCCAGCCTGGGACAGAGCCAGAGCAAGACTCTGACTCACCCCAGTCTCTGCTTTGCCCCTGCAGCTTCCATGGCACCCCAACGCAAGGGTGACTTAGCCTCCATCGTGCTGCGAGCCCTGCTCACTGGCGCCTGCGTCTCCATGCTCAACGCCTGCCTGGCAGGTAAGTGCCTGCCCACGAACCAGAGAGGGACAGGCAAAGGGCTGAAGATCCCTGTAAATGCAGGTGCAGGGATGAGGATAGCTGACCTGTCCTCCCCATGACTCTGCCAGAGCCTTCAAACCCTCTGCTCTCCCCACGTGGCTTTGCCAGTGGCTGCCTAAGCCAAATAACTCTGCTGGGGCCCTTCATCCTCATCTGGGCTGGGGACATATCAAGGGCAGCTTTTGGGCCACTGCACAGTTCCCTGGGGTCACTCCTGCAAGCAGAGCATGGGCACACGGGACCTGCAAGCAGTCTCAGGTACAGGATTTGCAAGGAAGCGTAGCTGGTGTATGGGATTTGGGATTTGGCAACAGGGTGGGGTACAGGACCTCCAAACATGCTCGGGGCATGCAATTTGCATGCATGGCCCCTTAAGAACCCCTGCCAGGAGACCTTGTCCCTCAGGTCTCCTTCATGTGCCAGCGGAGGTGGGCAACTGTGTGACCTTCCTCAGTACCGCCAACTTCAGCTCTACCAGCTACACCATGTACGTGTGCTGCAAGCAGCTCTTTGCCAGGTAGGTGCGAAGGTCCTGCCCAGGGAACCAGGTGCTGGGACAGCAGCTCGTCCTTACCATGCTTCTCTCCTTCCAGCTCGGTGCTCATGAATGGGACACTCTCCTTCACAGGAGCCTGGGCCAGCGTGGGGGACAGCATGCTGTGCCTGACACAATGCTGCGGGCACTACAACCACACGTCCTGTGCAGGGACAACCTAGAAATGTGCAGGCAGCTGCCTGGGAGCACCAGGGTTTGCTAGGCCTGGCCCCAAAGGCAGAAAAAAAACCTGGCAAGAGACCTGTGCATTTAGTCTTCTCCACTCCAGTGATGACTGACAGCCACATGCACCTTGCAACCAGCACCCTTCAGTGCTGGCCCTGTGGACATGAGGGAACCTGCTCCCAAATAAATCATAGAAAGCCCCATGTACTTGCCCTCAGGCCCCTTCTGGCCCGACTGCAGTTGTCCCACATGCCATGAGGTGCTGTGCTCAGGGTGTACCCTACAATGGCAGCTCCCATAGCCAGTGTCTACTGCAGACCCTCGCAAGCTGAGCCTCCACCAGGTCCCAGCTTTAGGGTCCAGCCGAGCCACCCTCTTCTCCCCTGTGGGATGCAGATGGGGGTAAAGCCATTACTTGAAGATGATTCCTTCCCCTGAGCACAAAGCCACCTGTCCTGCTGTGGGTGCATCTTTTCTGCAGGGACCACAATGCCAGGGAGTAGGCCAGTCCTTTTTTGCTTTATTGCACTCAAGAGCACCCATTTGCCAAGGCAGACATGTTCTGTACATCGTTATTTTATGATGACCCAACAGCAAAGCCCCAGGATCCCAGAGCACACCACACTCCCAGCTCGGTCCATTCCCTCCTCCACCAGGCTGAACCAAGCCGCTGTTTCAGACACCACCATGCTGGATGGCATTGCTGGTGGCCAGCATCCTCCTCCAAAGCCCTAGGAAAGGCCATGCTCTGCAACAAGATGAAGCAGGCAGTGCTAAGGTTGTTTCCGAGCCTTGCTGCCCACTGCCATGCTCTGCTGGCTGCAGAGCTGACAGACACAAGGGAGGCTTGATGCAACACACGGTGATTTACTCTCCAGCATGAGCATCACTGCCTGTCTGTCACTGCCTTCAGCAGCATCTGGAGAAGGTGCTGTTAGTGGCCACCAGGGTATGGCATGTGCCAAGCAAGGGTGATGATAAGCAAGCATGATCAGGTCGTGCTATGGGGCTGGGCATGGTGTACAAGGTCTGCAAATGGCAGGTGGGCAAGGAGAGGCGAGTCCTGTGGGCTCGACACCCACATGTGCCAAACCAGTACCTGACACAGCTGGGAGGTCTCCCCTTGGCCCTACTCCCAGGTGCCCTGTGTGAGGTAGAGCATCCTTACTGTGGTGCTGGCCAGCACCCATAGCAGCACCGCCACTCTCAGCGTCCACCCGGCAAGGGGGTGGGAGGCTCACCCCAGGGTGCAGGGAAAGCTGGGAGGGCAGGGGTGCAAAATTGCAACCCTGTGCAGCTGCCGGTACCGATGCCAGTGCCCCACCATGGGACTGGCCTGTACCCCAGAGTCCCACACAATAGCAGCAGGAGCCCTGCAGCTCACATCTGAACCCCTCTGCAGTAAAACCTTCTAAATCAGTGTGCCAGGGCAAATGAGACCACCTGGGCACTGTTGGGGTTCACATCCCTTGACACAGACCACTGGCAGGGCTTGGCCTGGTCACTTTACGGAGGACACAGTGGGACGTGAGGTGCTGGGAGCCAGGAGGGCAGCTGGGACTCCCAGTTTGCTGGTGGATGGGGGGAGCCAAGGAGGGTGCCTGGCACCTGCAAAGCCTGAGGGAGCAGGTGTGACAGCCCTTGCCTTAAGGAAGGCAAACTGAGAGAATAGAGAGAGGAAAGCAAGCCCAAGTGTGGAGGGGTACGTAGCCCCACAGGCTCCACCACCAGCAGCAGCTCTTATGAAGAGGTATTGGTGAGGGGGTCCACACTGCCCACAGCCCCCCTGGGACCCCAGCTGAGCTGCTCACACTAGCACACATCACACAACACAAGCACTGCAGGCTGGAGTGGGCGCTAAAGGGAGGAGAGTCACAGCAGTCACTGCTGCCAGGGTCTCCCCTTCCCAGCCTGGTCACGTGCTGCCTCCGGGCTGCTTGGGCTGGGGTCCAGAGTCAGGGGTCCCAGCTGCAGTGGGCTCTGGCTACTGTGGGCAGCCAGACCTGTTGCTCTCTCCTGACCCACGTTTGGAGGTTGCCAGGGCCTCCCCCATTTCTGCAGCTCTGCGGGAGCTCTTGGGGCTCACAGCAGCCTTGCGGGTACCCTGGGGACTCGCCAGCCCTTTCTTCTGGAGCTGAGGACTGGACTGGGCAGATTTCCTACCCATGGAGGGGCTCTTGGATCCCTTGGGCTTGGCTGGCTCCAGTGTCTTCAGGCCCAGGATGCTGCAGTAACGGTTACACTGGTGAGCAGCCACGAATTGCTCCAGCAGGGAGGGAAAACAGCTTTCCTTCAGCCCCTGGTACCTGCCAACACAGCCATCCTCAGACCTTACTTTGCACCAGGAGATGTCCTGCCAGAGCAGGAAGCCAAGGACAGAGCCCAGCCATGCTCACCACCATGGCCCTTCACCACGTGAGTGGCAAAGCTGGGGCCAGCCAGGGCCAGCCTGCACCACCAGCTCAGGGTCACTCACCCTTTCAGGTTGGTAGCAATCTTCACGTTGGTCATCTTCC
This sequence comes from Microhierax caerulescens, assembly GCA_035590215.1. Lineage (NCBI taxonomy): Eukaryota > Metazoa > Chordata > Aves > Falconiformes > Falconidae > Microhierax > Microhierax caerulescens. The sequence continues at coordinate 104,934 of JAVJGJ010000060.1, forward strand.
AGCCCACTCCTGTAATGACAGGGAGGACAACTAGTCTCTGCACAGAGAAAAATGGGCACCAGCACCAAGGGCAGGTTATCCCACTGGGGAGCTGGCTCCGTGGCATGTGGGGAAAGAGGCAGGAGGGCAAGGCTGGGGCTTTTTCTCTTTTTACAGGCCAGAGGGTAGTGAGGGGCCATGGGAATCAGATAGGAGATCCCTTTACCTTCCATGTCAGTCACAAGGATGTTTCCATTTGTCCACTGGTAGACCCAATGCTGGAAAGTGCAGCATTTGAGCACAATCTCTGAGGTGCCTCGTGCCACCAAGTTGCCATCTCTCTCGGTGACACAGTACTGCTCACAGGGCCCACCCAAGTCCTCCTCCATTGTGGCGTAAGGGATGTTGTTGGCCGGGCGGTAGATCAGATACAGAGGAATTACCCTGTGTGGGAGCATACAGACGGGGTCAGCATCAGCTGCTGAGCTCTCCCACTGCAGCAAGTAGAGATTCACACCCCCTGCAACCCTGGCTTTTGCATTTGCCCCAATACCTCTTCTGTCTGAGGGACATCCCTTTGGGATGCTCCCAGCACCCATGGGGAACCCTCTCACTATGCCCCAGCATGCTCTGCTGGGATGTCAAACCAGTGGAGCTGCAGCACCTTACTTACTCGGGCACTGCTCCAAAATCAGGTACAGCTCGTGCCTCAGCAGCAAAGATCTTGCAGTACTCACGGCTGGAGTTCTGGATTTTACATTCCTGGAGATGCAAACAGAAGAGTCAGGGACCTGTCTCGTCTTGCACCAATGCCTCCCTGGGACCCTGTGCCTGGCCAGGCATCCCCTGGGACCACTGCCAGTTGCTTCCCTGTCCTGGTGATCAAAGGACAAAGGACAGGAAAGCTCTGAGCAGCTCCATGTTGCTCAGAGAGAAGAGCTGAAGCAAAGTATAACAAGGACATCACCAGCTCACTGGAACATGTCTCCACTCCTCCAAAGCATTCAAAAAGTGGAAGGAAATTGAGCACGTGGGCACGGAGGTGGGGACCATGGCATAGGCAGATGGGGAGGGTGTAGGGGAAACAGGTGGAAGGTGACCCACAAGGATGCCCACCTGGATGGTGATATCGTAGTTCTTCTCAATGAGGCTATTCTCATTCTTGGTCCCAAAGGCAATGAAATTGTGCACTTTGATGACACAGGTGCAACCAGACTCAAAGACAGGCTCCAGGCCATAGATGGCTCTGACACGGCAGGCTTTGCGCAGGAAACCGGCGCCCACTTCCACGTCCTCACTCACCACGCGCCCGAAGAGCTTATCCCCCCAGTAGCCTGCGTCAGCCAAACCCTTCGCAAACACCATGGGCGTCATCTCGATCTCCTCTCCAACTGAAGGAGGGAACAGCTGGTGAGAGGGGACAACGAGGGCATGTCCTGCCCCTGCACAGGAAGGGGCAGCAGTTGCAGCTAGTCAGCCTGTGGCACTTACCTTCAATCTCTTCCCGTAAAATAAATCCTGACAACACTACAGGAGACAGCAAAGAGAAATGTCAAGGTCCTGTCAGCACCCTGCCCCATGCACTTCCACACCAAAGGACAGCAAGGAGAATGGTGTGAATTGCTCATAAATTAGGACATGGAGGCAGATGCATCTCACAGAGGTGGTGTTATGGGGCATGCAAGGCTCACCCTCCACAGCCTGGCACCAAGCCCTATTTGCAGTTTGTCACACCACCCCACAGCACACCCAGGCAGCTGGGAGAGCTGTAGGGCTGCTGAGGGCCCCTCACCTTCTGGGCTGAGCAGGAAGTCAGTGGAGTCAGTGCCGTACTCGTTGCTGATCACACACCGGTAGACCCCGCAGTCTTTCAGGGATGCCTGCACAATAGCCAAGGCTGCCTGGCCCTCATCTCCAGCACTGGAAGAAACCGGAGCATGGCCTCAGCCCTGTATGATGCGTGGGGGCACATAGGAGCCCTGTGACAGCCACTGCAGGTGGGCACCATGCTGCCCTTGGAGGGCTGGAAGAGGGCTACAAAGGAAGCCAGCCCAAGGGCATCCCAGCTACTCCCTGGCACCTCATGGCACATGGAGTCCCGCCCTGCAGTCTGTACTCACAGAGATGCTTGTCTTCCAGGCAAGCCCTGCAAAACCTGGCCGGGATTGAGCTACATACTACTGAGCCTCTGGGTACAGCTGAGTCAGGGCTGTGCTTGGGCTAACAGAACAACACCTGGATGGGACGGCTGGAAGCCAAACAGCCCCAGAGATGTCCAGCTTAATCTTCAGCTGTTCATGAGTGAGGGTAGACACCACTCACCATCCTGCAGCCCGCTCCTCTCTGAAGGACTGGTAAAGCACGAGCTCTGTATCAGTAGTCTGCTAGTCTTCCCCAGCCTGTAGCATCAAGCTTTGGTCTGGCAGCTCCTCTAGCCAAGGCAGCAACATACCTGGCAGACATGTCTCCACAAGAACCAAAGGCCTGCCCCACACAGCCAGTGTGAACCAGCATGGGGGCTATAGGCCAGAGAGGCAGGACCCTCGTTCTGAGACCTGCTGGCTAAGCAGGCTCTGCTCTGGTCAGCTAGAAGGCAATGGCTACTCCTGGTCCACTTGCCTGAGCTCTAATATCTGCCACAGAAGATGGTTTCTGCTCGCTCATTATAAAGGGATGCTCAAAGTTATCAGGAAAATCCTATCCAATGTGGATGGTGTTCCCACACCAGCTTCCTTGGGCTTGACAACTAGTTGCTCTATGTAATGAACCCAAAAGAGCACCTGGGATACAAGCCACCCAGCTGTCTAAACATGCTTTCCCTGTGCAAGGGCAGCTTCAACGGATAGAGAGGGCACAGCCAGAGCTATTTTTAACCGTTTGGTGTTTCCCAGTGGTGGTTGCATGGAAGTGCCTGCTTGGGTGCAGTGTGCAGACCCTCCCATCACAGCTGCCACCCTCACATGTATCACTTGGGGTTTTGCAGCTTTGCAGCTCACATGCAGCTCTCAAACTCTGAGATGGGCACAGCACCTTCCCTGCCCTCTCTGAGGTTTCAGTTCAGCCCCTGCCTTCCCTAGGGCTCTGCTACTCAAAGCATTGGCCCTTCAGCCAAACTTCCAGATGGAGCATCAACAGGATGAATTCGGCAGCAATTCCCCATCTGGGCAATCCCTCCCTCCCCGGGCAACGAGAAGATAAAGTTCACAACATACTATGCCATGCAATGAGCTTCCCATGCAGCCTTAACAGAAGGGGCAACTTCACCCCAGTAAACACAAGGAGTTGGGTTTACAACATGAACTCAGGGCTATGCACAAGGACTACAATGAAGTGGAGCTGGCAGGTTACCTCCTTTGGGCTTCTGCTACAGGAATCTCATCTTTGTACCACATCAGCTTAGATTCAGTCAAAATATTGAAGAACTGGCACCAAAGTTTCAGGTTTCCTGATGCATCAGAAAATTGTTCTGCCCTGATCTTACGAATCACCTGTGGAGCTAAAGACAGGGTGCAAAGAGATCAATGGTGAGACACACAGTGCTGGCTGTAGCTCTGGGCAGCCTACCCCAGTGCTACTGCTTAGGACTTTGGTGTTGGGTATCACATGTATGTCAGCACAGCCTGGTATAACATTACCTTCCCATTACCTCTGCCTGGATACATACAATGGGATACAGGTGATACAAATTTGTTCAACAGCACAGCACTGCAATACCTGGTGAGGCTTGGCCAGAGGCAATGCAGAAAACCACTACGCAATGTTGGAAGAAAATCATCTACTGAAGTACGGATTTACCAAGGTTACTCTTACTTTTGCAAGAGTGCTGATTTCTGTGAAGATATCACCTGGCTCCCGCAAGCGCTTCAACACCAGGATTACACCTTTTCAAATTCAATGCCATGAGGGATCAAGTTAGCATTGACCATGAATTCATACCATACCATGGGGCTGACCATAAAAAAGGAGCGTGCATGATGCTGATGCCCACTGGGCCCCAACCAGCATGAGTCGTAGCAAGGATCAGGACATGGAGACCAAGAACAAGAGAATGATAGGATTCCTTTGGCCAGGGAAGTCCAGGCTGCAGAGACAGCCAGTCTCAGCACTGCTGTCTCTTACATTCCTCCATGCTCCCTGCACTAGGGAAGAAGTCCTGGGACAGACTTCTGGCTTTCACACAGGCAAAGGGCAATGCTGAAAACCCTGCAAATGCACCAAACTCCCGTGGCCCTAGGGGCTATCACCGGCTCAGCTGGCCAGGCTCCCCCTGTAGGCAATAAGGAAACATGCTTAATGGGGATTACTTTTTCCCTTACCTTTAAATGGGTTATTTGTTTTCTTGGACCCTGCTGGCTGTGCTTCTGGCTTAGCATCTTCGGGGACCTCGTGGTCACCACTGCTGTCACCTGTGGGCTCCTCATACAGCTTAGGAACCTCCAGTGTGGCCATCTTCCTTGCAAGTGTTGGCGAGCGCTGCTCTGCAGGAAGGGATGGAGCCAGGGCAGGCGACAGCAACAGGGCTGCGTTATTCCTAGGTTGCCGTGATGAAATGGTAGGACTTCTCAGGTGCCCTGAGCTCTCTGGGGTTGCCTCCTCTTCCTCCCCCACCTGCTTGGTTTTTGGCAGGTATATTTTGCGCCGGGCCCCAGAAGCAAGCTCCTCTGGTGTGGCACAAGGTAGCACTGCCAAAGGGTCACTAGGGCTCTCTTTTTCAGGGCTTACTGGAGGCAAGTCGGATATGTTATTAGGAGGTTGCCCTGCTCCAGCTGCCGGCATACTGCCCACCACGATGGAGGGCACAGAGAGCTGGGGTGGTCCCTCTGCCTCAGGAGCAACCCGGGTACGTCTCTTTGGTGGCACAGGCCTGCAAGCCAGCATCTCCTTGCTGGTAACAAATTCCTCATTAATCATGCCTGTGATCCGCCTGGATGTCCTGGGGGTCAGAGGCAAGTTCTCTGCTGTCTGGAAGAGCTGATTGTTTTGTACCTTTTCCAAAACTCTCCTTGAGGTGCGGGGGCTCAGGCCTGCAATGCCTATCTCTGGGAGCATGACTTCCTCTGCATTGGGCTGCTCCTTGTCCCTGGGGTCAATGTCTTCTTTTGTGGCATCCTGACTGCTATCTGACATTTTTAAAAGCAGCAGCAGATAGTTCTTCAAGGAGGAAACAAGATTTTTGTGCTGCATCTCCTCCTCCAAAGACATCTCCTGAGGTCTCTCAGGCCTAGACAGGACCAGTGGTACTTGTGGCTGAACCTCAGCACCTCCTTCAAAAGTGCCTAAAGGTGCTGCCGGTTCCTGGCATGGAGCTGCAGCTGTTTGCTCTCCTCCTTCCTTGCCCTGAGGTCCTACAGGCACTGGTTTGGCACTCTCCTCCCATAAAATACTGGCTAAAACCTTCTCTTGAGGGGCAGATCCATCTGCCATTTTGATTTTTGTTTCTCTGCTTGCAGGAGGCAGTAGCTGGGCTCCAGATGGGACCTCTCCTGCTGTGGCCTCTAACCCTGGGTCACCATGAGCTGCAAGCGGTACTTTCTGAGCCACCAACATCCCCACTGCAGAGGTGGGAAGCAGCTCTTCCTTGGCAAGCTGAACTGGAGCAGGAGCCGGCGTTTCAGTCTCCTGAAGTCCCAAAGGTGTCCCTCCTGCCTCCCCCTGCGCAGCCCCATGAGATGGTTTTGCTGCGCTGCTCCCTCCTGCCTCTGCACCAGGATAGCTCCTAGACAGCTCTGCTCCTGTCTCTTCGCTCTTGCCATCCTTGACTACTGTCTGTTGTGTGATTTGCTTGAGAGGATTGTTGTTGCCAGGCTCTGGAGAACTTGATTTCTTTAGCAATGGCTTCTCTTCACCTTGGATTTTGTCCTCTTGATTTAACAGTCCTTGTTGTGTCTCTCTAACCTCAAGAGCATGGGAATGTCCTTCTGCCTGCTTCCTAGAGGGAGGGTGCTCCTTGCTGGACTGCACATGGTCTGGAGAAGGTGATGGTAGCTTTGGTGGCTCCTGAGGCCTCAGCCGAGGATTTGTCCTTTTCCCAGCCCCCCCGCTCTCCTGGGAGACAGGCATCTCTTTCCTGAGCTCCTCTAACTTACTGGCTTGCTGACCGGTCCCTACAATTGGATTGGACACTGGGTGTCTTAGGTCACTAGCAGACTGTCCCACTGCTGCTCCAACCTAGCGGGAAAAAAATATATAGAAAATTAGTGTAATTTTACTGTCTGGGTCTGCTCTGTGGTGCTTGTGGTCCATATGTACCACATGGCACTGCCCAACTTCTGCTTCAGTCGTAAGTATTAACTTGGTATCACTGATACTCACTCATCCAGGGCCTCCTGGCTTCACCACTGTCCTATGGTAGTGTGTCCCACAGCCCCCTGTCATGCTGCACAAAACGTTTTTTTCTTCTAATCAACTCTTCTGCCTTTCAATGCCTTGGATGTGCACAAAGAAGCAGGAGATCTGCCTCTCTAAAACATTAAATGGTCTTTAATGCAGTTTTCTCTGACATGGTGCCTTCCAAAAGAGCAAAACTTTCCCATTTTTACCAGTCATTGCCAAGACCTTGTATAATTTCCTTGCTCTTTTTTAAGACTCAGTGTTCCCCCTATACTATATCTGCAATCTCCACTCTGGGATTGGGTGATCGTCATGTCACACACAATCTGGATGAGGCTGCCCAATTGATTCATAGTGAAACCGTACACCATAACATTATCTGTGCTATTCAACCATCCTGTTTCTTTGACATTCGGGAAGCTCAAATGTTTCCGACTGCAGCTGTACACTAGAATACATTTCAGCAAGCTGACCACTGTGACGGCTGAGCTTTATCCCAAGGAGATCTGGTGAAATCCTTCAGCCAAGGAACACTATCTATTTTTGTAGGGTAAGGCTCAGGGGAGGCAGCAATAGCACTGATACATGTTGCGCCCAGCTGATACTCAGCTAGCAACACCAAGACAATCACATGGGAACAGGGCATGTACACAACAGGTTCTCCTTCCATCCCAGAGTATCTGCTGCTAAAGATTTTGAGGCCTCTGACTTGAGCTTTCAGTTTCCAAAATTACGTCCGAGGGAAAGGAGCGCTGTGGCACTTACCCATTCTATTTAGTGCCACTTCAGCTTCATTTGAATCTTGGAAAAAACAGGAAAGGTAATGCTGGTCTCTCAGCAAGCCCCTCCCCTGGCCACTGTTACAACAATGTGAGTATCAGAGGACTGGGGTGAGAAGAGCAGCATTGGGGGGGGGCATTACTGCACACACAATTCAAGTCTGCTTCCTTGGTAGTCTCCAAAGGATGCCAAAGGCTGGGCAGTTTCTGTCTCTGCACACAGGGTGTGCAGAAATAGGGCTCCATAGTTCCCAGGGCTGCACAGGCACCCCCAAATGCCACACATCCCTGCTGCTGCTCTCCTAGAGCCAAGTCCTGGGGGTCAGAGGCAAGTTCTCTGCTTGCCTGCTTCCACAGGCTGAGTGTCACAACACAGAGCACCCCAGTGCTCAGGCTTAAAAGGTATAATTTTAAGAGACAGATGGGCTTTATGCAGTGAAACCCCGCTGGGTTTTACCACACTATTAGGTCCTCCAAGGCACGGAAAGGGATGGTGATGGACACAGCCCAGTCTAATCACAGGGCCAGCCCTGGTCCCTCTGCGCCAGGGGCTGAGCAACACAAGTGCCCAAGGGGGCCTGAGGTGGACCAAGGGTGGTGGTTCACTGATGGATGCACAGAGGTAGCTCTACACAGTGGTGCTGGTCAATGGGGGCATCTCTTTGGCTGAAGAGGACTTGGGGGAAATTTGCTTATCATTGGTGCACAAACTAAAGCTTATTCAGAAAAGCTTGCAGAAAGCTTTTCAGAAAGGCATCTGTCCTTAAGTAACTGTAAACCACTCAAACTAGAGGCATATAAGAGAAATAGAATTATCAATTTAAAAGTTAGGCAAGAGCAATCTCCAGTTTCTTCCTTGCTCTTGTGCGTGAGGATGTTCAGAGCCTGGCATTTTGCAAAGCCCTTCTGCTACAGATAAATCCAGCTCAAAAGAAAAGCCCTGAGCGTGAGGCTCAGCAGCTAGGTCCCAAGGTGAGGAAGATACTCATGCTATGGACCCTGTCTTGTTTAAGGGAGAGATTAAAAAAGAAAAAGACAAGCAACCCAAGTCCTGGGGAGTGAAAATATCCTCAAACACTTCAGAGTCAGCTTTAAAGGGCTTTAAAATAGCTTATCTGGTCACACAAAAGTCTGAGCACTTTCCTCAGCATCACCACTAGCTGCAGCATTCAAATTCAAATCAAAAGCATTCCCTTTTGTCTACTCAAAGGCCCACCAGCTGGCAAGTTACAGGTTTCCCTCTGTGAGTGGGTTTTTGAAGAGGAAAATACCTTGATGCATGTCAAAGGCTCAGAGATGACAGCTCAAGCCTGGCTACTACACAGCAACACTTTCCACCCTCCTTAAGAGCAAGGGGTGTAAAAATGTGCAGAGGCAGAAAAACTGCTTTGTCATAGGCTCGCATGCACAGCAATAATTTCTGTAGCAATATGGAATGCTGATGGGTCAGGTTAAACATGGGTTCAGGGTGCTGCACTGTGGCAAGGCCAGACCCAGATGCTCACTTCACTGCTTAACACAGTGAAGTTTTAAGCACAGTAAGTTAATTTCTTACCCTTAAATGGTGCTCCTGCCTAAGGGTAAAGAAATTCAGAAGACATTTTTTTTTTCCACTGGAGCAACCAGCAGTACCACTTTCTGTATCATGCATGTTTCCACAGCCTGAAGTATTTGCATTACCTACCAAGGGAGATGGGCTGCACCCAGAGTGCCTCCTCTGATAGTACTGAAGTGTACTTCAAGTATGCAAGAAAGTGGTTTAGTCTGTACTGAAAGTGTACATCTGCGATAACTCAAACATCAAATCCTGACAGGACCTGCAAATTGGACTCGGAGAACACTTTACCACAGACAGGGTCATTAAAGAACATAGGGAAATGAAAAAAAAAAAAAAAAAAAAAAGAGACTGGTAACTTTCAGTCTAACATTTTCATGGAAAATGCTTCAGGTTAAGTGACAAAAATAGAAGTTGACTAAAAGATGCAGTGAGGGTCAGGAGCAGGTGCTGTGCCCTGGCGCTGCATCAGCACCACAATGAGTCTTGCAACGGAGTTTTTCCAACAGAGAAGAGCCAAAAAATAGCCCAGATCTACTGTATACATGTTGCACTGTATAAATAAATTTATTAATAATATATATTTTATAAATTATACTATCTATAAAATTATAAAATTCAATGCCCTACATGGCACAGCTCGTGGTATACCTAGCACGCTGTACTCATTTGCATGGGGGGCTCATTAAACACCAGCTGAAGTTCAGGTGCAGTTGCTAAACTGAACAGATGTCATCAGTCTCGCTGCCTGCTGTAAGCACAAGGCATCCACCCCCAACTATAAATAGCCATTCAGTGCTCCCTGCTTAACAGATTTGGAAACATTTTGCATGAGGTCAGCCTGCAGATTAAACAGGAGAGCTCACAGCATGCCCCAGGCCACCCGGAGACCAGCTGCTTGGCTGGAGGGCCCTGACACACATCTTTGCTCACCACCTCATCTGACAGTTATTTGAAGATAGGGTGGAAGCTCTGTTGTCTGGGCACAAAAAGTCCAGAAAGACTTTTTTCCTGGATGCTTTAGCCAGTGGAGAACTATGAAGCCTCCAGAGCAGATCCCATGGGATACATGCAGCCTCTCAGGGCTGGTGCCACAATACAATAATGCAGCACAAATATTTTCTTGTTACAACCCATGTGTTGGCTGTTTTCTGTCCTAGTTACCTCTGGACCGACGGCTTTGTTTCCTTCCAACTTCTGGGCTTGGAGCTGGCTTCTTTGTCCCTCAGATGGCACAGGTCCTGCCTCCATCACCTCTGAGGATGGCAGAGCATCCTCTGTCTGTCTGCTGACTGCTACAGGCTGCAGGGCACCCTCACTCACAGCCTCTTCCTTGGCTCCCACTTCCTCTTCCCCTGCTGCTAGCTTCACTTGCTTATCAAAATACATCTCTTTCAAAGAGAAGTGCATGTCGCCATTGATTTTAGTATCACGATTCACAGCTTTCCCGTGCTCTTTGACTTTTGGACTGTTTTCCTCTTCTTGATCATTTGCCACCCTTAAACGTGTGCTCCTGCGTAAGGGGACAGGAGGGGCAAACCTTGGATTTAGAGAGGGACTGGCCCTGTCTCGCCCACTTTGTTCTCTCTTGGAAGCTTCCTGCTTCACTGTGGGAGAAGCCTCCACCTTCTTTTTCTTTTTAGCTGCAGAGTCTTTTGCCATTGGCTTAGTTGCTAGGTCCTCCACCGTCTCGTAGATGTACGCAAGCAAGCTGTTCCCATTCTCCTCCACACTTTCCAAAGGGGCATCTCCATTGGTGGTCACCTCTGCTTTCAAAGGTGCAATCAGTTTGTTTGGAAAGCCCATCACCGAATTGACTGGCTGTTCCTTTGGCTCAGTAATATCCTCATGTAATCTGGACTGGGAATCTGCGACATGCACTTTTGCTGCATCCTCCTCCCACCTAGAGGCTCGTGACCGGAGATTCAGATCCCTGGCCAGCCGCCGCTTCCTCTGGAGCCGATCAGGGCTCATTCGCTGCAGCTTCTCCACCTCCACATTTTCTTTCCCTCGTTTCTTGCCTTGCTCTATCTCTCGCAATTTTTCTTCAGCTTTTCTCTTAATTTTGTCAAACCACTTCTGATGAATTTTGAATTCCGTCATCGTTCCCACTTCCAACACACCAGAGCAGGACACAATGCCTTTGTTATTTCTAGCTGAGGCCTGGTAAATGCCTGCATCTTCTTCTTGGCACCTGGAAACCAAAAGCTCTGCATGAGACCTGCCCATCCTCCCCAGGCACTATGGCTGGGCACACAGGCATACATGCTGTCCCACTTCTTGCTCCACAGGGGCCAGAAGACAAAGACACGGCCCTCCAGGTACCTGTGGTAGGCCTGGAGCTGGCCTCCCTCCCCAGGCTCTGCCTGTTCTCAGCACTAGCAGATAAGCAAGTTGGATGTTAAATCAGTACTTGGCTCTGCCCTGAGCTGTAACTCTGATAAGAGGGCTGTGATGGAGGAACAGCTAGCACCAAGCTTCCCAGCTGTTCTTGGCCATATTCCTCTGCAGGATCTTCTCCTCTCAGCTCTTCACAGCCCACATGACATTTCTGTTCTTCCTCCATCTTACTACCTCACTACAGCCTTCCCCCTCTGCTTCACAGGCACATGCATGCCATCTCTGCTTTCACCCCTCAGGAACGCCCGGCCCATGGAGATCCCTGCTCCTGGCAGGAGGTAAGCCAGCCTCTGATGGAAACCTGGAGCACACCTGAGGTGGCAGAAAAGCCAAGCTAAAAGCATGAGGATGACAGGACTATCAGCAGTACCAATATTTTGCACTTTCAGACAGTGCCACACCTGTCTGACATCCCAAATCCAGGACCTGAGGTGCAACACACCTCTGCTTGCCAGGGACACAGATGGTGTGCCCGGCTCTCCAGAAACACAGTCCTCGTTTAAAGTTAAAAGAAGCTGGTAGTCAGGGCTGAATAGAGGTGGTCCTCCATCAATCAAGTGCCAAAGCAGCCCTTTCCTTCTCTGACCTCATGGTGAGAACTATGAAAGGTCTTCCCAGGCAAGGGCTGCAGCCCCTCCGTCTCTTTGCCCTTGCCTAGAACACTCTTATGAACTGTTTCTGTCCTTGTCCTGCCTGATCCCCCAGACCATCATCCTGGAGGCAGCTAGTACTTTCCCTTTGCTCACCTTTGTCCAACCCTAATGCTCAGCTCCTATCTGGTGCAGCTATAGCACGCATTGCTACCAGCATTGAAGGCTCCAGAGAGAGAAATTTCTCCTGACCTTCTTTTGCTTTCAGCATGGCAGCTATCTCCAGATGCAGTGATGGATCTCATGCTGATGTGATCAGGCAGTCATCAAAGCAAAGAGCTGAAGGGGAAGGAACATGGAAATGGGGAGCAGAAGGGGCCAGCATGGGTGTTGAGGGGAGATCACTGCTGACAGCCAGCTCCTCCAAATACTGAAAATGTGCTTGGAGCTCCCATCACCAAATCCAACCACTCTCCAGCTTCTCTACTCACTTGTACAGCTGCAATGTGTGGCGATTTCCATGACGGAATATCTCATACTTAGGTAAGCCACAGTAGCGGTCCATCTCTTCATCATCCTTATACCAAGTCACCTCTGGCTGTGGGTATCCTGTGGAAGAGACATATGGCACATTAGGGTGTGAAACATTGCAACCAGTAGCACAGCACGCCTGCTCCTGTGGGGACAAGGTATCAACAGCAAAACAGAATGCTCCAGCAGAATAGGATACATGTTATTCTGGGCTCACTGCATTCTTAACATCACACAGCAGAAAGAGTGTTGTCAGTGGAAACACTGATGGGTTTATCCAAGTCTTTTATCGCTCCTAGGAATAGGGCTATTTTTGAGAAAAAAATCCCAGCACTTCATCCCTCAACAGAGGGGAATGGATCACATGATCATCTCCTGTAACACTGGCTGGGAGAAGGTGAGCATACTGTCACTTTCATATGAAGAGGTATGTTTTGCTGAGACTAAGGCTAAGGTTAGAAAACAGGCATTCACCCCTCCATGGAGCTCACAGCATTTCACCAAGTGTCACAGCCTGTAAGCTGATCCAAAAGTTTCCATTGAACAGAAACAACCTTGATTGCATCACAGCCAGTTTAGTGTCCTACAAATGTCACTTGACAACAGATGTCACCTGCCTTTTCAGTAAAATGACATCATGATGTATGTGACTGGCTGGCTAGAAGGCTGGGCATGCAGCCACCTTCCCTGCTAGCAACAGCAGTGGTGGATCAGCATGAGTGCCTGACATGGACCAGGGCTAGCCACAGACTTAGTTTTCCACTAGCAGCAGATCTTGCTCAGAATAAGAGCAGTTTTCAGGGGAAAATTGCTCAAGCTAGTGGCCAGCATTGGTTCCCAGACTTCACACAGGGCTCCCAGCATAGCCAAGCTGACCCCAAGGGCATGGGATAAAAGTTTAAATGATCACATCATGCATCCACTTAAATTGATGTGCTCAACAGTTGTTCAAAGCCCCAGGATAGACATCTGAAGCTTATCTCCTGCAAATGCCCCTGCTGGCTTTCTATGCTGCCAAAGTGAGTCCAGCACACTGCTTACCTCCACCAGTCCCCAAGGGTCTCTCCAGCACCCCAGAATGGAGCCAACAGGTCAGGTCTCATAGACAGCCCTGGCATGGGGCCAGCAAGGGCTCTCCAGGAATATCCAATGCATCCAGATTCTGGCTCTGAAGTGGAGAGAGGGCAGGGACAGGGCACTACCCACCTAACCTGGGCTTTTCAGGGCTGACCAGGGCCCTTTTCATCTCCAGGTCAGGAGCCTCCTATTTGCACCAGCTAGAGATGCTGGCAGCTTGTAGCAATGCCTGAGTCTAGCTTACACCTGCTCCCATGAAGGTCCCATAGTGGGAGTGAAAGACCAGGAGTAAAGATTCATCAGCAGGAAACCACCCTGGTTTTGGCCAACTCAAAATGCCTTTGACTAGAAAAGCAGCATATACCAAATCTCCTCCTCATGTATCACTTGGCTGCTCGTGCCACAGGCTGCTCTTTTGATACACTCCCCGTCCCCATTCCTTGCTTGCTGGGGCTCTCCAGCATCCTCTGGGCCCTCGAGGGCCTTAGCCCACTGGAACTAGACAGGGTTAGGGAAATAGTCTCAAAAGACTTTTTCTTTCCTGCTCTTCTCCATAAAGAAGAGCCACCCCATAGCCCAGATACCCCTGCAGACTTGATTTTCCTCTGTTATCTTCTTTTGTTCATTGAGGTCAGGTAGATGCCCTGCCCCTGACATCTACCCTCTCTATCCTCGCTGCCCATACATCTCTTGCACCCTTTGCTGCCTCATTCTCCTCCCACTGCTGCTGTCAGCAGCTTTGGCTTTCTGTTGGTTAGTACCTTGTTCCTCCTCTTCTGCAGGAAACTAAGTAATGACTTTCTCCTTAAGCCCTTCCTGCAAGGCTCTCCATCTTCCCCTTTAGTCCCCATCTTGCCATGGTCTGCTCTCTGCTGCTGCTCTGGCCCTCCAAACCAGTTTGCAGAAGTGTAAAGCTCTCAGATACTTACAGTTGAAGCAAATGAGCTCTAAACTGCTAACTGGAGGAGGCCACAAGTGTATCCTAGTGACGGGATCACCAGGGATCAATGCTGCTGCTTATGTTTTCCATAAATATTAGTTATTGACTATACTTGGCAGCTGTACCCTGGGCTGAATAAGCATGTGGCTGTTTCTTTCTGGTCCAGGGAAAAGGAACAAACCAATTTTCATACACAGCTCACATTTTACCCAGAGCAACCCCCAGCCCTCCCAAGGGCTGTTCTGCAGGTGAGACCTTCAGGAGGCCCCCACAGTTCATAATGCAGGGAGCTGGCAGGTAGATTCTCCTAATACTCTATGAACAGCAATCACAGGGATTCCAATTCTGGGAACTGTAAGCTTATAATTTCCAAGAAACCTGTGATGTCCCCCCAAGGCCTCTGCAGCCAATTCAGCTGACAAATGCCAGAAAGAGTTGCAATTTCTATAGCTGTGTAGTGCCTCCATGAAAAGCTTTTCCTCCTGTTAAGCTTAAACTCCCTTTGACCTGTAGCACTTGTGTCCTTGAGGCTACCTGCTCCCTACCAGGGGCTACCACCATACCAGCCCAGTACAGGCAAGGAGGGACTAGCCCCTGCTGCAGCCTCCAGCCTGCAGTGAAAGGGAGCTACAGGCAAGTGATGGCTGGAAACCTGCAGGCAGAGGGGCATCCCTTTTCTTAGGGAAAGGCTTCGAACCTCCCATGAGGAAACAATGGCCCCAGCTGCCTGTTCAAACACCCGCTGTCCCTCCCTAGGGGCTGTAACTGAGGCCAAGCAGGGAATGAAGAGATGCTGTGCAGGGGCAAGGCTCCCTGGCATGCCCTGTGCTCCACTGCGGAGGGGAGCTGCTGCTGACACTGTAGGCATTAATCTTCAGGCTTCTGAGCAAGTAAAATTCCCCTGGCTCATGGGGTGGGGAGGGCAGGCATCACTCCTGGGCACACCCCCTGCAACCACAACATCTGTAGTTAGCCCAGCTGCCACAACAGGCCAGTTTTAAGGGTGTCAGTGGGACAGGGTAGGCGACCCAAGGGCACCATCAGCAGGTACTGCCACACTGCAGGGCACTAGTTGCCCACCCTTAACATAAGCACATTGCCAGAGAGCAGCCATTCATAAATCAGGCACTCATCCTTCTGAAACCTGTCACCCCTGTAGACCCACTGTACAGCTGGTGCCGAGAAGGATTTGCGGGCAGCTGGTCCCCTGTGTTCACCAGCAAGGGTCCCCCAGTTGCAGAGTGGTGCTGGACATTCCTGGGGAGGAGGGAAGGTGTCCACTGCACATCTTTGAGCCCAGCAAAAGTTTTTGGGAAGCATGTCTTCCACTCCAGGAGCATTACTCCTGCATGATGACCAGCTACTGCAGGACCCAGAAGACTTTTCTATGCAAAGATTTTTTTTTTTTTTAATGGAGATTGCCCAAGTTTAGATCAAATATTTTTTCCCAAAGTTGTTAGAAGTCTGGGAATTCTTCAAAGCTTTGGTGACCTTTTCCAAAACAGTTGTTGCAATAGTTATCCAAAATCACCTAGAGAAACTCCATTTAAAGCAACTTTTTTTTATTTTTGGGGGCAAGCAGCAGTTAGTCTTCTGAAACTTAGGAATGTGGAAAGTTTAGAACAATTACACAATCTCCAAAGTTTCCGTTTCTGCTTTACAAAAGCTATGTGAAATAGGGGCTTCAAGCAGTTTTGGGAGTAAAAGCCGTGGTAAGATCTCATCCTTTCTGGCTTTACAGATTTAAATCTCCCCATCACCTGAAGAAAAGGAAGCTTCTGGTAATGCTGACAGGAGGGACAGATACTCACCAAGAGCAGTAGCTCCCCATGCCACCAGCCTGCGTGATTCTGCACTCATTCTCCATCCCTCTCTTGCACTGGCTGCCCTAAATCGAGGCATCCTCACCTCCCACCAGCCTTCTGTCTGCTCTTGTACTCAACTACCCCATCCCCAAACACACTCATCCACCCCTCTAACAGCCCCTGCATTTCTCCAGACATCGTTCATTCAAGCATTTCATTCTCATCCTTCAAATATTTCCCTAAGAAGGCCACAAATGCAACAAGTTCCACTTTATGCTTACTAAAATCCTCATCCACTAGGCATGTGATTCTCTGCTCACCTGACTCCAGCTTCCCTCCCCAAGCTATAGGCAGAGCCCTTTCCCTTCCATAGCTCTACAATAAAACCAGACTGTTTCTGGGCATGTTGCTTTGTTCCTGTCCCCTCTAGGGATGTGCTACTCAACACAGTGCATATGCCCACATGGATCAAGCACCTGCATAGCATGGGAGAGGTACCAGCCTGGACACTTCTTCAAGCACAAGCACTGACCCATGAAGGGAGTGATGGGACCTAGTAGCGCCTGGGCTAATGATTTGGGTAGCCAGGTCAGAGGAGCTGAACCTGCCTAAGGAGGGCTGAAACAGTGCTGAAGAGGCAGTTGTGCAACATACCTGGCACTGACACACAACGGTCTTTGCTAGATCCAGTCATCACCTCTCCCAGTTGGCCTCATTCCCTAACAAGCAGCCACAAGCCCAGTTCCCTTCATCCAAGCCCCCACATTTCACCAGCCAACATCTCTCCTTCCCAGCCAACACTATACAGCAACGGCTGAAAAGTTGTAAAATTATTGTAGTAGCACCTCCAATAAGGGCCACTCTCTGAAAAGCCCAATATCCACTCACTGAGGAGTACCTATGATGAACCTTGAGATCCTGAAGTCCAGACAGACCCACCAACAAAAGCACTCAGTGCAGAGAAGCAGGGTGTGCTCTGCTCTGTAAGAAACTGCACAGTAAATGGAAGTGTTCTTGTTCCCTTTTTCACTCTCTCAAAGAATGAACTAATTTTGTCTAAAAAAGAAAACACGTAATAACTGATGCAAGATTTGACCCAAAACAATCAAATCAGATGTACTAGAAACACTGGTAGCAGGCATAACTAGGCAACAAGAGGAAAGGAGGGCTTGCGCAACCACCCAAGAGCATCAGAAGTCTGCCTCTGCCTGACTGGTGTTTCTTTCTTGCCTGCACTACCCAGCACATTTTAGAGACTGGCTCTTCAAACAGTTGCATCTTGCTGCCTTCCTAGGACATGTCCAGCAAGTCACTGGTATTCACAGAAGTGGGACTACCCTGTAACTCTCATTATTGGTCAAGAAGCAGCAAAAAAATATTAAGATGTTACTGCAGGTCACATATCCATGTTTGTGGTTGAGAGTCAAAACAGGAGCAGCTGACAGTCTGCCCTTTGCCTCCTGCAAGTCTATGAACCAAAGTATCCCTGGACTCCAGCCACAGCAGGACTGAGCTGGTTCCACTCTCATCACTGGCCAGGGACGCAACCGCTACTTCCCTTCTCCCCCGTAAGGTCTCACAGTTGAATGTAAACATCACGGCATGGGGAGATATCTGAACAACTGATCAGACTTCACAGTTGGAGTTTGCTTTCCACCTCACACCCCTCTCTCCCAAAGAGATCCCCAGCTCCTAAAGCAGTTCACAGGACCACATGCAAGAGATGACCATATAGTATAGGTGGCCCAGGCTGCTTTTAAAGGGCATTTCCATGAAAATTCCTAGTTGTATAGGTTTATTAATTTAAATGCATAAAGACATCCCCCAATCTAGTCTACCAGGTACAAAAATATTGTGATAGGCTACATGCTGAAGATGTTCATTTGACACTTTCCTTCACTTGAGTAGAAAGTTAGACCACTATCAGTTCAAGTTTTCAACTGGTATAGTATACTAGGTTGCACTACACAGCATCAGCAGGTCATCCAAAACTTGAAGGCAGCATCCTGCCTACCAAGAGCAAGGATGGATTGCAGGAAGGGCTACAGACTGGACAGAGAACAAATCCGTCTCCAGAGGTTGATACTTAAGTTTTGGTACAAGCCGAGGAGGTTGCCCTTGGCAGCATAACTCCTGTGCTATATACAGTGAAGAGTTTCTCTATCTTTTCCAGGCGAGATGCTGGAAAGGACATGGACATTGCATTTACAAGGTCTCCTTGCAGGGCTGACTGAAGCACCTCTTCCCCATTCCCCTTGAAAGGGGACGGAGCATGTTGGGCATCACAACTGCAGGGCACTTCCCAGCCTGTCACCCATCTAGTCTCATGGGTGTACTGAAGCTCAGCTGCACAAGTGCACCTCACCTTGACAGAGCCCATGCGGAGCTGCTGGTATCATCCCGACTTTGGAAGAGATGAAGTTTGTTAAGAGGGAACTATCAACCTCAAGGTGCAGTTGGTGAAGATTTAAGCGAGTGAGAGAAGCCAGGACTAGGCACTTTAAAAGAGGTAAAAAATGCTGAAAGGGAGAGCAGTGCTACTACATGTCCTTGCAGTCATGCCCTGGGTCTGCAGGACTTCTACACTTTCAGGCAAGGGGAAATGGAAAAGAATTGTTATCTGCTGCTACTCAAGATTTCCTAACACAGCTAACCATCGTTCACTTTTTGACCTCTGACACTCACGGCTTGCAAAATGGCCAGTTACATGCTACTGCACAGTGTGTCAAGCTTTTGCTTTTAGAAAGCTTTTAATTGGAAAAGCCCTTCTAATGAATCACTAAAGGGCATGATTTGGAGGCATCTCCCTAGCAGCCCACTTTTGCCCTAGAAGCAGGAAGCAGTCTGCTCAAGTTAAGCAAATAAAATCAATACACCAGTTATACGCCTGCAAAGAAGCAAATCCATAACAGAAGAGCCAAGAAATCAAAGCCATTAGTTGTCAGAAGGGCTCACAGTCTGCATTTCCTGGTGCACAGCTTATTTACAGCATGTTTCTAATGTCAAACTAGATTTCCTAACTCTTAGTAAAGTCTTCATCCTTGTGACTAAGAGGCTCACTGGAGATACCCTTCTCCTTCCAAAACTTACAAACTTGTTTAATGTCTCTCACTGGGTAACCTGTCAGAATAATTAACATGAGCAACATCAGGAAGGATCAGAGTTATAAACAAGTATATACTATGGAAAAAAGAGTTTCTATATTTCAAGGACAAAAGCTCATCAGCAAAGGGGCTGCCTGCTTTTACACCAATCCACTGCTATACCACATCACCACAATGCCTTAGTACCAGCGCTTTTACTCAGCCTCTTCCTTCTCCTCTTACTGGCCTAACCCCTTCCTGCCCAAGGTTAGATTTTAGTTCATCGGGCAGATACCTGCTTTTATTCAGATGTTCACAGACACACAAGTTTCACTGATGCAAATGCAGCTGCACTCTAACCATTTACAGCCAACAAAGAGCCACAGTTGGCTTCAGTATGATAGCCTTACTCTTCAAAATTGCACATTCCTGAGTTACAGAATCCAGGATTAGAGAAAAAGCAGAGATTAGGACAATAAAATGTTGCTGGCCCAAGCAGTAACCAGCATATTCCATCTTCTGGTCTTTAATTTGCCTTGTTTGAGATGTTAGGTTATTTATGCCTTTGCCTCTTTAAATCTCAGGTGTTTTCCCCCCACCCTTATGTTAAAGCTGAAATCATCATGCAGTTGCTGAATCTTTTACTTGGCAGTCTGACAACAGTGCATGTAAATATTCTCTTGTTATCACTTGCTCTAGAGTTTAAATAGTGCAAGTCCAGCAAGTGAGGAAGGACCAGGTTATTCACTGAAGACACTGTTACCTGTCACTATGCACGTGAATTTAGCATCAGAGTCCTCGGACACAGAACGGGATTTGATAGTGGTTTCAAATAGTGGCTGGGTTTCCTCCGTCAGCTGAGAAATGATTGCGCAGAAGGTGCTCCTGGAAGATTCAAGAAGCATTTCTTAGAGATCAAAGTACTAGAAAAATCAAAGTGTCCTCTTTCTATCTCATCTCAGAAGCCTCTGTTCTTGTTGTAAATGCCCTCCTTTCCTCCCATCATCCCTACACTAGGTTGTTCACAAGTCTAGTCCAGTGTCAGGGTATTTGACTGTTCTTTTCACTCCTAAGATGATCTCAAATTAAAGTGTCATTTGGGAGATGTTCCCTTTGTCTTAGCCCTTATGGTTATCGGGGTAATGAATGTCAAGGACCATTTTAGTTTCTGATCATACCAGGACACTTCTGTGATCAGCCAGCAGGCTCAAAGCAAGACTCTATAAAAGTCAGCTTCACATTCCCAGTACTGCACCATCAGTGCTTCAAGTGTTCTGTTCACTGGGATTTTACTTTATTTGTGAAAACTTCATATGTAATTTCAGGCCAAGTACAAACTGAACACGTCTCCCAAACACAAAAGCCCTCTTTGAAAGCTCTGCATTAAGAAAAGCTGCCTGCTGCAGGGACAGGTCACTGAAGGAGACGTTGAGCCTGGCTTGCAGCTTTCTGAGCTCAGGAGTTATATGTGGAGCTGACATCTATTCCCTGTTTAATCTCTCACTGCTGCAGGTAGGCACTTAAACTACATACTCCATGAGCTCAGGCACTAACCTCAAAGTTCAGGTTGGGACACCCAAATAGCCAGAACTATCCAAATAGTGCTGTCTATGAAGCTCAGAAATGGACCTTGGATTCTCCAGTCATGTAAGCACTAGTCAATGATAGCAGTAAGTCACCATATTCATACAGCACTGCCAAGCCTGTTGGAGCTTCACCAAGAGAGGCCCCAGAAGATCTGAGCTTTCTGAAATAAAGGAAAATTATTTAATTCCAAGTTGGGTCTTCATTTGGATAGTGCTCTGGGGCTCTTGGAAGGGAACAGCTTTTTTCATTTTTCCCTCTGCAATTAAAACACTGCACATTTACACTAGGAAAGAGGACCCAAAGGTCTAAAGTGCAAGGATCTTACAAGAAACAGCAAATATCGCAAGAGAACTGGTAGCTGGCAGTTCTACTTACATAATTTTCAGTAGTGAAAGACATTCCTTAAGTGATCAGCTTCTAGAGACATGCAAGAGGTGGAATAAAACCCCAAACCATTCCTGACACAGCTCTCCATGAGCAGAAGGGCTCATAGCATGTGGCAAGGGCTCTGTGAGGAGGACCCTGGCCTCACAAGCAGCCCCTGGCTTACAGGCAGGATGCTGGTGCTGCTGCTACTCGTGTTCTACCTGCTGAAGAAGCACACTTGTTCAGGAAAAACAAAACCCCTCAGGTGCAAGGTCAGGTGCACAGACAGACTGCACCAGGACTAAACTGCACACATGGCTGAAGGGTAAAGGATAGCTTCAGCCAGAGCAACTGCCTGTTTCATCCACCCAGAAAACTTACCTGGAGGCTACAGTGCTATGATTTTCACTCTGGCTTCCTGTGAGAATGGGTCTGTAAGAGGCACAGGGAGATGAATCCCTGAGTAATAAACAACTGGGATGCAGCAAGAATGACACCCAGCTCCCAGGCACTTTGTGTTGGGCAAGGGTGTGGGATAGGGGCAGCTAGGGCTCTTGCAAACTTGACTTATCTATTGAATGAGGGTTATAAGCCCAGTCTACATCCAAACATGTGTGGGATGGGGTAAAAAACAGATTCCACAGCTTAGACTGTTTTCTGTGAAAATCAATGGTCCCCAGGAGACTGGTCCTGGCAAGCAACCCTTCACACGACTCCAGGGCCAGGAAAGGGTTGTGGGAGCTAACAGCTGTTTCAAACCAGAGAAACCTTTCCATGCTCCAACCCCAAGAGAAAAAACTTCCATTTCCAAAGAGCAAGGCAGACAATCCAGTACCAAGGCAGTTACTGGTGGGCTTTTGATGGCCCCTTCAATACAGATTCCCAGCCCTAGACCAGTAAATGCCTTTTAGATCCACTTAAGGAACTTCCCAAGCATCAATGAACATGTCACACCCCAGCAGGAGAGCAACCAGATCAGCATCTTTAAAAAAAAAAAAGTGTGATGTGCACACACATAGTGACACTTGGGACCAAGTTTAATCCCAGTACCAAGCCATGGGTCTCAGCAGGCAGCACCAAGAATAAGTCTGGTCTGTTCAGTGCAAATCCCACAATCAGGTGAAATTCAGCAAAGGCTACTGAATGGTTTAGGAAAGCAGCATCACCAGAAGCTGGGGGCTCCACAGGCACAGCCCATGAATCAGAGGACACTTGCCAGGACTCCCTGGAAGGTCTATTTAATCTTTCAAAGAAACCATTGTATTAGTCACAGGGGAGTATTAGAGACTGCAGCACTGTGGGGCTCTCAGCTGACTCACTCCAGCTGCAATGAGACTTGTCCAATTCAAAGGTTGCTTTCTAAACCAGTAATTCAGAGCATTCAAGAAATCTGATACAAAGCAGCAGCCGCTGTTCCTCTGGGCCTTCCTGAAGTTGCATCTTTGCTACAGAAAAAGCACTGGAGCCTAGGAAGAAGACACCAGCAATTCAGTAGCCTTTTTACATTAAAGAGGGATTTCCATACAAAAGCAGTCTGCAGGGAAAGGAGATTTGAGAAGTGTATTCCTCATCATCATGGTTTTCTTTTCTTGACTTTTTCAGTTAGAAATCCCACTGCTACAGGGATGTTCTGAAGAGGCATTTCTCTCCACCTGCTTCTGCAGCAAACCAGTAAGGCCAACTGATTTCCAAATGTGGTGTTTTGCCCAAGGCAAAGTACATTTCAAGGCAGAGTCCAAATGAATGAGGACCTTTACAATAAAGCACAAGATGGCAGGCGAAGAAGAAAATTTCTTTAGAAGTTTCAGGGCAGGCAAATCTAATTTTTATATGTCTCTGTATGGAATTCTCACTTTAACATGAGGCAGCTGAACACCCATCCTTTGGCTAAGAGAGGAGGAGTATTTCTTGCACCTTAACACAGGAATTGCGATGAACATTCACTTTGCCATCTGCAGTTCAAGCAAGAATTAGAGATCCAACCATGCAGAATAAGGCTGTTAGATCACTTCAGGGCTCTCTACTAATTAATTAGTACCAAAGCATTATAGATTAATCATGTGCAGTCAGGTTCAGCGAAGTGTTTGGTCAGAGCAGTTTAATGCAATGTAGTTTTACCTTCCTAAACTGGAGGGAGAGAATCTGCTGCTTGATAAGCTAAGCAAAAAACAGCATAAAAACCATTAGACAGAGAAGCATGGAAGGGAGCTGAAATAAACCATTACTGAGACTTATTAATGATGAGTCGTTTTGCACAGGTTGGACTTCCTATTAAAAGAAGGTACAGCTGCCTTACTGAGGCTGACTGCCAGGACGAGCAAGCCACATTGTCAATTGAAATTAAAGGCTGTAAAAATGAAATGGTCATTAATTGCAGAGAATAAGTGTAAGGACATTTATACAAGTAGGTTTCCAAGAAGCTGCACCTGAGCCTTCCATGCACCTTCCACAGCGTTGAGCTCAAAGCAGACAACTCCACACCAGGAGATGTTCGATTAAACGGCAGGCAGGAGTACAGACCGTTGCAAGCCCACTTCTCTGCTGGCAAGCAGGTGGCCTGAGCTGGTCACCCTCTGTGCTTCCAAGGACAGCTCATTGGAGAAGCTGAAAACTCTCTGGTCACTATACACCGCATTCCAGCTTGCCAACCAAATCACTACGGTCTGGCAAAAAATTAAAATAAAGGAAGTAGACTTTACAAGAATCTACAGGTTTTGCTTTCTTTGCAGGAACATGTTATATCATTAATCAATTCAGAGGGGAAAACATTAATAATCAAATACCCAAGTCCTACACAAGGGATACCCAGATGAGCTACTTACCCATGGCCACCAGTTTTCCCAAAGGAGGGTCTTCAAGGACTCACATCCTAGTCAAAAGGCCATATTGCCATACTGTGGCAGCAGCCCCTTGCAGGCTGTAGAAAGTAACCTCTTGGCATTGACCCTTTGCAGTAAGAAGCAGGTTCCTCAGACCCTGAACTCACATGGCAATCAAGAGCCTAAAACTGACTAGGTACTAGCTAGTCAACAGCATGTAAGCTCAACTGTTTAATGACACCAAGATAGTGTTATGTTTTGCCTATGCAAAAACTTCACTGTACGGCCTCAGAAATGACTACAGCACAGACTTTGGGATGTAAGAAGTCAGACTCTCACACAGGTATATGCAGACAGATCAAACCTTCTCAGCCTTCTGCACTGAAGACCACTGTTGAACAACCAAATGTCAGTGTTTTATTATGATGACATTAAAGATGACAGCATGAAGAACCAAGAAGGGTCTCCTACCCAAATGACCACCTCCAGGCTCTGTGTGAGTCTCAATCACACTGAAGCCAGCAGGACTTCAAGTCTTGCCCTAAAAATGACCACAGAGTGTCTCTGAAAACTGCTGTGGCCAACCATATACCACTTCCACTTGTGGAGACAGAACCTCCACAAAAACAAGTAAAAAAAACTTGAAGGCCTGATACTTTACACAAATAATTGCACATTTTCATTGGGAAAAAGCCCAGCACTGAAGAGCTCTGAGTGCTCTTGGCTCCTCTCCTTCAGATCAGGAGAGCAAAGACAGAAACTTCAGACAGCGGCTCAGGAGTAGCTTTAGCCCAACAAACATGGGTGGCACTTGCCCTTTTGGCAGCAGCTTCACCCTCTCCACCCCCAGCCACACGATCCTGATCTCTGCCCAGTGCCAACTGCTATTCACACAGCCAGAGGATGAACAGATCAGGCATTGTCCAGCTGGAAAAATCAAACACTAACCATAACAGGCAGATGATCAGCCATCCATCTTGCATGCACTGTGCTGGCCCATGGGAGAAGTCAGACAGAGGAACTCTGTCTTTCCAGCTAAGCCCCACCACTTGGGGCATCCTTTTGAGCCCCATGACCTTTCCAGCACTGCAAGACATGCCTTTGTTACCGGCCTTACTGACCAGCATGTCACCTTGTCTTCATCCTTTCCAGCTACCCTAACAGGTAAGAGAGCTCAAACTGCACCTTCAGCTGCTCTCGCCCTGCCCTCCCAGCGGGATCATGCTTGCCCCTCCCCACAGCCCTCCCAAGCAAAGCAGCCACAGGTGATCCTGGGGGCAGGAGCACTAACACTGTGTCCCTGTGCTCTGGGCTGCCCCCAGGTAGCTCTGTCAATATGATAAGTTGCATTTCCAGCTAAAGTAGTCTCAACCACCACCTTTTCAACAGTAAATGAACCCCAAAACATTCTGCATACTAGTGCAAGAGATAAACATCCTTTTAGCCTCCAGGAATACTAAGGGCCTGGGCATCACTTGAGAAGCCAGCAGGGAAGATACTAAAAGCTTAGTGGAGAATGCTAGTGTAGGCAAGAAGTGTGGTTTTAATCACAGTTTCTTGCATAACACAAATGGGGTGGTGTCTTGGCTTGGATGTAAAGAAAATCACTCAAATAGCAAGAGTCAGAATGAAGGGTACCTGTGCCATGAACCCCTTGTGCTCATGAATGTGATCAAACAGTGAGCATTGTCCATACTTTCTTCTAATCCCCAGTGTTGCACACACAACCTGGGCTTTACTCACCTCACACCCTGAAATAGTGCTGAATGCTGGACTTAGCGTTTCTTGAGGAGTCTTGATATTATCACCAGAAAAAGGTCATCACCACAAAGATCCATGTATTACCTAAAGTTTAACATTAAGGAACCAAGCAAAATTTGCTTTTCATGCTAGAGATTTAAGCCCAAGAAAGGCAAGATCAGATTCTGAATGGTTCGGTCAGAACAGCCCTGCCTGCAGGCAGCTGATGTTTCACTTCATTTTAATTACATTCACAGCATACCTGCATAGAGCTGAGATGGCATAACTATATCAGACTTAAAACCAAATCTACCCACTTGGAAACAGGCAACTCCTGAGCTGGGCATGTCAGACACCTCAGCACGCTTAGCCCGATACTCCCTGGAACTGGGCTGTCTGTGTCCTGTGCTCCCCGGAGACTTGTGACTGCACACAGTACAGGACTCCACTAATAAAATGCAGTATCAGCAGTAAATGTGTCTCCCCCAAGCAAGCTTGGGGCCATTATAATTAATGGTTGAAAGCAAATGCTTATCTTATCCTGAGGAACACATCTAAAGTGGGTGCATGAAGGACTATAGGTACTGGTTTCTCTCTACTGGAGAAGAAAAGCTCAGATAGGTCTACTCCAGGCATTTCCAGCACTGATGGGAAGAAAACCTCCTGAGGCACCTTGCATCTGTGAAATGAAGCACAGCTTGTTAAAAGCTAGCCCTAAAAATACAGGTTTAGTTATTAACTGCTGATGCACTGGACCACAGAATTATACCCCTCTGCTATGTACCTTCTACCAGCCTCGGTTCTTTATACTCTGTTTTATCAAATGCTTTCAAAAATCCTTTGGACATTTATCATCCTCTTAAAGGCTTTAGCCCTTCAGCTACTCATAATTTTCTTCAGAAGTGAAGACAGTCTTCCCTGTTTTTCATGCATTTGCCAAATTTTAGTACTGCTGCAAGGACAAGAGGCAGAACTGTCAACATCACTCACTTTTTTTAATCGCTAAAAATATTGCTCAAGTCTATAGCCTAGGCTGGTACATCACTTCATGGGCACTAAAAAATTATCTGCTTGAAAAATGTAGATTTTAAGTCTGGCACCTTTTCTAACCCTCTCATACAATCATTGCATGAGATTCTCCTTTTTTTTTTTTTTTTGTATTTTATCTTCCTGAAATAAATCTTTCTCCTTCCAGCTCATGTCCTCATACAGAAGTTGACAAGAGCTCGGAGATCCTGAAATAGGCTTCACAGTGGCTTCATCCTCACATGTACAAGTACATCAACTTGATCTGCTTCAGCTGCAATAGTTATTAATAAATTTCAGTGCTCTTCCACAGCATGAAAACTGAGCCACACAAGCTGCCCAGTGCAGCAAGTAAACAACAAAATGTGTCAGTGACAGCAAAGTTGAGATCTCCAAGTCATGTTTTGATGGAAAGAGCATTGCACAAAAGCACCTCAGAAAAGCACACCAAGAATGGGCAGCCCTTCCATCCCAGCAGCAGGACAGAGGGATGGCCTGGCAATCCCCTGCAGATGCTCCCTCTTGCTGGCACTCTGACCCATGACACTGGGCATGTTTTGCACATGCAGACTTCCAAATATAAGATTTCCTATGAACTTCTCCTCCTTCAAGGTTAATACTACTTGAGAAAATACAAGCCACTCTGAATGTCTTTTCAGCTGTCAGCAGCAAACCCCTGCCACTCTGAATGTCTTTTCAGCTGTCAGCAGCAAACCCCTTTCAACATTTAAAAGCCAACAATGAAGCTTTCTTTCGTACATATGGTTATGCTTAAGGCTTCTTTCCTGCCATGTGTCTCACTTCTTATCAAGCACTTCATGCACACACAGAACGAGTGTGTTTGTGTTTCATATACCATGGCAGTATTATCAGCAATCCTCTGATAAAGCAGCTGTGAGTGCTATGGAGCTGTACAAGACACATTGTTATTTTACAGACTGGAAAATGGATGTATTCAGTCTTTGCTTGTCAAGGTCATGGAACCAATCTATGTCCAAGCTGCAGAAATATGGCTGTGTTTTCTGCAAGTAATATACTTTGAGCTCAGATGGACACTGACTTGCATGTAACAATTTAGAGCTAGATTTCATTAACAGAGGATGTGGAAAACAATAAATTAAGTTATATGCTCCCATATCAGCCTCTGTAACACTCTGAAGGTGGCTCAGATATGTGTATTTTAACTCTGAATTATTGCTGCTTGTATGGTCCAAATTAAACCAAATTAAACAAAGCTAGCTGAAAGACATCAAGGAATGAGAAAGGACAAAAGCAAGCAAAGCAAATATTGGACAATGAGATGCCCAGGAAAGCTGACATCTTCTTGGTAACTCATTATGCATAGATCTTTGTGGCTGTGTGTTAGAAAAGAAGCAAGGTGAAAATATAGCTCTTTGTAACAGCACTTCTGCTTTCCTCTTCTTGGACTGAGTGATGCTGTAAAGTGTGAGGCTGAGCCAGTCAGTATGAGGTAACAGCTTCATTCACCTGAGGTCTTCTACCCCTTGCTGAAACAGTGTGAGGATAGAGCAGTTTTTAATTCTATCTCCTCAAAACTGCCTTTTCTGTGGCATGAGGTGCCTCATTCAGAGGAGACCACATTCCCCCCTCAAATGGGATCCCAGACCTGGGAAATGTCTGCATTTAAAAGGTTCCTGGAAGAGCAAAGTTCACACATGATAGTTTGTATTTTAACAGTGGTCCTGAAGGACACTGCCCAGCTCTACATCTTGATCTTCCAACCTAGGCTATCAGCTTATCAGCCCACATACTCAGCTCCACTTGACTTTCAAGGAGATAATGCCAGAAGGCTTTAGAAAGGGGACTCAAAAATGCAGTTTGGGATTATTATTTGCTGTGCACAACTACCAAAGAGCCCTACTGAAACAAGGCATCACTGTGCAGATAATTAAACCAATAGGAAAAAAGACACAAGAGATCTCATGGACTGGAGATGAATCCATTAGTTACTTTACTTTTGCCTTTCCAGTGGGTACTGGATGTCCCTCCTTTCAGAGTTTGGAACTTTCACCTGACAAGACAGATCGGCTTAATTTCCTCGGATGTCACAGCTGGTTTCTCATCAGGGATTTACACCACTTGTTGCCAAAAGCAAGGTCTCACAAGAAGTTACAGGTGCCCAACTGCTGAAGAGGGAACTCTGAGCTAAGACATCTAAATATGCTTTTCAGGAACTAAGCACTCCTGCGTTTTCAGCTCACTTTATTATAGTAACAGATCTTGCACCTTCATTTGTTATTATGTGCAAAGCAAGAGGTATAAGATTGGAAATTGTTTTTGAGCCAGAAAAGCCAGGTGGCAAGGCACTCTCCTGAGCTCAACTGCCACCACAACCAGAGGCAGCCATCCAAGAAAAGATCGAAGGCAGTGTCACTATACTCTATAAATATCTGCGTATGATGAAGCTACGACAGTAGAAAGATACTTAAGCAAGGAGGCAATGCTGTAACAAGGCCAAGGAGCAGACATCTGCATGCTTCCAACAAAGAAGTTTGCCTAGGACTCACATGAAGTTTTTACAGAAAATTGCACCTCTGCATAAAGACATTCTCCAGACTCAGCTAGTTCTTACAAAAAGTACAGATAAAGAGATGTCTTGAAGTTGTAGCCCATGAATGCAGCTAAGTCAGACCCGGGACAGGGCTGACAGCAGGATTGACAGCTTCTCCTCTCACTTTGTCAAGTAATTATAATCAAGTGCTTTCAGGCCTAAGTTTTTTTTGGGAAAAAAAAACCAAACACAAAACAAACTACCCCAAAATAAAAAAAAAACTCCTATCAGCTGCCAGGGCAGAAGGCAAGTCACCATGATCATAAGCTGCTCTTCACATTATCTGTTATCAGGTATGCCAGAAGACCAGCAAAGGAAAGCCGGTAGTTTTTTGCCACTGAGCTATCTGCTCACAGGGAAGAGATCCTTTCTAAAGACCAGTTCCCAAAGCCACAAGAAGTAACTATCCTGAATAATATATAATAATAATATCCTGTTTAATAAAGGAGTGATGTTCTATTGCCATTTTCAACACCTCTACTCTTTTGGCCCCTGCAGCCCTACCTCTAACAAATTCTACAAATTAAAAAACAGAAAAAGCATACACCACTTTCCAGATTATTATCCTTTAATTTACACAACACCCCTTTCATCCTATAGGATTAGTAAAACCACCCAGACTACTCTCTACATGGTTCATGAATGCAAGCATATAGGTGAAATGTTTATGAGTCACTCCAGAAGCAAGGATTCCTAACCTCAGTTTCTTTTCATAACAATACCTCCATCTCCATAAGCACCCCCACCACATCACTACACCTTCTACTGCCCTAAGTATGGGTGAAGAGAGCATGCAAGCATTTCAGTTGAACACCTACAAATACATATATAGACAGCAACAGAGAAGCCTGAAAAAAAAATAGCCCACTTTCCTTGGATCAGAATATCCATTTTTGCTATTTAGCCACCACAGCAGCAGCCTCCCACCACAATTCTGTGTCTGCATCACTTGTCCCATACTTTTGTTAGCTTGAAAGCCACTAAATTCAAATAGGTTCTGCATTAAAGAGAACTGCTGAATGTTATCTGCCGTTAGGGATGTCACTCATCTTGCTTTTCAAGCTCCCCAGGCAAGCTCTCCAGATGTTCTTGGATTTAATTAAACTCATAATTACTTTCTGAAAGTCCTCTTGCTACACTATTCCACTCATTCACTTTCCCAAATTATGACACATTATTTAGTTATAAAACCAAGAGGCCCACTTCATTCAAGCCCTTGCCCCGCATCATAGACAACAATTTTCACACACCCTGGCTCATGTCTTCAGCACTTGTAGGCACTCTCAGGGATGTGCAGGGAATGATACTTCTGTAACAGTCTCCCCTAATTCATTGGAGAAACTGGAAGATGTCATGAACAGGGAAAGGTTACTTTTTCTATTTAACAAATATTTATTCACTGCTTCTTACAACAGAAAAGACAGCCACTGAAGTTAGCAGGCAAAATGAAACAACCTTGCCATTGGCTTGACAACCAAGTACATAAGTAGGTTGAAAAGTGGATGGCACAAGTTGTGGAAACTGAATACACTACTGATTTAAGTATGGCAGTACAGCGTCCCTTTGCCTGCAAAAGCCTTAGGAAAGTGGGGTGCACCCACATGCAGCACTAGCCTAACAAGTTCAATGTGTTCAGGACTCAGAGCTTTGCAGTCATGGGCTGGATTTACTGTGCCTAAGCCACAGCATTGACCCAACCAAAAGACACCAGGCTCACTGCATGAGAGCGCTACATCACTCTGTGCCTGCCTCAATGGCCTTCAGGAAAACTTCAAGGATTTGGGGAAGCTGACTAGGAACACCAGAGGTGTTGCCCACAGGACTGATGAGCCCTTCTTTATCAGTTAAACTGATTAAAGCTGCAATTTGAACATACTGAGGGGGGAATAAACAGTCAAGCTATAGGCAACCAGAACACCTTGACATCTTAGTTGTTAAGGACTCTCTCTACTTGTAATTGGCAGAATGGAGGCATTGGACTGCGATATCCTTTGCACAGTATGGCCCCATGGCACCGATGTGTTATGGACACTGTGTGGGAACCTGTTGGTGCTGAAGATGCCAGGGTATATAGACAGACTGCAACTAGATCACACACTGCCATACAAGCACAAAGGAACCAAATTAAGGCTACTTCACTTTGGCATTACCCCAGTTTTAATGTCTGACTTCCTGGCAGCACTTTTTAAAGTCTCTTTTGGTCCTATATTTATTTTTACAAATGTCTGATTCTTTGAGGCAACAATGCATACATAACATGCTGGAAATGGATTATTTATGTCATTAACAGGGAAGAGGCACACTCGTTTCAAGAGCTTACAGACTGAAGAGCACTCCCAGTGAATACAAAGTCATTGATAGGCTTTATTTTGAACAACTAACACAGTCACGGACAGCTTTGCCTTCGCTGGCACGCTGCCTTGTATTTTCACATTTGCTAACCTCTGCCAGTCTCAGTGTTTATCGTACCTTCTCCCATGCAAACAAAGCCTTATTCCTACCACAGCCCCCCTCCCTAAGGACACTTCTGACCTAGGAATGCTGTTCTCAACACTGCTCGCCCAGTTATCTACATTGCAGAAATACCTTTTCGGCAGCACGATAAGGGTGGGCGGGTAGTGCCGGGCCCGGCCTGTGATCTTCGCCAGGGCGGCCCGCGGCCCTCAGGGCTTCGCGGCGACACCGCGCACATCTGCCCGCTATAAAACAGCGCGGGACGCTGACAACCTCTGGCCCGTTACAGCCGCCAAAAACCACGGCCCCTTTCTGGGAACCGAGGGGCTAGCCTGCAGCTGAGGAGCGCTTTTGGAGAGCCCAAGCCAACGCTCGGCGTTTCAACCCCGCAGCAGATCTCCGGGGAGGGAAAGGCCCAGACGGCCCTGCCGCTTCCAGCTCGCCCATCACCTCAGTGCGCCTGGGCCCGGGGTATCG